>JAKSZP010004061.1:0-189617 GCA_022478985.1 Massospora cicadina | reverse complement strand
AAGCCCGCCAATGCTAGAACCATGGCTAGCAATGGCGATCGCCAATCAGCAATGGTCAGAGGTGCTTGAACTCTAGTAGCCCAAAACCTTAGTCCTTTTATCCTTGGCCAAATTGCCTGTATTCCGCCCTCCCCTCTTACTCTCCCTTAAATTCTATTTTAATAAAGTATGGAGTTTTTTAAAAAAAATCTAGCATAATCAGCTCAGCTTTTGGCTCTAAACTTCAACTCTATAAAAGTTCAGTTGTTTGAATCCTGGCGTAATTACTTTTTATACACTTTTCTTAAACTCACTGTCAATTCTGTCTGTCTGTCTGTAATTGAATCTTACAAGCTCTATTTCAGACACTTATTGTCAATAAAAAATTCTTAAATTTGGCATACTTATGTATCTTTAATGACAATACAATAATCCATCAAAAATTTTATTTTTCATGTTCAAAAAAATGTTTTATACATATCAAGTAAAAATCCTATATATTTTTGATGGTAGTCAGTATATAGTTACAGCTGAGCAGTTAGATATTTAGTTGATTTAATATTTTAAATGGATTTGTTAAGTGCTTAGTTAGCTATAAAGATGTTTTGGTTAGCAGTTTGGTGGTATTTGATTGATCCAGTAGGTTTGATTTTAATTGGCTGAGTGGCTGGTGCTTTTTAAGAAATTCAATGGATCTAATAGTTTTGGGTAAGTAGTTGGTGATTTTTTATTGATCCAAAATTTGATTCAATTTAGCCAAATATTGGTGTATTTTTTATTTTATTTGATAAAGCTTAACTTTATTTTGGCTAAGGAGTTAGTGAAATTTGGTTGTTTCTTACATTTAATTGATTTTGGCCAAGTGATTGGTGAGTAATAGTTGATTCAATAGGTTCTTTGGCCTTGAAAAGTGGTTTGATAGTATTAGTAATTTGATAGATTTAATTGGTTTTGGCTAATTGGTTGGTGGTTTTTGATTGATTTGATAGGCTCAACTATATTGGGTAAGTGGAGAGTGATTCTTTGCTCTATTATGTTTAATGGTAATGAGTAAGCGGTTTCATGTTACCTATAATATAAAACCTAAATTAATTAGTTCAAATTGACTGCTAATAAATAAACCTGAGCAACGCCGGGTAATTACGCTAGCTTTATATAAAATTATGTTTCAGATCTCTCTGTTTTCTCATAAAACAAAAAAGAATACTTTCTAGTATTTTTTGGAAATTTTCTTTTTGTTTATTTTTTTAATAAATTACCTTGATACTCAAATAAGGTTTTTTTATAGCCAAGGCTTATGATGCATTACAAAATCATTCTGCCTTTATGGTCTGGGATCAATAAATTAACTAAAAGTTTTTTTAGAGTTATCTAAGCCCAAAGACTCTAACTTATTTTTTTAGTAATAGTGGTGCCTAACCCAAAAGGGAGAGCCGCCACACATCTCTATTTGCAGGTGGGCCAAACAAAGGGATTATTATAAATTAAAAAATTCCTAATATAGCCCTTAGGTTATCAGCCTAGAAAGCCATATCAGATGGCGAGGAGGCTTTAGGGAAACTTTTTTTGGCGCCCGCTTTAGCTGGTGGACCATGGCATACAACAATGGGGTGGGAGCATCAGCAACATGGGGCATAAGGGGGTATAGTTGGGGGTTTTCTTTGTTAATGAGGCTAGTGGTGTCCATTGCCTCAACATATTGAGCAAATTGATGCTCAGCAAAAATGATGAGAGCTGGCACACAAGTAAATGACTTGATGTGCCAGCAGGTTTCAGGATAATTGGGGTTAAAAAGAGAAGTTTTTTCTGCATTGATGCAAGTGCAGCTCACACTGAAAGCAAGCTCCTCAATTTCATACTTCACATCTTCCTCAAAATCTTGAGAAAAATTTGGGAATAGGAATACCCTCAACAAAGGGGTCCACTGCCCCATGGAGTTTCTGGTGGAGGAGGGTGTTGGACAGAGCAGCTGCAGCCACAACTGCCATTTTGTTAATATTTTTATAAATGGGACACCCATTTTTGGATGAAAACAGTGGGAACATGATATGGGAGGGTCAATGAATAACTCCTCCAAAGCAAAATCAGGTTTCATATGGCATGGCCATTTATCCTCATCAATCCATTCAAGAGCCTCAGATTAATTGGATTCAGCCAGTACTGGGCCAGCCACAGGAATTGGGGCAGTGGTCAGAGCTGATTGGCCACTTGCTGTCGACCATGGCAGCTCAGCTGAAACTGGTTCAGCCATTGACTCAGGATTCCATAATACAGTCAAATTTTCAAAATTTTTACATTTCCTAAATTTTGATTGGCCGCCGCTTTGGAAGCAGCGCTAGAATTCCCTGACGTTGGGGGTGGGAGGATTGAGCCCTATTCAAAAAAGTGGGGTGAGGCAGCTGCTGGGGCAGCGCCTGAGCTCTGAGTGGCAGACATGGCAGAAGCAGCAACCATGGGGCACTTGCACTTTGAGTGGTCAAGCTCAAAGCACAAGGGGCAAATGGTGCAGCCATTTTTGACGTGCTCCCAGAATGGGTGATCAGGGGCAGACCTGATCACAGTGTGGGGGGAATCGCAAGGTGAGAGTTGCAATGAAATGGGCAGATTGTTGCAAAGGTATGAGGCCCTGCCAACCAATCCACCCCATTGGGAACCACAAACTGCAACATGAGGTCTGCGCCATAAATGGCCAAACCCTCTGTGAGCTCATGGAAGAGGCGTTTGTGGGAAAGGAAAGAGGGCAACCCAGAGAACTGGACCACCAAAGTGGCCTCATCTGGGAGCTGGGTGCAAATGGTGGACAAATAATTTATTTTAAAAACTAATTGCAGCTTGCCTGCTGCTGATGCATCAGCTTCAGAGCAGAAGCTGAGGATGAAGTACCCCTTAAAAGGGTGGACGTCAATATAGCCGCTGGGTTTGAAAACCGCCATGGCCATCTCAGTATTGGCCACGCTTGCATATGGGAAGAGATTCCCATATTTGACCCAGAGTTCAAAATGCAAATTGCTCTGTGGGAGCACCAAAGGGCTCTGGAGCACTGCCTGAGAGCTGGTGAGGTGGTGGGCCAAGTCTCAAGGGGGGACATAACATTTGGTAGTGTTGGGAGGGCTAGCAGAGCCAGCCCAGGCGCACTTTGACAGCAGCTGAAAGATGCCAGATGGCGGTGCACCACCACCCCAAGCCGTGGCAGTAGGCATCAATTGCATTGACATTGGTAAGTTTTGGCTCAAGCAAGAGGTTGTTTTTTGTATTTTTTAAAAAATCCAAATTTGGCTTTGATTTAGGTATCAAAGAGAAAGAAATATAAGACTCTAACTTCTTCCTTATTAAATTTTTGAAAAAGGCTCTAAGTCCTGGGGAGCAACTTATGTGCCTCAACAAGGAAGATTTTCCCTACATAACCAAAAAGGGGTTAGAAAGGGTTTTTACCCGCTCACTAACAAGGATTTAGCCCATGTTGTAAATGTTTGGTAAATTACAGACTATCACAAAAGGGTTTCCCTTGCCTATCTTTCCCACCACAAGAAGTTGGTGGAGAGGATCCAGGGGCTGTGTAAGGAAGTGGTGGTGGCCAGAGGTCATCACCAGAAGGTTAGTTGTCACCCCCTCCAATGCCAGAATATGTTAGAATGTAGTTTGAGTTCCACTTAAGGGTGTAAGTCAAATTTGAATGAAATCAAATTGTTTTATTTAAACAAGTTCGGAATCCTTCTCCCAACTCTTCAATTTTGTTTCTAGAGAAGGAAAGCCTGTCTCCAATAGGTTCAGGTGTTCCCAACCTGTTTTATTCAAAATGGGATTAGCCCTACCTTTACTTTACATGAATTCAATCTGTAATCTTGCCAGACAATTTTTCACTATCAGGCAAGGAAGGATTGATTCAAAAATAATTTCATGATTTTTTGATAGTGATCTGACCTTTCAGGCAAGATCCAAATCAGTAATAAGAGGTTATAGTGTGTCAATATGCTAAAATTGTGCAAGGCAGGATTATCTGACTTTAATGCACGTCACTCTTACCCCCACCATATGGTTAAAAAACAGCAGTACTCAACATGGTCTGCTGTCAGTCAATCCTTTTATTTTTATCACAATAAAACCAATTTAAAAATGGAACTTTTTAAAATTTTAACACCCTTTAAGTAAACTGCAATAATTTTAAGTTGTCATGTTTCCTGTTTTTGCAATAACTGGATCATAAGGTGATCATCATCACACTCTTTCCCTCCTTGCTTTATTGGATATATCAGTATGATACCCATCTAGAGTAATTAAATACATAATGCTTTAAAGCATCAAAAACTTACCTTAATCTTTGAGGTACCCATCACCAATTGTTAATTTACAAGGTCTTCTCACGAGATTCATTCCCCCTGATTCCAGAGATTCTCTCAAAATGCAGTCTGTAACTTGTGAAGGTTGCCTCTCCTGGATCCTCTGCTGAGGCACCCACATTCACTTATATCCTTTTGGGGTAATTCTATCTTTCATTGTAAATTGTCAGCCTCAAGCTCTTCCTATCTATAATATATAAAGCACTGTAGTCAGCTATACCTCTGGTATTCTGTCTTGTATTTATAGGTGTCCACACATCCAGACTGGCAGTATAGTCTTAATTTTATTAGCCTCTTTTATGATAGTGGCTTTCTCATAATGGATGACTAGAAAAGAGATGCTAAATGTATATATCATGGTATTGCTTTGGAAGAATGCAGCTACTTTAAATATGCAAGAAAAAATAAAAGCTGAGTACTTTGAGAGTAAGTTTGAAATATATTATCAGATTAATTGCAGAAATTTTGTAATTAATTTTTTATTCAGCATTATTATTAAAGAAAAACTATAATAAACTTAAGTTTGAGTTGATAAAATATTATAGATTAAATAAAGGGTGCCTTATTATAAATACAAAAGGTCACAAATTTTAGGTAATTTATGAATAAATTAATTAAAAGGTTCTAATAAACTTTGTGATAATAGTTCTCTATCTAATCTTAACTTTTAGTGTGTTTGTCTAGATATAATAATTTTTAAATACCTTTGTTGTAAGGTATCTATCATACTAAAAGTATATTGCTAAAACTAGTGCTGAGCGTCATATTTCAACCTCACAGGTATATAAACCAAAAATACAAAGCACTATTTGAGGACATTAACTTTGACCAAAACTCCATAGAAACTTTATTTTCAGCAACAGGGGTATTCATTTAAGAAAACTAGAGCCCCATGTATTATTGAATTTCACTATAGGCTCACAGGCTTACTCAATAAAAGTCCAGATAGGCTGATACAGCTTGTTCTTAAAAAGATTACTCTTTCATTGACAATCCTCAGATATGCTTTCTCTACCTGAGATCTCATTGGTGCTTTCCATGGTAACTAAGCCGCCCTCAAGGATGGTAGACTAAAATTGTGCTATCTAGATTAGATCACAAATCAATCAATTAGGGCTTAAGGCAATTAATTGTAAAAGCAATATGCTGATGTAGTCAGATTGACAGCGGGTGTCCATAATAAATATAAGTCTGTTACTGATGACTTTACGCCAGCATGGGGCAACATAGAATAGTACACAAAAATAAAATAGGAGGTGATAATGTAAGTGAGGCCACAGCATCAATGGCTGACATTTAAAGAAATGAAAGATGTGCCAGTTGGAATTTTGAGGATGCAATAAAATGTAAATTGATACATTAGGATCTTTCTTTCTCTTCAATACCAAAATGAAACCAAATTCAGATTTTTTAAAAAATACAAAACATGACCGCTCAATTGAGCCAAAGCTTACCAATATCAATGCAATTGACGCCTGCTGCCCTGGCCTGGGGTGGTGGTGCGCCGCCATCTGGTGTCTTTTGGCCGCCACCAAAGCGCGCCAAGGCTGGCTCTGCTAGCCCTCCCAACGCTACTGGGCATTATTTCCCCCTTGGGATATGGACCACCACCTTGCAAGCTCTCAGGCGGTGCTCTGGAGCCCTTTGGTGCTCCCATGGAGCAATTTGCATTTTGGTCTCTGTGTCAAATATGGAAATCTCTTCCCATATGCAAGTGCAGCCATCATCAAGATGGCCATGGCAGTTTTCAAACCTGCTGGCTATATCGACTTCCACCCTTTTAAGGGGTACTTTGACCTTGGCTTCCACTCTGAAGCCAATGCAGCAGCATCAGCCAAGCTGCAATTAGTTTATAAAAATTCCTTTGCCCACCATTTGCATCTGGCTCCCAGATGAGGCCACTTTGGTGGTCCAGTTCACCAGGTTGCCCTCCTTCCTTTCCCCCAAATGCCTCCACTATGAGCTCACAAAGATTTTGGCCATTTATGGCGCAGACCCCATGTTGCAGTTTGTGGTGCCCCATGGGGCGGATCATCTGGCAGGCCCTCGCACCTTCACAACAATCTAGCATTTCATCATGACACCCACCTCACGGTTACCCCCCTGCACCGTGATCAGGTACACCCCTGATCATCCTTTTTGGGCGCGCATTGAAAATGGCCGCACCATCTGCCCCTTGTGTTTTGAGCTCGCTTGCTTGAAGTGCAAGTGCCCTATGGCTTCTGCTTCCGCCGCTTTTGCCACTCCCCCTTCTGGCTCCGCCCCAGTGGCTGCCTCACCCCAATTGTTTGAATGGGGCGTGATCCTCCCGCCCCCAACCTCAGCAAATTCTGGCGTGGCTTCCAAAGCTGCAGCCAATCAAAATTTTAAAAATTCAGTCAAATTATGGGACCCTGAGCCAATGGCTGAAACAGTTTCAGCTGTGCTGCCATGGTCAACAGCTCACAGCCAATCAGGTGCTGACAACCTGCCAACTACAGTGGCTGGGCTGGCCCTAGCTGATTTAAATCCATTTGAAGCACTTGAATGGATTGATGATTTAGATCAGGCTTATAATGTAAAGCCTGATTTTGCTTTAGAGGAATTCTTCATCAATCCTCCCAATTTGCATCCTCGCCATTTTTCCCTAAAACAAATTTTCCAGCTTATAAAAATATAAATAAAATGGCAGTTGAAGCAGCTGCTGCTCCT
This sequence comes from Massospora cicadina, assembly GCA_022478985.1. Lineage (NCBI taxonomy): Eukaryota > Fungi > Entomophthoromycota > Entomophthoromycetes > Entomophthorales > Entomophthoraceae > Massospora > Massospora cicadina. The sequence continues at coordinate 182,610 of JAKSZP010004061.1, read as the reverse complement.
GCCAACACCCTACTACACCAACAACTTCATGGGGCAATGGAACCCCTGGTTGAGGCTATTACTATCCCCAATTTCCCCAATGATTTTGAGGAATATGCAAAATATGAGATTGAGGAGCTTGCTTTTGGTTTGAGCCATGCTTGCATTGATGCGGCAAAAACCTCTCTTTTTGACCCCAACTATCCTCAAACCCAAACGCGCATCAAGTCTTTCACTTGTATGCTGACTCTCATTACTTTTGCTGAGCATCAACTTGCTAATAAGTTGAGGCAATGGATACCGCTGGCCTCATAAACAAAGAAAACCCGCAGCTGTACCTCCTCATGCCCCATGTTGATGATGCCCCTACCTTTATGTTGTCCGCCATGGTCTGCCAGCTAAAGCGGGCGCCAGACAAAAGTTTTTTAAAGCTTCCTCGCCTTCTGATATGGCTTTCTAGGCTGATAACCTAGGGGCTATATTAGGAATTTTTTTAATTTATGATAATCCCTTTGTTTGGCCCATTTGCAAATAAAGATGCGTGGCAGCTCCCCCTTTTGGGTTGGGCACCACTAGTGCTAAAAAATTAAACTGATACATTAGTCACTACATATAAAAACATAGGCCACACGCTGAGTTAAATACTATGAATCAATTGAATTTGCAATCTACATATAAATAACTATGACATTATATAAAAATAATAGTACATAGATAATTGGTCACACTATTTAAAACATTTTCCCTGACTTGACCAAACATCAGGGTGCAAAGATGTGAGGTGGTCAGCTAACTTATTAAAAACTTGGGACTGTTGGCTCAAATTTCGCTGATTTTCTTTAAGAACTTAGCGTACACTTAGTTGATAAGGTTACCTTTAACTAGATCCTTCAGAGTGTAGGCATCCATAGATGTCTTCTCAATGATCTTGATAGGCCCTTCCATAAGTTCCCCAACTTTCTATTTCATCCAAATCCATGGTTATTGTAATACAAAATGAGTTTCCAATAGTATTGTGGGGTGGCGGCAGTTAGTATGTGTTATCTCATTGACAAGATCATTTTTTTCTGATCCAGCGCATTGGAATATTCAGCATTTTGTAGTTAGAATTAAAGTCTAAATCAGAATTTCCAAATATTTTGTGGGAGTTGTGGCTTCTTAACGGACACAAGAATATAAAATTGGGGAAAAGCCATTGCTTTCCATGAAGTAAAGTAAATGGGGGGATTCTCTGAGACCAAATTATATGATAATATTATCAATACTGGCGTAAGGCAATAAAAGGTTTCAGTTAGATGCCATTGGTGTAGGTACATTTTATGCAAAATCTCAACAAGAGTACATTCACGTGTTTGATAGTGCCATTGGTCTCAGGGTGGTAGGGCGTAGAGAATACCCTGTGTATATCCAGTGTAATGGATGGGGCTCACAAGGCCCAGCTCGCCACCAGCACTAAACCACCACCCCCATATGTGGCTGTACCAACTCCATATGGTCCTGTCGAAATGGATGGCCTTGCCAGGTATCCAGGTCAAGGTGCGGTGCACTAGCCTCTGTTGCCTTGGGCCCCCAGGCTGAGGTGCATCCTTAAAGCCTCTGTTGCCTTGGGGTTACCCGGCTGAGGTGCGGTCAACTGGCCTCTGTCGCCTCAGGCCACTCTGGCTCCTTCCCCTCTCACCAAGGCAAGGCCACTCTCAAGAGGATCCCCGCGCATCCACCCCCTTTCCTCTCCTCCTCATTGCACCGCCATTTGAACCCCCAATCCTTGTTTAAATAAATAAAATTAAATAAACAAATCAAGCAAATAGCGGCCTTTATTGGGTATGGACTCAAAGTCAGAATAGAATTCCAAAGTGAGGTCTGATGGGATGACCTTGCTTTGATATACTTTTCCTAAAAAGGCTAAATGAATTGTAGGTAATGAGGGGTGCAAAAGCCTCCAGAATTGATGGCATCCAGTTAAGTTGACAGAGAATTGGAGGGGAACCTCAGCATGAACAACCAATCAAATAATTAATTAATTTAATTTTTATTCCATTATTGACCTGAATAGGAAACTCCTACTCAGAATAACAGAATTGCAACTATTGACGCACACAAATCTCATAATTCCCAACCTTATGAGATTCATGTACAATTGTTGATTGTTACACCCAGTAAGTCAATTAAGCTTAAAAATAATATAGGATGTAAAGGTTTTCCTATTATCTATCAGCAGAAACTGAGGGCATCCATGTTGATAGAAGATTTTTTCTAAGATTTACTTTGACGCCATAAAGCCCTAGTCTCAAACTGCTTTGGCCTCCACCCACTTGATGAGGTGATCAATGGCCACAATTATGCATTTAAATTTCCCTGAAGCATTGGCCAGAGGGCCCACCACATTAATGGAAATGGTATGCTACACAAAGTTGGGTTTAATTAGTTGATAGGAGATGGCTTTTTAGTAGAGCTCATCCACCTGGCATTCTTTACAACAGTGGAGGGTCTCATGAACGTCAAAATTCACAGATTCCCAATAGTGATACTGTTTCAATAACTGAATCAATTTCTTGAAACAGCCATGCCCTGTCACCTTGTGGTCCCTGAAAATAGTATCAGTTTGCTTCGCTGGTCAGGGTGTCCAGTTGCTAATTATTTAGTAATTTAAAAAGCTTCCCTTTTTGGACAACCATGTCCTTCCATAAATTTTCTAAGCAGTGCTGAACTTCCACCTGTTCATTGTATATTGTTGAGTCAGCATATTATCAAATAATTTTTCAATCACATCAGCCACCAAGGCCACGGTGGGCAATTGAGATAACCTGTTAGCGTTTTGATGCTTGATGCAAGGTCAGTGTTAGATTTCAAAATTATAGTCTTGTAATTTTTAAAGCCCACCTTGCCAACCTTCTTTCTGGCTCCTTCAGATTCTATAACCAACGAAGTGAGGTATAACCAATTACTACAATTATATGTACTCTTTGGACATAAACCCAGAATCATTTACATGTGTAAATAACCGCCAGGCACGCATTCTAAGTTACCATATAGCTCCATTCATGAACGTCTAAGGTTTGTCTACAATAAGCCATGGGATGCTCAATTTCATCAGAATCAAATTGGAATAACATTTCCCCAATAGCAGTAAGAGAAGCATCCATTTGAGTGATAAACAGCTTTTCAGAATTGGGGTGCATCAACTTGCTGCTTAAGTCATTTAAGCCATATTTTATCAAAGTCCAACGGACAGTTCCCAGTCCACTTAAAGTTACGCCATTTTTAGTGTGAATAGTGATTCACCTATTTTTCTAAAACTCTTACAAACTTGAAGTAATAGCTGATCATTCTAAGGAATACTTGGATAAAGCACTTGCTACATAGTCGCGCCATGCACTTGAAGTTTCAACCTTTGCTGGCTGGGGACGCAAGCCATGTTTATCAATGACAAACCCCAGCTGTTCCAACTGCTTATGACAAAATTTAACTTACTTGGCTTGATCTTCAGATCTGCCTTTGCAAGACAACGGATAACTACATCAAAGTGTTGTAAGTGTTCATTGAACGTTCTAGATAAGCGTTGTTTTTATCTAGATAAAAAGGGACACAGGTAAATTTTTAGATTTGATGAGATCACTGCTGAAAGTGTAACCAGATGGATTACTCCAATGATTTAGTGAGATTTAGGATAAAATTGCCCAATCCTGGTGGAATGGCTTAACAACTGGATTTTATGGTTATTGATGCAATTGCTAGGTAGTTGCTCCCCAATTGAGTTAACTCAATCCAAGTATTCCGCAGAGGTTGGAAGTTAGGTTTAAGGGGTCAATCAATGGACCCAATTTGGTATTTGGATCACCAGCAAAAAGTAGCTGAGGATGATCCATTACTGGGATATTAAGTAATGTTGGTGGAAACTGATGATCCTGAGTTTGAGGCAGATGAGGATGTTTCTGGCACCTCATATATAAATAATCAATTATCACCTAAGGAAGGCAAGTTTTAAATGATCAACTACAGCAAGTCAAGATGTGTCATTAGTGAGAAGCTGAGATTTCCTGAGTTTACCAAAGCGACCAAAGTGGTTTCCAGTGCATAATAATCAACTCAAAGTTCAAATCCAAATTTAATGTTTATTTATATTAATCATTTGTATGGCTCACTGGTGACTCAAGGATAAGGATGAGTTAAAATTTATTCAAACATTAATAAAGTTGGGGTGAGAGATTAAATCCAGAGAAGAGAGAAGTGCAGTGAGAAAGAGAGTGGTTGGCTGAAAGAACCATCAATGAGCCAATAGTTCAGCGATGGGTGCAGTAGCTAATTTGTAAATATAAATACCTGACGCTTCCCTTTCAAAAACACCTCCCTTTGCCTATTCTCCCTTTTGATCTAAGTCTATGTTTATACTTTTTGGTTGGGGTTTAGGCTGGGAGATTTTCAAATGGCGCGAATGACATGCCAAGGGGTCAGCCAGCACTGCTGACCCCAACTCCTAAGGCAAAATGGCAAGGGCCAACCAGTCTTCATACTGGATGGCCTGCCAACCAGCGGAGCCCACTGTTGCCAGAAAAGCAATTTTCTGGCAATCACTATCCATAGCCTGCTGTAAGATTGCAGGGGTATTTCACAGCCCCTACGGCATTCTAGTAGGTGGTAGAGGACCTGAGTGGTAATCATGGCACATTTTTCCTGCTTCTCTTTGGGCAGCCAGAGCTGCCAGTAGCAGAAGATAGATCCATGGCTGAAAAATATTGAGTGCCACTCAAGAAATCCAGAGCATCATCAATTTATGGTAAAGGATAGGAATCCTTTTTTTGTAATGCTATTAAGCTTAAGGTAATCTATTACCACACAGTTTGAACTGTCCTTTTTCTTAATAACCAACTCTGGAAAGGCTCAAGGACTCTTTTGGGCACTAACACCCCAGTTAGACAAGTTGATCAATTTCTCTAAAAAGCTTCAACTACCTTTGATCACCTACTCAGATGTAGGCAAATGAGAGTATGATTTCCAGTAATGATATGGTATACACATCTTGTGCACAACAAAAATAAAATCATTTTTAAAAAATAATTTTTATATTTTTAAAAGAGGGCAAGCGCTTGGTCTAATTTATTCTCTTTTAACCCAGCAAGGCATTCTTAAGATATCTATAAAAGAACAGATTGCGCTCATTGCTTTATCCTATAAGAATATCCAGATTGCCAAAATCATGGATGCTCTGCACTTTCTTAACAGGAAAGTTATGAACAAAAGCAACAATTTGAAGTTGCTTAATCTGAATGAGATTAATACAAGTTAGGTTATAGATCTGGATTTTTCCATGGTTTAGAAAAATGAACCCAGGTGCAGTGACTGAATCCAAGTTAGTTTGGCAATATGGCACAAATATTTCACCATATAATTTATTTGGATACTTTATATTGATTTTAGTTTCAAATAATAGTTGATGGCCTACTGGAATGCTCAGGCTACAATTAGAGCAAAGAAAAATGACCTTGGATTCTACATCTGGTTGGTAAACTTTTTTTATTTTGCAAATTTTTCTGTAAATAATGGGCACAATGCCATCTTTATAGAAGAGATGAACAAACGCCTGGTTTTGGGGTTTGAGGCCTTGACTTTTCTACTATAATATAGCGGAAGGGCTTGACCTAATGTTTTTAATGCGTCTTCACAAACTCAGCCTTGATCCCATATGTCCTTATGATAAGGTACTTATAAGAAAATTGTATATTTTGGATTAATAATGCAGGCAGAAGCAGATATCACCAGTGAGCCAAGACGCAGCTGTGCGGCACTGTAAGCTCCTACAGAAGTTGTTATCTGTAGCCCTGCAATACCATATACTTTATGCTTTTCAGAATCAGGAGTATGGCCAAGTTTTAACTCAGTTTAGTGGACACAATATTTCTTGGCACCCCAATATCTACAATGGCCCTTAATTTATTTTATTTTATTTGAGGTGGGCCAACCTGGGGATGATACCGCACCAATTAGGGAAGTGAAGAAAATGGGAAAGGAGGATAAAACCTGGAAAACCTCCATGCGCGGTGTATGATAGGCCAGGAACTCCATGGACCGCCTTTGCTATTCACTATCTCAGTTTGGGGCATTGGTGCGCAAAACCAACACAGTCAAAATCGTCCCCTAACCAAAGTCCATTACTGGGATCAAACTCAGGAGGCAGTGGTAGAGGGTCCATACTCTACCACTGGGGTATCCTCCCTTACAATGGCCCTTAATTTAAAGTTTATTATTGTGTATTGATATAAGTTCACTATGAAATTAAAGATTAGCAAGTTAAGTAAGTTGACATTTAGGGTGTCAGCTTGCCTAAGGTATAATTTAAAAGCATCACTTAGTTTTAGGCTTGGTCTCCTCAATAATCTGATAGGTATGTCCACTTGGACCCCATCTTGTTTAGGGGTATCAACAGAGGTGACCAGGAGCTCTTGTTATTCTGGTTGTTAAACATAGGTATTCATTTCTAATATACTAGAAAAATAATTCTGCTTTTCAGTTGCAACGGAGGAAGTCCAGCTACCAACTCCTTAGTGATTACTTCATGAAAAGTGACAGCAAAGCGCCCCAGTTTCCTTTAGCATTTTGTAGCCTTTAAAGGGTCTTCCATTTTGATATTATTGGGATTTTACTAAAGCAGGCGCAAGTAGAATATATTTTTAACCTGTCTCATCTTTATTGAGTCATGGTCAAATTATGAGTTCATCACATAAAAAGGGGTTTTAGCAACCATATCAGGGCAGTGACATAAATAGTGCCATTATATGTTGCATACCCTACAAATGATCTAGCTATAATTCAGCTTATTGAATTGCTACCAATAAGGCCAGTTTAAATTGTTTAATTGGATAAAGGGGCCTGCTGGAAATTTTGTGAGATAACAGTTGAATAGAGTTAGGCGCCTCAAAAGTGTTAGTACTCTAGAAAAGTCAGGTAACCATTTGGGTAATTGTAAGTTTAACATCAAAAACTGATGATATTACATGGTAAGGATCTTTTTATGGCATACAATCATGTATAACGGCAACTTGAGCGTCAAAAGTATTAACACCTCATCCCATATAACACTTGAGCCTAAATGTAAAAACTTTTGGTAAAAGCTGCAACAAATTATTCTTTTTTTGGTAAAATAATGAACATCGTTTTAACGTTGTCATCCATTCTTCTCTACAAAATTCCAACAGTAAGTTTTATGGCATTGTAGTATGTCACACTGACTCATTTTATCTTGGCTTGACTAGTTCCAGACTTACAGTGCCCATAGAATTCATTAAGATGCTAACATAGAGGTCTCAGATGCACCCAATATGCTGATTTAAACAGCGCAATAAAGTTATGTACACGTTCATTTTTGCCAAACTTGGGCAAGTTAATTAAAGTAAAAAGAAAATAACATTTATTTTCACATGGCTATAAGTCTAAGTTGAGATTCTAATTAAATTCAGGGTTGTTTTACCCAGGAGCAGAAATATAACAACTTTAGGCCACAAGAGCAGCTGGAAAGGAAGTCTGCATAGTGGGAGCAGATGTTGGTGTTGAAGTGGGTGGTGATAATTTGCCAACTGGGATCACTGGAATTTCAATAGCCCAGAATATTAGGATTTGGGAATTTAATAAAAACTATAGAAATTAGCTTCACAGTCGGTGACACATTGCCTTTGGGGTAAGATGATAATGAAGTGATATCTATAAAGTTTTGATGTAATTGTTCTAAAAGACTTATAAAGTTGTGGCGGTCTGCCAAGAGATGATTTTCACCTTGTTCTGACTTCTATTTTTTATTTTATTCGAGGTGGGCCGACCTGGGGACGATACCGCACCGATTAATGGGAAATCGAATGAATGGGAAAGGAGGATAAAATCCGGAAAACCTCCATGCGCGGCGTATGATAGGCCAGGAACTCCATGGACCGCCTTTGCTATTCGCTATCTCGGTTCGGGGCATTGGTGCGCAACGCCAACACAGTCATAATCGTCCCCTACCCAAAGTTCCTGTACCGGAATCGAACTCGGGGAGGCAGCGGTAGAGGTCCCTATTCTACCACTGGGGTATCCTCCCCCACCTTGTTCTGACTTCTAATTGAGCCAAAACATTGTGTTTTAACTATTTGATTTCAAATCTTTGGTGGTGGTCTAGTAGTTACAAGGACTCAATCTTCTGAACAAGGTCATAATTAACAAAATTTCAGAATTTCAGTGATCTTTAACTAACAGAATCTTTGTAAAACGCACAAATTGTTCATGTTATTCGTCAATGAGAAAACAAATAGATTTTAAATTATATTGGGCCTCAGAGCAGGCTATTTCAGTATCAATTAAGGTTTACTCCAGCGCGACAATATGCATACAGCTGGGTCATTTTAAAATATAGCTATACAGGTGTCGCGATTCTGATATGACTGGATGATAGCCCCAATCGTAATGGCGAAATGAATAGGAATCTGCCGGAATCGAACTGATAATGGTAAATTAAGCGCTTTGAAATGAAGCGATATTGGGTTACTGGGAAATCGGCCAGATTGGGCGAATGTGAATTGAATGAATAATTGGTGAAATCAATGAGATACGGCGAAGTGAATTACTAAGCCATGAAAGCGATACCATCCAAAGTCGTTACCATACAAGCAGGATGAGATGATCGAGGAGGTTAAGTTGTTGATAATTTTAGAGGTGCGCGGAACAAGAGGAAGCCGCAACAGTTAGTACAATAAATAAAAGAGTATAGTGGGAGCAAGTGCTCCACATTTATTATATTAGTTTATTTCTGTTTGTTAAACGGGCAACGATCCTCATATCGTTGGTCCTATTGCTCAGTGGGTCAAACCCTGTGCAATTTTGTTTTTGGCGTATCTCCACAGACACGCCAATTTTGCGACAACAGGGTTGCAGGAAGTGCCTCATGTAGTGAGCTACCAATTATTAAAATTAACACTTTGGGGTATATCTAGTGGAACAGGTATTTGCACTAATAGAAAGAGTAAATTGTATGAATACAGTTACTCTAAAATCAAAACAAAACTTATTATTGCAACAGGTTATTTAAATCATTTTAAAAGGAAAGCAAACCATAGTATCCAAGTAAAAAGTTGCTGAAGGCTTGTGGGCTCTCTTTTTCACTTTCATTATTAGGCTTGAACTACTATAAAATAACCAGATTCCTTTCCCATTGATTAAACCTTCATTATATGTTTCTCAAAATTCAGAAATTCTACTGGTGCCAACTATCTGCTAACTTAACTTCCCTTAGGATTACCAACTCTTTGTATAAAGGGTTTGGAAAGTCATTGAGACTAAGGCCTTAGCCTCAGGGATTTACACTATGTAAAGTTGACCTGATATGGCTGAGATGCCAAAAAACTTATATGTTTATAAGAAACCTACTACCAAAGTTTCTGCACTGAATTGGGGCAAAGGAGATATATTAATCAAAGTGAATTACATTACTAGGCCGTAGGTCAAGATAATTTAAAACAAATAAGTGCTTTGGGGTTTATGCAGGTTAAGAGTAAGGAATCTTCTTGTACTTTACATTATACCTTTAGTTAGCGATGGTTACTGATACAAATTATTTATACATTTTGTCAGTGGTTTGGCCCAACAAAGGTTAACTAGAAAGCTAGTACTATAAATTAACAACGCATAGTGGAATAATAAATTGATGGCTCAATCTAACTATTAGTTAGATACAAATTATATAAAAGAATAATTTTGTTCAGATGGTTGGTCATGCTAAATTTCAACACTATCAATACTTGAATTTGGCATAATCTATAAGCATAAACCCAAGCGGGCAACAGGAGCAAGTTAATTTGACAGAATGGTATGAATATCTTTTTGTATAAACCTTGAGGAATTGTTTAAATTAATCTCAGATCCCATTGTAATTTTGATAGCCCGTTTGAATTGTTAAGCTACAATATCTCATACTAAATACCCTTCAATTTCAGAATCTGGTTGGGAAATTGCCTGACACGTTTAATAAATTTTTCCAAACTAGCACTGTCATCATTAAACGGGAGGTAACAGATGATTTTTTTTGGAATGAAGTCACCATTTACCTATTGTATTTTTTTAGTACTAGATGGTCATTTTCCTATTGTATTATAGTAGAAGATTTTTGTATAAGTATGTCCAAAGCGCTAGCAAAAATTATCTTTGATCCCATAAGTCCTCATAAAAAATGTTCTAATCATAAAGTCATACTTTTAGTTTAGTAAAAATATGACTGAAGCTAATACTACTAGGGAGCCAAAATTCAGGCAGTCACTAAATGCCCCTAGGATACTAAATCAAGCATCATGGTTCAAAGTTATTTGTGATGGTCAATGTTAAGCGCATTCAAATTTTTTCAACAGTTAAATGAACACAATATAGATTGCCCACTGTCCACAATAGCTTCTACTTTTATTTATCCAACAATATTGATATGGGTGCATTCATAATATAAAGCATAATAAGAACTTATTGATTTGAAATTTAAAATTGTACACTTGACCAAGAAAAATTGTAGGGTTTTGGATAATTGAGAGATTGATTACTTCAATGCATATACAGGTATGGCCACGTGGACTTCATCCAACAGGGAGTATCACCAGAGCCAACTGAAAGATCTTTTTTCTCCAAGTGTTAAGAATAAGGCTTAGCTACTAATTTAATAGCCAATAAAGTTTTATGTCCTTCTGTTATTGGTTGGTCACAGCTACCACATCATTAGCTATCTCTTTATAAAACGCTGGTGTGGGGCGTCAGGGGTATCATTATAATCTTTGTTGACATGGCGCAAATAGCCAATTTCATCCTTAAATGGGATTCATCAAGGGTGGCAAAATTATATTGTTAATTTTCAATTCTGCCCCTTTTGGTGCCAAATCCTATCCAGAAGTTGGATAACCATATACCTTAGATTTTGTGACAATAGCATGGCAGTGAATTTTATTGTGCCATAGCTCTTTACATATGACAAACAATTTGACTTTGCCTGGGTTATCATAGCAAGGCCTGTAGGGCAAAGTCAATTCCTTTTTGGGGAGATTGGCCTAATGTGCATTTCACAATGATCACATTGACTTTAGTATAGCATCTCAGAAGGGACAGCGCATCAGAGAAGATAAGTTAACATTTATGTAATGGTATGTTTGACATTAAGAACATGTAACAATGCCTGGTAGAGCTACTTATAGAGCTTGCAGATGTGGCAAAGGGCAATTTAGGTGCCAAAGTTAAATCAGAACTTGATTCAACCTAGCACTTAGCCTTGTCAGACATTCTAATATTTGCTCTCTAGTGAAGAATAATATAGCATCGACCTTACCATCAGATTCCCCTCCTACAACTACCTTAGGGACATTTTAATACTTAAAGGTTTAAATATTAATTTTAATATTATTCATACTAATACTGATGTAAAAAGAGCTCACGATTTTAAAAACCCTTTTATAGGCCTAAAGAGGGTCAAAACTAGTGCAAAATTTTTACCCCTCCCTATTGGCTAGGAGTGATGATACCTCTACCTCTATGATGGCAGGCAGCTCGCTTCCATTAGTTAGAGACCAAGAGTCAATGAGATGGAAATATTACCTTCAACTGATTGGCTGGAAATGTATAAGACATGACAAAGTGCAAAGCTTTTTTGAAACTCTGATTTGCTCAAACAAGCTTTCATCCATTCCAAATTGCCAAAAAAGATCCAAGCTCTGAAGATCGTTAATAATTATGTTTATTTAAATCAAAATTTAGTTATAAAAATTATTAACTATTATCTAGATTACACCCCCAGACCTATATTAGCATTATTAACTAAGTAACTCAATGGGGGAAGAATTGTGAAACCGGGGAATCTCTATATTTCCTTCATCAGATAGCCCAAGAGTATGAACTTTCCCTTTATATATAGAATATTGCGTAACCATAGTCTTGATAATAATCATTAGATATGGGTTTTCTTTGATCAAAGCGGGTATAAGAACCCTAAATTATTATTAATTAAAGTATCTTGTATCCTATAATAAAAAATATTAATATACCTAATCTCTTTCTTCTTCAACAAGAGTCAAGTCTTGTGAGCTTAGAGAGTAACTTTGGCCTCCTCTACTTTAGATAGCGTGATGTACTAAGCATACTGAGTCTGCCATTTTGGGATTTCTAGGTTAGTGTTATGGGCGTGTCTGTAACGCTCCCGTTCATGTAGAGGTGGGAAGGCACATCATAACCTGGGCACAACCCAATAGCGAGAGGAGAAAAAGGGCACCACAGAGGAGAACAGTGAACCAAGGGCCCAGTATGAGGGTAGCACTAATTATGCTATACAGGACCTCATAAAGGTCGGAAAACAGGGGCAAACAACTTCACATAAGAAGATAAATGAAAGGGGTTTATTATAACCCAGATGACCAACAAAGAAGATTGGTCATTAAACATTAATTATAAAAAATTAGAGGTCATTTTTCATTGGGTGATTCACTGCGTCCAGTCAAACCAATAAGTGAAAACCAACGTCTTTTGTAGTACTATAGCTTGAGTATGCTCGCACTCAGGTGATTGACTGCAACTAGATTTTGCCTAATTTAGCAATCTGATAAACCAAACAGGATTTAAAGCCCCATTTTCCTAGCAGATGTAACTTCCATATTCATATAATAAATAAATGGTGCACTGCAAGGCAAAGGATATAACTCCCACATGTTCATTACATGTACCTCCAGAACCAACTTGGGATATTTTTCCCTTACCCAGTGTTGGTACAGGAGATTCTTAGGTCAGGAAGCTTTATAAACTTGCTCTTTTTGGCCTCTTCACGCCCTGCTTTATCTTTAAAATATGTACCTAATATCATGTCATTTAATAATGACATTACCCCCCATTCTTTTGGAGCTCCATTCTTCCTCCAGGGGCTTCAGCCATGGAAAAGTCCTTGTGGGCAGGGGCCAGCTTCATTATAGCGACAGTTGGTTTGGGCTTAAACCTAGCTGAATTAAGGAAATACTTTTGGAATGCATCAATAAGGTCCTTGGCATGAACACATTAATGCACTGAAATCCAGCTATTATCTGCTTCATCAAAACCTTTCCACGATATCAGATAATCCAGTCTTCTTTTCACATGATGGAAGGCTACCACCTCCTCTACTTCAACTTTGATCTCCTTTCCAAAAGGTATGCCTCTGGAGTCTCAGGAGGAGGTCCCTCAAAAAAGGGAAATTTTCTCTCATGGAACACTTCAAAAATCCAAGATAATGAGGGGAGAACCAACTGGTATGAGGCGTGACCTACCTTTCTGACAATGCGGTAAGGGCTTATCCTCTTTGGGACCAGTTTTCTGCATGGCTACTTGATTGGTATATTTTTAGCATCCAGAATCATGAGATCTCCTTTTTTGTAAGATGGCCCCACCCGCCTCTTCCCATATGCATTCTCCTTATATACTTTATTGCCCCCTCCAAATTGGTGTTAATCCCTTGATGTACTTTCTTGACGGTCTTGCAAAGTCCACCGCAGCTTCCACCTTAGACCCACAATTGGGTGCCATATTGAACGAGAGTTTAAAATGATAGGTGGCAGAGAAGGGAGAGCACCTTAATGGAAGCATGCAGGGCATTATTATAACTTGATTGAGACATAGGCAGATGGAAAGCCCAGTCATAATGGTCATCTGCAGTGTAACACCGCAAAAACTGCTCAAGGACTGGTTCACTCGCTCTGTATGCCCATCTGAATGAGAGTGGTTGGCATTAGAACGGCATGAACAAATCCAAAGCGTTTTGCTCAGCTCCTAAAACACAGATGTGAATTGGGGTCCGCGGTCACTTATAATCTCCTTGGGCACTCCATGGAGGGAAAACACATAAGAAACAAAAAGCCTAGTCATCTCAGCCGCTTTGATTTTGTTGTTGCAAGGAATAAAATGAGAAAATTTTGTAAACTGATCCATCGTTACCATGATAGCATCATAGCCCTCAGACTCAGGTAACTCTACAATAAACTCAACTGATGGAAAAGTTCAGGGCCCCTCTGATTTTTTAACAGGTACCAACAACCCACAAGTGGATGGCAATTTAGCTTCATCTTGTTGCAGACCAGGTACTCCTTACAATACCTGGCAACCTGTGCAGCAAAATCTTCCAATTGTATGTGTAGCAAATAAGTCAAAAGGTCTTCACCTTCCTAGGTGCCCAACAGTAATCCTGTCATAGTGGTCACTTATTTCCAGGCGGAGTGGTCCCACAGGAACCCATATATGCCCCTGAAACTGCATCATCTCGTCCTTTACATGATAACCCCTAGCAATATTCTCCTGATTTACCTTGCTCTTAGCGAGGACCATAATATATTAAACTGACAAGGGCTGAGAGAGGATAACCTTTTTGAACATAACATATTCCTCCAAGTTCTCCAGAGAAGCAAGCACTGGCATGCATGCCATGGTGGAGAGCTGTTTGGGTACAAATTTATCTGGAGGAATCACCAAGTGGAATTATCAACTCCAACTCCTTTGGAACAGGAGTTAAAGCAGGTTTCTAGCTTAGTACATCAGCTTAACCATTCTCCTTGCCCTTTAAAAACTCATAAAAGAACAAAGATTGGGCCAGGGTCTCATGCCAACAGGTTTGCCGTGGGGTCAGGACATGAGGGGCATGATAATATAAGAGGGAACAGTGATCTGTATGGATGCAGAATAATTGGGATGAAACATGCAAATGATGACTCTAGTAGGAAAGAGCTTCCACTACCACTAAAAGCTCTGTCTTAAACTGCGAAATTCAACTCTGACAGGGAAATTTCCCAAAAATAGACCATAGGATTTTCAACTCCATATTTACCCTCCTCTAAGAGTGCAGCAGCTATAGCGAAATTGGACGCATCAGTAGCCACTATGAACTCCCTTGATGGGTCCATATCGCGAAGAAAATTTGGATAACAGGGTACACTTTTTTTTAGTACTAGAAACAGGGTACACTTTACTGTTTTGAAGGCCTCCTTTTGAGCAGAGGACCACTTAAAAATCTTGGCACCACTCGCCTTATACAAAGGCGCCGCTACCTCAGAAAGACAAGGTGTAAACTTTTTAATGAAAGTACATGTCCCCAAAAAGCTCCTTAATTCCTTTATTAAAGTTAGGGTGGTACACTCACAAATAGCCTTCTCCTTTTCTAGAGTTATCATATGTCCTTTGTCAAATATAATGTTGCCCATGAAGGTAACCTGAGGCTTAAAAAACTCACATTTACTAATCTTCAGCGTCAGGTTCGCCACCCTCAAATGCACCTCCACTTGCTGCAGGTGAATTGCATGGGTTAATTTATTGGAGGAGAACGCCAAAGTATCATACCTGTATGCCACTGCGCATACACCCAGAAGGTCTCTTAAAGCTGAATCTATATAGCATTGAAGATAGCTTGCGCATTCATAAACCAAAAGGCATAACCCAGACTTAGAAGATGCCCTTCCTAGTGCAGAGCATGGTGAGTCATTACAGCCCCCTTTTTGTATTGTTTTGATTAAACACGTTCAAGAAATATAGTTTGGAGAAAACTCTAACCTTCTCCACATAGTGCGTAGTTTGTGACTCCACTGGGATAAGATGCAGATCTGGCAAAATAACATTATTTAAAATCCCATAGTCCATGCATGAGCGTATAGTACCATCTGCCTCCTCCACAAAGAGAAGTGGGGAGCATACCGGGGAGATACACTAAAAATATAGCACCTTTTGCCAACTGCTCTTTCACCCACACATACAAGGCTGCCTCCTCACTTAAAGTTAAAGGATGGATGGTAGAGAATATAGCACAAGGTTAGCTGTGAGTTTAAAATCACAATCAAACTATAAAAAAGATGTTAGGACACAAGATAAAGTGCACTAAACAAAGATTCCAGCCCCTCCAAACAGGAAGTTAAGGGTACCTCTGGAGTGGGATGCAGCAAGGGTGCAAGGCAAAGCGTGTGTACCTTTGGCCATTGGGGCATACTGCACTGAGCGTTGCATTCAGACAAGGGGATTTCTAACACCTGACCACTCTTCAGAAATAACGACAAGATGTTAGCTTTCAGATTAATTCTAACATCAAAAGTTTACCACCACTCCACCCCAAAAATAATGGGTACAAGAAGATTTGAATTCCCAGAAGAAATCAGCTAAATGGTACTCGCCAACTTGATAGTCTATCAGGCCCTAATCCTTTAGTGTGGGAATACTATGGAAGGCCCCTCCCCTAACCATACCACCAGGCAAGTAGTTCAACTCAAGGTTTTCAGCCAGGTCTTGTCAAGAAATTTCACAGAGGCACCACTATACGCTAAATTCATTGTGCTTCATTTCCCAAAGAGGGATCCAATAGTAGCAGAATGCAGAAAATAACCAGATAAGTCTTTATTTAACACAGAGTAGGCCAACAACATCTCTTCATTAAAGTCTTCATCTAGCATAATTAAGCCCAGGATAAGTTTTTTGCATCAAAATAGTGGAGGGATAGTTGGCCGCCCTCACCGATGAAGACACATACCCCACATTATCCTCAACAATGTAATATTTATTTTATTATTGTAACCACAGTTCCTTTTCTACCTCCTGTGTCCTGCTAATTATAGTTGGGTCAAGCGCGGGTTCTCAGGGGTGATATGGTACACAGAAATTGGTTACAAGATGGACCTGCAAAAGCTGAAAAAAGGCACATTAAAATTTACATATTTTGCGTTTATAAACGCGTTTTCTGGTGTTAACAACACCATATTTGATCTGATAGGCCTCAGGCTTCGCTATCCAATGCCAGCACCACAAGGACACCCATTAATGGTTTGGATAGCTTCCTGGGAATGAGCGTCAGAGGGAAAACCATATTAAATGGACCATTTAATTAAATTTGAGTCTAGACTCCTTAAACCATAAAATTCCGCAAAATGAAGGGAAATTTAGTGGAAAGCCCTGCCCCGTTATGAGAAAAATCCATAGTTTTGGGCGCCTTATTTATAGGGGCTGTCACAGATGACATTTTCATAGCATAATCAACTGAAACATTAAATAAAGATTTGGGACAGGCCCCCATCCGCCTTTAAGTTCCCCAAAAGTGAAGGAGTGGAAGAATATGATTGCTTCCTTTCAGAAACGCATGTGAGTTTTCAGGGCCTGAATTTATAGGGGCTTCCCAGATGAAACAATGACGGCTCAATTACCTGGCCCTTTTAAGGGTAGGGCGGGAAATCATAAAAAGAGCTCCAATCAGATGAATGAAGATGGCAGGGGAAGCTTGCCATATTGAGGTATTCCTTGCAGGAGTACCCAATGCAGCACAGAGAAAAGACGTTTTAACAAAGTCAGACACAAGAATCACAGGACTCAAGTAGAATCATAAAAATAGGGCACTGAAGGCGCCCAACACTACTGTGCACAAGTGACACACAAAAGGTTTGGAAAGAAGCAAACTCGGGTTTTTCTTACCTCAGGAGGTGCTCCAAATTCTCTATCTCCTCCGACACCCATGACACAATTCCACAAACTTGAATCAAACAGGCAGAAACCCCAGGTAGAAGCCAACTCAGCCACATAATGCCAGTAGAGGACCAACTATGGTAAGGTTTATCAGAATAAAAGGAAGCAAAGGGTACTCGGAAGCCTGAGCAACCGGGTCTTGAACAGTCCACACCACCCAAGTACTCACAGTAAGGGTGGAAATAATACTGTGAGCAGTAACAAGAGAAATGATGAGCTGGCACACTGTCAAAGAAAACAACAACCCTTTGGCCAAAAGCATCACAACCATGGTGCACAAACAATGCACCCCATAACTAGTAAGCAAAAAACCAACATATAATAAATTCTAACAAGACCAAATAAATGTTTGACTGTTTAATGACAAAGGCGTGTCTGTAATGCTCCCATTCCCATAGAGCTGGTGGGGAAGGCCCCACCACATAATCTGGGAACGACCTGCTAACAAGAGGGGAAACAGGGAATCACAGAGGAGAATGATGCACCAAGGGCCCAGGCTGAGGGTTACACTAATTACGTTAAAATTGACCTCATGGAGGTTGGCAAACAGGGTCAAACAACTACACATAATTAAAGCTTAAGATAAACAAAGTTTATTATAGCCCAGCTGACTAATGAAGAAGGTTTGTTGTAGAACAATAATTATAAAGAATTGGGTGTCATTTCCCTATGAGCGATGAACTGCGCCCAATCCAACCAATAAGCGCAAACCACCATCCTTTGTGGTACTATAGCTTTAATAGGCTTGCACTCAGGTGATTGACTGCAATTGGATTTTTATCTGATTCAGAAATTTCATTAACTGAACAAGATTTAAATCCCCATTTTCTTAGAAAATTTAACGTCCCATCTTTATTTAATAAATAACCGATGCACTGCAAGGCTGAGGATATAATGACCCATGTCCATCACGTGCACCCCCAGAACCAACTTGAGCATATTTCGACCTTACCCAGCGTTGGTCCAGGGTGTGCTCCAGGTCATGCAGGTTCATTAACTTGCTCTTCTTGGCCTCTTCATGCCCTGCTATATTTTTACAATCTGTACCTACTATCATGTCATTTAACCTTGGCAGTTAGAAGCAATAAAGCACCCAACTAGCCAGAATTTCTATAAAAGGTGTTCACTACAGGGGGCCTGTTGTAATTGGGTTGACCAGCCATCAATTTATGTCTACACTTAAATTTATATTCACCTGATACTTAAATAAAGTATTATACCCATTCTTTGCAATCATGAAGGCCTGTAGCCCTATTTTTATATAAAATTGGCCACTTATTCTTTTTTACTAATGATTAAATCCCTAAATCCCCACCAATGCATTACTCATGCCCTTACATTATAGACTACCAAATCTGTGGTTTTTATTTCATAATCACATCCTAATTTTAATAATTTTAGTATTCTATTTTGCCCCACATCAGAATAAAAATATCAGTAATAGGGTCCCTTTTAATTATTATGGCCTGCTACCAGTAATTCACTTACATCCAGCTTATTTAAATTAAACCAGGTGTAAAGATCTTATGTTGGAGATACCCCAGACCCTATTGTCACGGATTTTGCATCCTCTACGTCAGGGCTCTGCTAATGTGACAGGCCAACAGTATGAGGACTGGGGCCCTTGCTGTTTCGCCTTCACTAACATACCTTTCTACTACAAGTCCGCAGGGCAACTCCCCAACCTAGAATATTAACAACTTCCTTTTGGCTAATTGACCTCTCTTGGGTGTGCACTGGCGGGTCCTCAACCCCCTTTCAGGGTGGCCTAACCCCCTTGCTACTTCACCCTCATAGTCAATTGTTGTCCCTTCTAGGGTGTGCACTGATGAGTCCATCCACCATAATGGTTGGCCCAGCTCCCTTGCTACTTCACCCGCATGGCTAATGGCCATCAGTCCCTCATTGTGATGGCCAGTTTTCTGAGTTCCTATGAGGCTTCATTGTAGCATCCAGGTATGGGAGCTGGTAGCGCCGATCACTCCAGGTGCATTTACCCACTACATATCTTAGTGATCTCCAGTCCCACCTTTACCAATATATCGACCTAACTACTAACAACTAAATATAGATTTGTGCAAGATAAATTTCTATTGAAAATCTAACCATTTATACCTTGGCGTTTCCATGGCAATCTGCTGCCCGCTTATCAACAAACACTGGCATTCATTGCCAACATCTCATAAAATAACCAAAAATTGCTGCTGAAAAATGTTCCCTCATAATTTCTCACAATTAAACGCCGGACATTCATTTTATTCATCCTCAGCATCAGTTGCTTCTCAATCATATATAAATTATTTTAAATCTAATCAAATATCCTTAGCCTTCAGTCGCTGTTAACTCTAAACTCTACGTGGTGTAATGTCCATTGCATGCTTGACTATTGGAACCCTTGGCACCAAAGCTAGCAATATGATTATCCTCAGCATAAGTTTCCAGCCAATTCTAAATACAGTATTTGATTAGTCTTAAATTAGTCATTAGTAATACCAAACACTTTGACGCCAAATTGGCAATCCGCCAACTAATTTTTGCTGGTTCATCCTCAGCCTTGATATACCAGTGAACCCTAAAATTAATAAATTGTAATTTGTCAATTATCTTTGGAAAAGATTGGTGTAAATAGTAATATACTAGTATGCTGTTGGGGATTGTCCCCTGTAATTTACTTATCTGAAAGATTCATCAAAATAGCTCATCCAACCAAATGTGGAGCAAAATTTGGTAATTTATCGTTAATAATACTATTGAAACTAGGTAGCTAATTGGTCCATCAGCCCAAGTAATCTTGACCCTTATTTCAAAAGTTATGAAAGAATCCATATGGTTAATTTTTGTCACTCATTCACTTGCTTTATTGGCCTAATTTTGATATTATGCCAGCAGGTTGCCACTATTAAGTGCTGCTTAGTAACCATGAAATTCTCCAAGAGAAAGCTGGTAGATAGAGCATATCTGAGTGAGATTGTCATCTGTAAGGGGGTATTTTTTCCTGATTAGATAGGTTTACCCTACTATTAAGTTGAGATAGTGAGCCTTTGGGCAACCAGAAGTACTAGAAACTATGGTGTGCTCCCTTAATTGATTAACAAAAGCACTATTCCAAAAATAAAATTTCTTGTTGTTATGCTTTTACCTGGATTGCTGTCATCAAACAGTATCTAGCCTTGTTGTGTGTGTTGACCTGTGCATTTGAAACATGACGCCTAAGCGCTGAATTCAACAGTGGTGCTCAGTACAGGGTACAATTGCTACCATGTATCAATCCGATTTTATAAGTATAAGTAAGAGTATTTCTCCTGCTACCCCAGCACGCCTGATGGACTCTAACGCGGTCACTCCAAAGGGCTTGCATAAAATTTGAGCCACCTATTTGTCTCCATAGCAAAAAAGTGATCAGGTTTTAGGATCAGGCTTGGATGATTTACGACCATAGATTCTTGAGGGTCTGCTCTTGTAGCTATTTTGGAGGACCTTCAGCTCCGCCTTAAAAGCTTTAAGCAGAACTTGGGTAACCATTCTTTCTACCTCGTGATCCTAATAGGAAGATTGGCTTATTGAAAACTTTAGTCCACTTACAAGGACAAAAGATATAGGATATAAAGACACTCCTCATCTCTGTCAACCAGAAGTTTGGACTGGCTGAACAACAGTTTATGGCGTATCATCATTTTTCTGGTTAATTAATCAAATATGTCACAAGTCACCTTTCACTGTACTGAATTATCAGTTCACTCAGTATTTCTAAATGTTGCAGTGGGTAATGAGGCTTTAGTTTAGCCTTCTGTCACAACTGTGCCAGTGGTTCAAATTTTTTTACGCTTGCCCTCACTCAACTAGACCTGGAGGTCAATCCAAATCAAGCGCACCAAGCCCTTGTGTAATGGGTACCAATTCTATATAATCAGATTAAACTACCTAGATTTTGTAAAAACGGAGATGTAAACAACTTTACTGTTTTATTTGAACTAAGTATGGCTGGTTACCCCAAAGGCCACTAGGTTGGCTACATTAATGAATTCCTTAGACTCCATTAGTTAAGAGTTGATAATGATCAAACTAAAAGAACTTGGTATGAGATATAGCAATTCCATTGCCTTATTTGTGAAAGAGTTTGGAAAGGGTGTGAATTACAACTCAAAATGTTGTTCCTTGATTTAAATTAAAGATGAGTATATTACAGCTTTTTATGAATGGTTATATTATGAGGCTCAAGTTTTATGTGGAGCCAAGGTGATAATAACTTTGATGCCCAAATCTCACTGCATCACGCTTGCAAGCCCTAAAAAGTTTATCAGGTTCTATTTCCTGTTTTAAATGTGTAAAATGATATTACCCATGTAGTAAATTATCTGCGTTAATGCATCGCCACTTTTTAGGTGGCTAACCCAAGCTGTTGTGAGCTCTGTGACCATTCTTATAAAGACATCTCCCCAAAGATAGAATTAGCTCAGCCTTATGGCTCTTATTTCCCTAAACCTGATATTGCTCAGGTTACTAGTTATCTTTGTAAAACCTGGGTCACTGTGCCAATTGTTGCCCTAATTTAGGTTCAAACCCAAGGCTCATTCTGTGAACCCTGAAATTAGAAAACTTGGGAAAAGAGCAGGAAGAGCAGAAGTGTGATTTTTAACTTTCGCCTCTTTTAAAAAATCCCTAGTAAGACAAAATGTCTGAAAATTAACCAGATGTTTTCCTCCCATTATGCCAAATACCAGAATTTAATTGGTTCCAGTGCTGGCAGTCAAGTGGTCACATGGAAATCTGCTGGATTTGGGTTGCCTCAGAAAATAGTACAGATACAATAGGTTATATATTGAGTTCCTGAGGGTTGTTGGCAAATCAAATGTTGGAGGTTATAAAATGAGAAATATGGTGATATGGTTATGATTTTGCCAATATTACACCAAGAGAATTATGAAGAGGCTTACCTGCTTGGTGAAGTTGTGGGAGAGACTGCAGAAAGTAAGAGAGATAACAGTAGCGATGGAGAATGAAAAGGGGATCACTTTTATTGTAATCTGCAGTGGACTCTGTAGCAAAGACGTGGAAAGTTAGTGTAGATCTCTAGGTTTAGCATTATAAAGTTGCTGTTAATAATAAAGTTTTGTGACCATCTAGTACTAAAAAAAATAAAGTTGTGTTCTCAGAAGCGCTTAGTTTCTAATTATTATATTTTACTATCTTTGTTTGAGGAAAGACAATCTTCATCATATAGTACTAAAAAAGAAAGACAATCTTCATATCGTCCTTCCGTTGTATTAGTAGGCTTATCCTCTGTGCAACAATCCAACGGAGCTTATTAAATCTGCCAGAAATTCTAAATTGGTGCTCACTGCAGGGAGCTCACTGATTCAACACCTTAAGCCTGTTCGCCTGTCTGCATCAATGGCAGATATATTAAAAACTGACAATAAACCATCTTTGTCCATTGAGATGATGTGATACACCGACCTCTAACTTATTCTGGACACCATGTGACGAACCAACGATAAGCTGCGTTGTGAATATAAGTCTTGGTGTATTAGATTGCAATAATGTCCAGGAAACTTTGTAACCTTGACCATCAAAACGAGCTATTAGCTGACCTTCTCAGCAGCATAGTCAACTGGATGCAGTGCATTGAGAAGCGTTGGATGAGGGACCTCCTTACTGCAATGTTTAATGCAGACCTGATGACCAATAAGGAGCAGCCAAGGGTGAGGCTGAGGAGCGCTTCACTGATTGAGCAGACCGTGGAGAGCTGTATCATCAGAGTAATAGCTCAGGAAGTCTTTTTGCTTTGTCAAAAGGAGTTCCACATGTGCACGCGGTGCTGCTGGCTGAGGAAGCCCAGCCCGCACTTAAATCATTCAATCAACAGAGTTTGTTTTTCCCTTCTGCGCTCTCCCCTTGTTGAGGACCAAGTTATGTCCATCAGGATGTGCCTCAGTTCGCCCCAAGAGCTCGCATATTTGAACATGCCAAGGAAGTGCGCATCAATAAGTTTCCCCATTTAACTGTGATGGGAACATACATGGGTTCTTCAAATGGTTTGAATTTTCTATAGAAGGGGCTTTGGACTACCATAAGGCTAAGCTGTTGATCTCCACCTTAGACATAGAGAGCACCAATCAGGTTATCTGTTACTTGTAAAAAAGCTCTGTCACCTACCTAGAAGTCAAAGAGATGGTGCTACAGTTGTTTGTAGGGTAGAAAAAATGGCGCAACAGAAAGCAGACTTTCTGAACATTGAATTTCAACAAATGAGACCTTAAAAGTTTGCAGATTGGTTTACCTCTGAAGCACACATCTTAGTTGGGCTAGTCACGTTGACTGAGGCTGATATCAGGATCTCCATGATGGCGGCAGTGAAATTTCATCATAAACTGTTCAATGCAATAGCTCCAGTCTTGCAAGGGGATATGCCCTTGCTTAAAAATTGTTAATTACTTGCGCCAGCTGTCCACTACATTCAGAATTCCTAATTCAGAGTAGAAGTTTTTATGCCTGCTGCTGGAGTTTTTCCCTCGAGTAGCGCCCAACAATCTATCCATCATCTTCTGGATAATCCTCATCCGTTGTATAACCCTTGACCAAATTACATTCCCTCACTCAGCCATTGACCTGAGCTGTTCTGGAATACTCAGAGAAAGGATGTTTTGGATTAACGTGTTATTTATGTGGTTGCCTTGGTCATATTGTATTGGATTGCCCTGCTACCCGGCAAATGCACTTCTTACAGTCAAACCAGTATGACCAGGGAAAACTCAAGCAGAGATATGTGACTCTTTACTTTCGCCAATTCAATTTCAAATGTCCCATTTGAACGCAAGGAGACCCTTTCTTCCAGACCTTGTTATCCCACGGATGTTTTGCTCTATCAACAACCTGCAGATGACTTACATGTTTTGAACTGTTTGCAAGTCAAAAAGACTGGGGTGGAGGAGGCCCATCAAGGGATATTGAAATTCTATGCCAGTCTGATCCTGGAGCATGCCTCATCTGAAAAACCCTGACCCTCCTCTGACATGCCATCGTTGAAGGGAGTGAACGTCGCCAACCTGGTGGACGCAATTATTAAAGAATATTTAAAGGTAGGAGTGGGCATCATGCAGTTCCTCGAGAAAATCAATTTTCTGGATATCCATGTAATAAATACTAAGGCCTTATTATTCAGAGTGTACATATTGTGATATTGTTGTTGCAAAAACCAAAGTGCGTGAAATTATAGATATTGGTGCAACAGTTAACATTGCATCAACTAAACTGGTAACTAAGTTATCACTGAAACCAGACGTGGAGCATCAGATGGTGTACAGAACTGCTGGGGAAGAATGCACCATTTCTGAAGGAGCGTATATTGTGCTACCTATGTGGGTTGGGTCAATCACTGTCTCCGCCCCAACAATTATGTTGCTGATTAACAAATATGGCCTACAGATAGAAGCATCTTTCCTGCGCCACTTTTTTGCTGTAGTAGACATGCCATAAGGAACATTCGAGATCCTTGTTCAAAGAATTTCAGTTTACTTCACTTTGAATGGAGTGCCAAAGGACTCCATCCACGTGGGGCAGGTTAATGTTGCGTACTGTGATGGTTTAATCCCTGTCCACTATAAGCGTTTGAAAATAAAATGAGGTTCCTCCCTCAACTAATATGAATCCAGAGTTTACCACTCCAAGTTCTTGGCAGCTATGATGATACCCTCTTGCCATCAAGTTATTGTGGGGACAGAGCTTGAGATTGAGATCTTAAAGAGCTTTATGGGGAGGTCATGGGGCCCTATCAGCAATCCCACCTTGAACCCCATGTGGCCCTGGGTATTGTACTAAATAGACAAGGGGAAGTCAAAGTGTTGCTATTCAACCTACATAAGGGGCCGTTGAAGATTCACTGACACCAGGTGGTGCGTAATTGCACCTGACCCCTATTAATGAGGTATCACAAGGTCATTAATTTGGTTTAGCAAATGAGCTTGGACTTACCACCAGACACCTCCCCAGGCTAATGACAGTGGCTTCCATGAGAAGCCCTAGCGGGGTTATCAGAAGAACAGAAGGATTGAGTCCTAGCTTTATTTGAGAAGTACTGGGCGATTTTGCGGCTGATGATCTTCTGGGGTGCACTCGTGGAATTGTTCATTGGGTAGACATGAGGGATCACCTTCCTATTTGGTCCCAACCCATCTGCCACTTGAGGGTCATGGAGGAGGTAGTGTCCAAGGAAATATGGAAACTGCTGGAGCAAAGAATGCTGGAGCCCTTAGACTTTCCCATATCAATCATAAAAAAGGATAGCACCAACTGGAAAATGATAGACTATAGAAAAAACCAGCATCACCAGAAAAGATTCATACCCGTTGCCTCACATTGATGATGCATCAGTATGGTTAGGCAAAGCTTGCTATTGTCAGCTATGGACCTGATATCAGGTTGCTGGCAAATCGAGATACCAGTGGCAGAACAGGAGAAGTTCGTTATGATAACTTTCAAAGGGTTATTCCAGTCCACTTGTATGCCGCAAGGGCTGTGCAACGACCTAGCTACATTCCAACGGGATATGGATACTATTATAGCTGATCTGTAATTATCATGCATCCTTTTCTACCTCAACGATATTGATGTTTTCTCACTTATGTTTTAGGAGCATTTGGATCATTTGGATCATTTGGAGGAGGTATTCCGCCAGCTTGCTGAATCAAACATAAAAATTAAGCCCCAAAAGTTCCACTTCTTCAAAGATCATCTAGATTATCTTGGGTTTGTAGTGGACTCAAAAGGATTTAGGCCACAACCAGATAAAGTAGAAGCTATTCAAAAGATTACACAACCAAATATCTATAGTGACGTTCACATGTTTCTAGCATGGTTAGATACTAACAACGCTTCATTCCCACTTTTTAGCTATATTGAGGCCCCACTTTTAGAGCTTCTGAAGAAAGAGGTGACGTTTGGATAATTAAAAGATGGCAATGCTCTTTTGGCACACTTCAGATGGCGTTGATTAGCACACCAGTGTTGCAATATTAAACTTTGAGAGGAAGTCTTTTTTCAGATGGATGCCTCTCTTTACAAAGTTGGGGCGGTACTATCTCAATGGGACAGTGAGGGGGTGGAGCATCCCATCGCTTATTGCAGCAGAAGCCTGAACTGTCACGAGTGGAACTACACAGTGACCAAGCAGGAGTGCCTAGCTGTCATTTACGCTTTTAGCAGCTTTGGGCGTACTTGCATGAAGTAAGATTTAAGATTTGAACTGACCACGCTTCCCTGCATTGGTTGCAGAATCTCAGTGAGCTGGAGGGATAACTTGCATGATGGGCCCTCAAGCTTCAGGACTATAACTTTGAAATACTTAACCATCTTGGGGTCAAGCATCAGAATGCTGACTGTCTATCTTGGCTATTGAAAGTCGCCGTGACAGCAGATCTGGGTGATTTGCTATATGAAAAGATGGTCAGTGGCAGTTACACCAACAAACCACCTCAGGTAATTTGGCCACTGGATGGACTGAGGGCTGACACCTTTTTGTAAATGGTGAGCTATATAAGCAGGTCAATGGGGTTACACTGAATTTTCTGAAACTCTCTGATTGTCTGGAAATTATCTTAAGTGCCCATAAGGCGGTAGGTCATGAAGGGTATGCAAAACGTCGGAGTTCCTGCAACCATGCTATTTTGAGAAATCATACATTTTGACGTGCTTGAAATAATCTCCAGCTGTCACCAATGCCAAGTAGAAAAGCCCTTTCATCAGAAAATGTCCTATTGGCTTGTGAAGCCCCACTTTGCTTGGCATACAGTATCCATCGATGTTGTGGGGCCTTTGTGACGGGAACAAAGTGATCCAAGTAAATTCTAGTAGTGATATACCATTTGACAAGGTGGGTAGAAGCGCATGTGATCAGAGATTTGGGGGCAGTCACCATGGCCAAGGTCATATTGGAGTGTATAATTCAGTGACATGTGTTCCCACAGTTCATACTCATTGATAACGGTATCAACATCACCTCTCATATTCTTCCAAAGTTAAATGAGTTAATGGCCATCCATGGGGTTCTAACGACCTCATAACATCCTGAGTTTAATGGTATGGTGAAATGGGTGAGCGGAACTCTATTGAACATACTTATGAAGCTTGTGGCAGATAGACCACTAGATTGGAGTACTCTCCTCTCTACCTTTGTTTTCGCCTACAATATTAGCTATCACTCTGTGATCAGGAAGTATCCTTTCCAATCGCTTTACAGAAGACACCCAGCCCTGCTGGCGCTACTGTATTCCTGTGTAGAAGATACTGGTAGCCTTGACCCACAGAATTTTGTAACAGCTTCGACATCTACGCTAACCAGACTCCAGAATGAAGTGCACTTGACCATCCAGTGAAAAAAGATCAAAGATTGTAACGCCAATCAGCTACAGTTTAGTGGGTTGCCACAGTTCACGATAGGAGAGCTTGTCTTGTTCCACGACCAGAATGGTTTTGGGCGTTGGAATAAGCTGGCTAGCATCTAAATTGGTCCCTTCAAGATAATAGAAGAAAACTGGCACTGATGCTTACACAGTCAAGGACCCTGAAAGCAGTCAGATTATCGACCAAGTGCATGCTAAGTTCCTCCAGGCCTACAAACAGTAAGTAAACTATCTGGAAGGCCCATACACTATCAGCGGATTAAAGAAGGACCAGCCATTGACAACAGAGGAGGTTCACTAGATCAGTTAGCAGAGAAGGAGATGTAGGTGACATATCAGAGGAATACATCTAGTTAAGAGGGGAAAATGTTTAGAAATTAAACATATGGTTTCCTTTTGTTATGCTGTGAGCCAGAATACCATTAGTTTCAGTATTAGTAGTCAAGCAATCACATGGGAATCTTCTGGATCTGGATGCCTTGGAAAGCAGTTCAGATATAAATAGTTATATATATTGAGTTTCTGAGGGTTTTCAGTGAATCAAATGTCAGAAGTTACTAATATGAGATATGGTGATATGTTATAATTTCGCCAAGATTGCACTGAGCGAATCATGAGGAGTTTTACCTTCTTTGTAAAAGTTGTGGGAGCGACCACAGCAAGGAAGAGATATAACAGTAGCAATGGAGAATGGTAAGGAGATTACTCTTGTTGGTAAGCTGCAGTGGACTCTGTAGCAAAGACGTGGAAAGTTAGTGTAGATCCCTAGGTTTGGCAGTACAAAGTTGCTGTTAATAATAAAGTTGTGTTCCCAGAAGCGCTTAGTTTCTATTTATTATATTTTACTATCATTTCTTGAGGAACGACGATCTTTATATCCTCCTTTCATTGTATTAGTGGGATTATCCTCTGTGCAACAATCAACTGGAGCTTCTTAAATCCACTGGAAATTCTATGCAAAAACTCCAGAACAACGTTCCATAAATCCTGGTCTAACAAGGACGCCTTATCTAAACGTTGCACCAAGTAACTCTCATGATATGGAAGTGGTTACCACCCATTCATTAAATGAGTGCAAAGATGCGTTAGTGACAGTAGTAGTGAGGTCTTATGTTTAACAGCTAAAACAGCATGAGCTTGCAGTCATCTTAGGTGATATTCCCAAGATAGACGAAGTCCAGGTGGCCATACCTCTTGGGGTATTAGAAGAAATAAGCCCACTTTTATGTGATTACCTACAATCCAATTTAGGGCAAGTAGATGCCCTGGATGCTAGCACAGTCACCGCGGATGATGCTTATGGTACTGAATGCACGTACATTGAAATTACTATTAATAAGCTCAAAGTAAGAGCTATCATTGATAGTGGGGCACCAATTAACATCACGTCCACTAAATCAGTGATGAACTTGGTCCGGCGCCAGATATTGACCATTGAAAAAGTTATGGTATCATGGGCCTCAAATAATCACCTCATTAGGAGATTATTGTGCGCTGCCTTTGAGATTTGGTTTGCTGGTTTTATTGGCTCAGCTATAGTATTACCAAGTCAAGGTTATGACTTCATGGTTGGAATTTCTTTCTGAGGACTTATGGGGTTAAGTCTGATTTTGAGCAAAACAATTTTGAAAAGCTAGGACATCTTTTGCTTTACTAAAATTGGAAACCCAAGGGCTCTGTGCCTCACAAACAGCAGGTTATTAACCTTACATATAATGATGGCATAGTGCTAATGGGGCATCAACAGATTTGTGGCCGCACTCAGTGATTTCCTACTCAAGCTATGATAACTAAGGGCATTCCACTGAAAGCTAATTGATATCAACCTTTTCTGGTGGGTTCAACTTATAATAGCGATTTAAATTAAAATGGAAACTACTTAAGGATTATAAAGCAAAAATCTGCACCGATTTGCCACTATAATCTCAAACCTGTCACTGTGCCCAGATTTACCCTTCCTGACCATGACGAAAATTAGGTATTATAGCCAAACTAAACTGACATCCTATTCAAATAAGTTGAAACCAAATCGTTGCTTTATACATATTCTACCAGATGATGAAGTAGAATATACACAACTTTGGTACCTTTGAGGAACTGGGACTGAAAAGCAATATCAACCAATATGTTTGTTTTTAGTACTATAGTAAACCTTTCAGGTTTAATGGTGGAAGAGAAGGACTAAGCTTTGGCCCTTTTTGACAAATATAATGATATTTTTGCAAAAAAAGATTTTTATTTGGGTTGTGCACACAATGTGATACACCAAATTGATACCAGAAATCATCCAACGATTCACCTTCATCCTATTAGAAACTCAAAATTAGCAGATGAGGTAATTAACACTAAAATTAACCAGCTCATGCAACATGAGATGTTGGTGCCCTCCAAGAGTCCATGGGACTCCATGATATTGATTATCAAGAAGGACGGTTCCAATTGTGTGGTAATAAATTTACAAGAAGCTCAACAATACTACCAAAATGGATTCTTATCCTTTACCAAAAATTTACAATGTGCTCAATTGTTTTAGTGGCGCTTAATTTTCTTGGCCTAAGTTTTATTTCTGGCTACTGGTAGATTGAGCTGCCTAATGAAGAACAGGAAAAGTGCATGATGATAATTGCCAAGGGCATGTATCAACTCATGCGGATATTAAAAGGGCTGTGCAACGCCCCTGCGACCTTCCAACAGGCTATGGACAGAATATTGGGTGATTTAAATATCTCCTGTGTACTAGTTTTTATATATGATATAAAAGTTTTTCTAATACATTTAAAGAACACCTACAGCACTTGGAAGAGGGGTTCCACTGACTTGATAAGGTGGATCTTAAAATTAAGCCGTGTAAGTGTAGTTTCTTTTGAGAGAAACTCTAATATCTGGAGTTTGGGATTGACAAAAAAGGCCTACAAGCCCAGATGGCAAAAATAAAGGCCATCAGATGAATGACATGGCCTTACAGTAAGCGTGACATCCAAGTGTTCCTTGGGATGGTTGTTTACTAATAACATATCAGAAAATTCAGCAAAAAAGTGAAATTTTGTTTTACCTTACAAATATGGAGTGCAATTTGAGTGGACGGATGCCTGATAGCTGGCCTTTGACAAGCTAAGGCTGTGAATCACCCAGGGGTAATAATTACATACCTAACATTGATAAGTTATTCATCATTCAGATGAACGCATTTCTCTCCACCGTAGGGGTGGTGTTATCCCATCTTGATTATGAGGGGGTAAAACACCCCTTTTCTTACAGCAGCCAGACGATGTATATATACAGCCAAAATTATACCATTACTGAAAAAGAGTGTTTAACAGTAACTTATGCTTGTAAACAATTTTTAGTTTACATCCAAGGCATAAATTGTACTTGGTAACTGACCATGCCTCTCTGAAGTGGCTACAAAATCTTAAGGAATCTGAAGGACGGCTGGCCAGTGTGATCTAAATCTACAAGCCTACAACTTTAAAATCAACACCAGCCTAGCGTTAAGAATCAAAATGCGGACATACTCTCCCAGTTGCCTACTGTAGCCTTACTGGTTGTTAAGTCTGATGTATTGTTTGATAAAATGGTAACACAGCAATATGATATTGAACCTCAAGAGGTTTACCGCAATTTGGAAAAGCTAAAAAAGAACACTTTTTTAAGGACGGAAAACTTTATAAAATTATTATCAAATAATCCATCATGGTTTTCAGGCCCACTGAGAAGACTGACTTGATTATTGCAGCCCACAAGATGATGGGGCATGATTGATTTAAGAAAACGCTTGAACAGGGAAGCTAGGTAGGGTAAGATGGTGCCTTCTCATGGCGTGACCAAGGAAAGCCCATGAAAACATGGGTGAGTAGCCAACACCAGAACCCATGAGGCAACTAGAAAAGGTACCGTAGTGGCCTGAAAGAGGTGTGGGATGAAAGCTAATGACTGTGATCCAATCTGTTCTTGTGGGTGCTTCCACTCTCCTTTTGGGGGGAATATAAACAGGAAGGGGGAGTCAAGAGTCAGGCATATTGTCTGTCGCACTACTTTCCTATGAGGCAGGGCGCTGCAAAAACAGGTCTCAGCAACAAGGGTGGGGCAATCCTGATCGTCTGGGCTTTGGCCCACCTGTCTACAATAATCACCACAGTTTTCTAAGTTGGCCTGAAACCTGGATAGCGGCCATTAGCTTACATGGGCTTACACTGGTGCAACGGGAGGTGAGAGCACTCACATACCAATCTGATAGACCAACCCAAAAGGGATGCGATGGTCCACACATAAAAAGGGTCCAGAAAGCAAACTTCGTCACAAAAGCAGACATAAGAGACCAACTCCAATGACAAAAAAACAGCGGGGGTGTCCCCTGCTGCACAGAAGGCTCTGGACTCCTTTGTGGTGGTGGCCACTAATGGATTTGGGGTCAGAACCAAGCTCTTCGAAGTGGGGAACTCTGGTCCCTCAAAAGATTTGATGGAAAACATGGTTGAGAGCCTCAAGGGGCTCACGCTGTGAAAATGAAGACTGGGTGGTCTAAGGAGATGCTCATGGGCTGAGTGAGGTGTGCGGTGTTGTCCCACTCTATATTACACGTTTGGCTCCTGAGTTGAAACTTATGACTTTCCAGTATAAGCTCAAAAGGAACATGTTTTGGCTGCTGGATTTAGCACAAAGAAAGAGGAGGTTATATGTCTTGACATTGGCATCGAGATTGGAAGGTTCATTCTGAGGGATGTACCACCTGTTGTCACTAGAGGGGCCATGATGTCTCAGCTGAGAGGATTTGGAAGAGTGATCTCTTTAAACGAGAACAAGCTGATAAAGAACTTGAAGCAGAAGGAAGGTAGCTTGAAAAAGTTTACTGTAAGCTCTGGAGATTGGGTTTTAAAAGTTGAACTTTTTATGATCATATGGGGAGTTGCTTCATTCAGTCACTGTGGGGAACTGGAATGTCTCTGTGGTGCCTCTGGACAGGTGCTTCTGGTGTGGCAAGAAGGGGCATGTCAGAGCCAAATGTCCCCAAGATAAACCTCCTGCGTCAGTGGCAATTATAACGGGCCTAGAGAGGGGGCGCCATCCATGGTGCCCTCAGAGAAAGGGCAGCTAGCAGTCAAGAAGGTGTTGGCTAAGCTAGCTGAGTTGTTAGCAAAAGCAAAGGAGGCGGTGGCGTCTGGAAGCGTCAAAAAGGAGATAGTGACTGAGGTGCTGAAAAGTTCCATAAAGGTCAGTAAGAACTGAAGCAGTCCTGGAAGTCGCGGGAAGCTGTTAGACTCCAAATTGAGCTAAGTGGCGCTTTGTCTCAATCCGCAAAGGATATTTTGGAAACAGTTGTCTCCAAAATGGATGGGGTTCTCCCCATCACTCAATCGCATAAGAGGTGGGTGACAGTTAGGGATGTTGGCGGGAAAGAGCGTAAAAGGCCTGTATTGTAAAAGGCGAAGGTGAGGGAGGTGCTGCATGATAGCAATAGTGGGCCTGTGCCTTCTAACTGGATGCTTCCAATTGAAGTGGAGGGGTCTGATGAGGCCCTGGCAATGGTAAGATTCCGGAGGCTGCTGTGACTGAACAGCCACCACCCCCGGCCCAGCCTAGCATTGGAAAGGGGAGAAAAGAACGTGGTCCCTCAAAAACAGCTGAGGTGGAAGAGGATGGGGACCCCCAGATCCATACACCAAAACCTATGGTTTCAAACCCATGATGATCAGGGTTAAATTTGCTAACGCGCGGGATCTGAATGTCCTCAGGCAGCAGCAGTGAGTGAAACTCCAGTTGCAACAACATGAGATAGATATCTGCTTCCTTACTGAGACTAAGTCCAAACCTGGGGTGGAAGAGGACTGATCCTACCAGTTCCTTATGAAGCAATCACTTTACTCTCACTTAGTGGATTAACTAAACTCATACTTTCCTTTTAGGAGGGAAAGTGGGAGGGAGAAACCAAAGGGAACATTTTGGTCCAATGGCGGACAAGGTCAAGATGATGGACAAAAGGGTGTTGTTTCCTGGAAGAGCAGTGTTAGTAATGTCATTATTTGGAGAAAAATCAATTTGGTTTATTGGTTTATACGCACCTAATTCTGGGTCTTAAAGGAAGGCCTTCTTCCAGAAGGTCAGCCTGAGGATCCAGAAGGAAGGCATCGGGGGGTCATTAGTGCAGGGGGAGACATGAACTGTGTCTGCTTTAGGGATGACAGGGTCGGGGCTTCAGGCTTGGAGTTCTGATCCTGGAGCCCACGAGTTGGTCAGTTTAATGATTGACCTTGATCTATTGGATGTGTAAAGAGTGGGTTGTGGTGAGGAGGGAAAGATTGAGTAGAATTACGTTAAGGGGGATTATTTCTCCCGCATTGACCTTGTGTTAGTGCCCCAGCCTATCCTGAGTCGCTGCAAGTTGATACTTCAGAATCATGATCCAGGTGCTTTGGACCACAGGCCCCTTGAACTGCAGATCAGTGACCCTCAGGTTGCTTCTGCGGGAAAAAGGAATCTGTAGATTGAACCTTGAAATCCTGAAGCGGTCTTCTCTTCAGGAGATTATGAGGAAGAAGATGAGATGGTGAAGAAGCCAGATTGTGGGGAAGCCAGATGCACCAGTAAAATGGTTGCAGATGAAGAAAATCTCAAGATGGCATGTGAAATCTTTGTGAGGCAGCTAGGGGTCATGCGTTTGGGTATGAAAACTTGGAGAGGAGCTTTGAGAGTACCTTCAAGCAGGCTGCGGTCATGGGGGCATCTTCCTACACAGCCAAGGATGTATTTTATACAATATTGATGGAAGCCTTCATGGTGGATCACCTCAAATAAAGGAAATCTAGGTGGGATGAGGACTCTAGCAGTAATGTGGTTTTACTCCACAATGCAGTAGGGGAGTTAAGACTCTCATAAAGGATCTTGTCACACTGTGATGAGGGAGTTGAGGTGAAGGATGAAGAACTCATGGCTGAAGTGGCCAAGTCCTACTATGAGGACCTTTATGGCCCTTCAGAGAATGACTTGGAGGCATCCAAAGTGCTCACAAGTGGACTAGGGGTACTGCCATAGGAGACTCAGCAGCAATTATATAGAAAGATCTGCAAGTCAGAGGTGTCAGACGCCACCTGCAGTGGTAAGAATGGTAAGGCTCCTGGGGAGGATGGGTTGATCCTTGAGCTCTACAAGTTGTTTTAGGAAGAAATGTCTAAATTTCTCGATGAGATCTACAATTAACTCCTTGTCTCTGGTGCAATTGGACCGGCATTTTTAAAAGGCGTGGTGGTAGTATACTATAAGAAGGGCGATCCCCCCATCCTGGGGAACTATCAGCCTTTGACCCTGCTTAACGTTGGCTATAAGATATTAATAAAAATCCTAACAAATTGACTAAAGGGGGTTGTGGCGGACGTTGTTGGGAAAGAGCAGAATGGGTTTATTCCAGGACTCTCTATTACTGACTATCTGATGCTGCTTCACCTGATAGAAGAGTGGGCAAGTAAACAGTATGACCAGAGGTGGTGGCTACTGTTTCTTGATTAATAGAAGGCGTATGATTGGGTGAATCATGACTTTTGTCAGGCAAACAGCAAGATAGATTTAGACTGGCCTGCCAGCCAAAATGCCGGAGCACCTGAATGGCAAACCAGAATGGCAAATGCACTGCTGCTGGTATGGTGGATATGAAACTGGAAAGGAGATTCGCCAATAACTGCTGGTGAGCCATAATCTCATACAGTCACATAATAAAATATCAGACATGTATGGCTGTTACCCTGAGGAGTGTGAATTTCAGCAGAGAGGGCGGTTTATTTTTTAATATAAAAAACTAAATTTTGGAAAAGGTTTTTTAATGGAAAATTAAGGAAGAAAAATTGACCAACCATTTTCTCAGTGCAATGCAACTGATCAAATAGTGGTTGATTGATGAGGAAACAAGCTAGGATTGGGTCCCTCAAGTTTTACCTAACTGGCGAATTATATGGGAATGGGGGGCAGATAAGCTCACTGGGAACCAACATCAAAGATTCAGCAGAAGGCTGAGTCACTGTCAGTTTGACCTCAAATGCCCAAACTGAGGCTCAACTGCATTTCTGGTGGTTGGTGTGATGGCGTCTAGCCCAATGAGCAACGGTAATCCCCCAAGGCAACCCCACATAGGGGCAGTCCCAATTGGTTGGGAACGGGTTTGGGATGCCCAACCCACCCATGCCTGGTCGCTGGGCCATTTTTTTGGTCAAAAGCATTGTGTCAGCCACAACGCCCGATTTGCCAGAAGGGAGCTTCAAACTATTATTGATGGTGTCCAATGCTGCTACCTGCACATCAGGGATCATCCCTGACAATTAAGGGAGGGGTATAATTTTGATGATTGTGGTGTTACCAAATTGAAACTATCAGCAATTCCAGCTGATGAATCAGTCTTCATTCCTTTTTGACTATGTGGATTTCAATCACTTCAGGCTTGTTTCCACTCATTTTCAGACTGATCAACTTCATTTTGGCAATTTTGGTGCAAATTTCCTTGATCAGGTGTACAAGTTTAGGAGAGGTGAATGTGGGCACCGGGGGAGGGATCCAAAGAGGGAGAGCTGTTACCCAGCACTTGTCCACCATGTGGGCGAGGTCGCCCTGGGTGATGAGGGGTACAGCCACCCTCTTCAGAGCCTTTTACTTGTAAATGGGAAGAGGGCTCGATTGATACACAGGGGACGTTCCCCTGGACTTACAGAGCTTCTTGGTAAACCCTATTGGAAAATGTATCTAAGCGTTTATCCCCCTTAAATTTGGTACCCATAAATTCTTTCTTTCCATTTGCAGGGCGCTCAGGGCTTAAAAATTTGTTCATGCTGGCACCCGTTGCCTCACTTTAAGTCACTCACCCGTCATTAATCTGGGTAGGTCAAGGTTTGGCTCTCCATATCTAACCAACTATCTACATTAAGGCCTTCTGACTATCCCTAAATCCCATCATAGTCATTTAAAGAGCTTATTAAATTCAGAAACAATATTTGAAAACTAAGCGCTGCTGTAATTGTTCTAAATTTCTCAACTTTTTGGGGAAAGGTGTTAATAAATTCCTTTTTGGATTGGCAGCCAATAGCTTGGGCAATTTGAAGTGCCTTTATGATTGATACTGATACTACTATTAGATGCTGCCACTAAATATCGGTTACATTATTTTTTTACTAGCAGCATCATATATGTTTAAGCTGGTTAACCATGCTAAATTTTTATTTTATTTGAGGTGGTCTAACCTTGGGATGATACCGCACTGATTAAGGGAAATTGAATGAATGGGAAAGGCGGATAAAATCCTGAAAATCTCCATGTGCGGCATATGATAGGCCAGGAACTCCATGGATCGCCTTTGCTATTTGCTATCTCAGTTCAGGGCATTGGTGCACAACGCCAACACAGTCATAATTGTCTCCTACCCAAAGTTCCTGTACTGGAATTGAACTTGGGAGGCAGTGGTAGAGGTCCCTACTCTACCACTTGGGTATCCTCCCCTTACCATGCTAAAATTTTATACCCCATTTATTTAAGTTTGACTTCCAAGCTTTCAGCTTCTGTTTTAAAGGTACATTTCTTCCAACGCTTTAGTCAGGGAACTAAATTCATTGTAATTCTTTTCCAAAAGTTTTATCAGGACTGAAATCTGCTCCTCCATTTCAGCAAACCTTTATGCGCCTAAGCCTCAATTTGGGAATTAACCCACCTCTGGTTGATCCTCACTCATGAGGTTGGCTTTATGCTTGAGATAGCTTCTGCTCAGAATCCCCCTTTAGTGAGCACCGCTTGGTGAAAAGTGGTAACTGCACCAGTTTGAGAGGTTTTCAGTAAAATTAGATCTAGATGCTTACTGTTTTGAGACAGAAAAGAATCTTAGCCAATAAATGTTTCAGCATAAGATATAACCTTTTTTAAAACTTGGGCATCAGGTTAATGAAATCTAAACAGGTAGATGATATAACTATCAGGTAAAACAAAAACTTAGATGATTTATTGAGGGGAAATTTGGTTATCTATAATTGAAAAATGACAATTGAATGCTCATCTATCAGTTAACATCCGCATCCAAAGCTGAAAGATACTATAAAAATCTGGTCATTGGTTATAGCCCATGATATGTTACTAAATTGAACCTTCCCTCAAATATTCATAAGTTGCAGTGACCGCTCCCACAAGTATTAGTACCATTAAAGGCCATTGGTGTCTAGTACTAAAAAAAGGCCATTGGTGGCTGTACTCTGTCAGGAGATTATATATGTTAGGACACTAAGCCTAGATTATCAACTGACAGATCATTGGCTATCTATAGAATCAAGAGAAGATAGGTAAATACAGAAATTCTGCCACAAACCCCAATAATGATCAACTATTGAGGAATTTAGATTAGGTTAAAATTTCAAATGCAGCTGCATGATGGATCCAGCTAAGCTAATCTAATTGGGATCTAATTATTGACAGTGGAGCTACTACAAGACTAGCATAAAAGTGGTGATGTACCAAAAAAGGTGATTTTCTGAAATGACCATCAGTGCAACTTTGCTGGTGCAAGAAGGATGCAACCATGACCACCTGAAAGAAACTAGCAGTGCAACCTGTAGGTGTAGAGAATAGTGGAGAGGTAAACTGGCAGTGTGAATCTGCCAATGTAAAGAATATTGGAAGAAACTGGCAGTATTGTGACTCTGCTGGAGTAAGAAGAATCCAACAAGAATCCCTAAAACTACAAAAGTGCAACTTTATAGAAGATAAAGGAATTTATATGGACCTTTATCATTTTTATTTAAATATTATAAAATATTTGAGGGACAGCGATTGTTATATTACCTTCCCATTGCATCAGTGGTACCTAAATCCTGTGCAACCTTCCACTGGATTATGCACGTTCATAGACACAATCCACCGGAAATATGACATACCCTACACTTTAAGGGAGTCTGGTCATCAAAATAGCCAAGATGAACTGGCTGAGCAAATTAGGAGCTAACTCAAAACTTCCCATACAGAAGTATAAATATATCAAAGCTAGCTAAATTATTTGGCAGCTGCACCTGACCAAACAAAACATTAGTTTTTGGAACATATTAAAAAATATAAAATAATTGAACTCCCAACCCTTGGTACTGATGACACCAAGGCCAAGGTTACTACATTGGGATACCATTAACTTCCAATGGGCTATCAAACTGAAGGCTTGCACAAGTGCTGAAATTTCCCTATAAAAAGAACCAGTAGTTTCAGGAACCACCCCAAACTTTTTTATTTACCTCCATAACATTATTTTTGATAGTGGCAAGAGGGGTGGGAGGGGGTGAAGATTTAACCTACCCAGAGTGGGGTTCAACCTGGTATAGCATTTAGTAACACACATTAAGCTTGTGGTTAAAGGTATGTGCAACTCCACCCTGCTTATGGTTACAAGTGTGTGCAACTCCACCCTGCTTATGGTTACAGGTATGTGCAACTTTTCCCAGCTTGTGATTACAGGTATGCACAACCCCACCCAGCTTAGCTTGTATTTACAGGTGTATGCAACTCCACCTGTGTTGGGATTTTTGCCCATATTTCCAGCCTGCTAGATTACCTGGTATCGCTGGGGGAAAGATTTCCTAAAGCGAAGTGAATTGGAAATTGGTTGACCCAAATTTTGGAGGAACTACATTTGGGGGATTTTAGGATATTTGTCTGGTTGTATCTGTCAGAGATCAATCCAGATGAATACCTAATATCTCATCAGGCAGAGCAGCTGACAAAATAGGGGTATCTGATAGTGATTAACTATCAGGTGTACTGATTGGGATTGGTCAGGTTTCATCACCAACTGATTGGAAAGGTTTAATGAGTTGTGAGGTGAGTGATGCCACCTGCAACTAGTGAATCAATTGGTTGGTGAAGTGACCTGCCATAATGGGTAAAAGTCCCATTATCTGAGCAGATCACTAGCCAATTATGGTTGATTCACTTGGATTGAGAGGAAAATGTTAGGGACACATTTCCAACTCTTTCTGTTTGAGGTCTCGAGGATGTCCAACATCGGAATCCTAGCCAGGATGGGGAAGACCATCGCTGCTGAGATGAGGAAGGGTGATTCAACAGCAACAGCTGCTGTTTCATCGAAGAGGTGTCAACTGAGGGTTAGATGGCTGAATCCCCTATAAATTCCCTAGGATTCACTCTAATAAAAAATAGACATTAATATAGTTAAAAACAGATATACACTTATACATTACTACTTTAGAACATTATTAGTTTTATTGTAGATTTGGTAATAGTTAGACTATCAGCATCTAGCGTGAAGATTCCATCTTAAGGATATTATTGCAGAAGGCAATAATTGGTAGACTCTCAGAGAAGAGTAGAGATCCGAGTGGGGATCTAAAGATGAAGGGAACCATGGCTAAGGGATTGCTGCCGACTGTGTGTTGGGCTGAAGGAGACTGCCATAAGAGGATCTTAACAAAGATTGAGTGGACAGGATTACAGGGAACAAATCCCTACAAGTATGGTATCTAGTATTAATTAAAAATACCGGCTGAAGTGTTGGGCCCAAAAATAATTCTAACTCAACTGCGGATATTAGTTGTCATACTATTATTGAATTATATATATATTCTTACAATGCGAGGTGCATGAGGAAATTGAACCTGTGCAGTAGAAAGATTACTAGAGTTGACCTCCAATGATCAACCCAATGGAGTAAATTTTTACAACCTGGTATAAACAAAGTAGGATCCATCTAAACTTACCCAGCCAAGTAAAGCTCCTACCTCCTCAGTTTCCATCTTAGATCTACCACCTAAGCTTAGGTGGTCTTCCAATGCCATTGCCTATACTTTACCTGATCACTCTATTATACCCATCCTCAAAAGTTAGCCAAGCAAACCCAATCGTGCCCCCTAGAGAAGAACTTAGACTTTAATGTGGGATGATCTATCAAAGCCTCAATGGGTAATGATTAAAAGTGATGGGTGATAGGCTTGGTCAGTAAATGTAAGGCAGTTCAATGGATCTTGGGTACCCCTTTTCTTTGGGAGGGTCAAACATTAAT
Organism: Massospora cicadina; assembly: GCA_022478985.1. Lineage (NCBI taxonomy): Eukaryota > Fungi > Entomophthoromycota > Entomophthoromycetes > Entomophthorales > Entomophthoraceae > Massospora > Massospora cicadina. The sequence goes on along the minus strand of JAKSZP010004061.1, from coordinate 141,729 downwards.
CCCACCCCCACTTAATTAAGCAGTTGAACTAGCAATCAAGTGGGCTCAAGTCTGAGGGTTGTAACATGGATCCTACCCATCTAAAGGGCATGAAATTAAGCCTGGTGCCCATCTTACAATAACCCATCCCCCAAGTTAAGGGTCTAGTATAAATTATACATCACGTGTAAGCCTTTTTGAATGCACTTGTACCACTCTACCCAACAAATTGAAGCTAGGCTTTTAGGGTAAGGTTGGATTTTAGGATCTTTTAGGCTCGCTGGTACTATTTAGGCCTAAAATCCAACAAATGGGGGATTGTAACCACTGATGATAAAAAATAAATAAACTTTAAAAACTGGAAAGTTGAGGTTTTAAAGTTTTATTAGGTCCCATGGGGGATAAGGAACAAGCCCTCTTAATAAGTTGATGCTAATATCTAAACATCGAGGCTCAAAGTTTGGATAGCTTAGTAACATCTGAATTTAGGAATATTGAGATTTGACATATTGGATCAGTCAAGACTCACCCCGCTTCAATGCGAGGGCAGATAGGGAAGCAACAACTGGGAAAATATACCCGTGAGGAAGTGACTTTATATATTTAGTCCAATCAGAAGGCGCGAAAATATTTTCACCTTATTGGACCCCCTCAACCCTATAAAAGGGGCCAGTCTTCATGTAGTAGCTTGAATAGGAGTTGTATAATTTGGAGGGACCTCCGAATGCCCCCCTTGGTTCTGCCAATGATTTGGAATATCCCTGCTACCCAAACTTGAGCTTCTTGGCCAAGTTTTATTGTTATTGAAAGTATTGCCTCAATTCAGAGGGTTCCATTGAGAATCTGCCAGGTCTTTTGGCCGATTTCATTTAAGTTGAAACCCAAATCCCTCTTAATATAATATCAGACTTGTAATTATCCAACATGAGGGATAGGTCATAGGCTTACCCAGGCATTAAGCTACAAATCCTTTTTATTTGTGGAAAAATTGAAGCTGAGTTAAGAACTTGAAGCTGCTTTCTTAATAGGATAGGGTAGGGGCCAGGCCACGCAATAACCTCAACCTCGGGACCGAGCACCAGATTAGGGTTTGGGCAGCCCATTTGGTGAGATGGGGTCAAGCCAGCGGCCGCACCGGCTGACACAACCGGTTTGGCAACCAGTTTGGCAACTAGTTCGAAGCCAAGAAGCCCAGCTTCCAAGCCGTAGAGGTGGAGAGGGTGGGCTTCGTCACTAGGGATGGGTCCATACAGGCCTTACCATAAGCCAGCCTACTTAAGAGCCTTACCGAGAGCATGGCCTCGAGGTTAGACGCGGGTTGCGGGGCGGCATAGATGGCGTCCAGGTGCAACGCGAGCTGCCGCAGCAAGGCTTCAAACTCGGCGTGGAGGCGCTGGGCGGCGGGGAGATGACCGAGCGTCACCAGGGCGTGCAGCAGGTGGCGCAGGTCGGCTACCGGTTAGCGGTATTAAAACGCTTACCGTGCATACCGTTGGCCCGCTCGACCAACCTACCAACTGAACCGAGCAGGTACTCGTACTCAAAGGCGCTCCCCTTCTTGCCCCGGTTCCGCTTGCGTTCCATCTTGCGCCGGCTCTTCCCCGTCTTGCTGCAAAGGTCAGGAGGAACTGAGGAGGAATTACGTGCTTCCGGCCGACCCGTACGCGCTGGGGCCAGTCATCTGGGTGCAGCTGGTATAGACGGTGAAGTTGGTGAAGGCGGAGGTGGTATCGGAAAGCACGTCGACGTCGTCCAAGTCAAGTGCCTCGAAGCCTAGCGCAAGGGTGAGATTGAGGAGCATCCCGTACTTGGGCCCTCCGGCGGTGGCGCGTTCTGGAGTTCGTGCACCCTAAGCCGCTGCTTGGTGAATTGCTCACGCATGTCTTGGATATCTTCGGCCATCTGGTCCGCCACTTCAAACGTCAACGCGAACTTTAAGGCAAACCTGAGTTTACGGCCGACTTAACGTCGGTCTCGATCAAATCCGGCCGGGAGAAGCGTTCGCACTAGATATTAGCGAAGGCCAACCCCACTATACCGAGTAGATGGCATCCTGCCAGTGATGACCTTCTAGAAGGCAGGCGACGACCTCCTCGGGGTCCTAGCCGGTTGAGCGTATAAGCGTCCAGTACCTCCTTGTAGGTTTCGAGGAGCTTGGCTGCCTCCAAGTGCCTCGAATGATGCTTCAGATAGCCTAGAACCTTAGCGAAGGGTGGATGGGCAACTACCGCAAAGTTCGTCGATTAGCGGGAGGGTCTCCTCCTGCGAAAGGCCGAGCCTCGTCGCGCACACCAGCGCTCGCTGCCATTCGCCGACCTTCTTAAACGCGCGGATGGCTTGCGCGTAACTACGGACATGCATGAAGGCTAAACGTTAGCCGATCACGAGCGAACCCACCCGACCCAGCCTCGCTGTATTGGCGGAGGTCCATGAGATACGAGCCGTACCGCTCCAGGATGATCTATGGGTATCGGTAGGCCGCGAGGGATGCGAAACTTACGTTGAACCTCTCGGCGTCGCCAGCAAAGATGCCAAGGCCGCGCGCGTAGAGGGCGTGCTCGCAAATGTAGGCGAGGCACTCGTCAAAGCGGTCTAACGGGTGAGAAGCGCGTCGAAGCGAGGCTCGCCTACCCGCCTTGGCCAGATGTCCGAGGGCCCTCTCGAACCGCTGGAGGTGAACGTCGATTTTGAACCGGCGGTAGTGGTCATCGAGGCTTTGGAGCTCGGAAAGGAAGGGGACGTACTCCTTGGGATCCTTCTGGGAATGCTGGGCGACCATCAGCACCAGCTCAAAGTCGTACAGGCCCAGAGCAACATCGAAGAGCTGATCCACGTCCGCCAAAAAGATGGCGTACTTGAGTGTCTCCTCGGCAAGCGCGGGATCGTCGCCTGGTAGGTTAGCTTGCCCAACCGGCGGGCTTACGCCGGAGCTCCTTCAGCAGCTTCAGGACGGCCTCTAAATCGGGCGGCAGTTGCCGTGCGTACGTGGTGACGGTGGGTTGGGAATACAGGCGAGGGTCCATGGCTTGGAGCACGGAGCGGATGGCACCGCAGAGCGAATTGACCTTCGTGTCCACCCTCCCTGGGGGGGCTTTGGCCATCTGGGGATACTTGGATGCCAAGACGTCCTCCTCCTTAAGGCTGGAGATGAACAGGTTCAGATAGTCCGGGTCCCGGACCTGATCCACAAACTGCCCCATGTCCTCGAGCAGCTGGGCGGGGTTCAAGTCAAACAGTACGTTCATGTCGATGCGGTATTTGCGGCACAAGATGAAGGCCTTCCGATAGTCGCGCCTACGTGAATTCAATCCAGCTCGAAGCGGTTTACTTGGCAAGCGACTCGCGGATGGCGGAGAAGAGCAGGGTGCGAGGGTAAACCGTCTCGAGGTTACCCCGGGGCATCTCAAGGTGAGCGGTTAAAAGCCAACCGATACCTGCAACACCAGTGAGACGTCGTGGGGGACGCAGAGCACGATCCGGCTGCCCCTTTCGAGAGTGCGCGTGTAGTTCTCAACCTCGGGCGTTGGGCCCTTCAGCGGGATAAAGCGGGCGAGATGATCGCCAGTTGAGTAGACAACATACTCGTTGTGGATGAAAAAGGACGTACAGTAGGCGTCCACAAGCGTGCCGTCGATGTACAGCTTGTTTCTGCGGCTCAACCCGACGACCCTACACTGGCGGTTGAGCTTAGAACCCCGCTTACCTTGTCCTCACTTGCAGTCGCCACCAGCTGGAGCCAAGGGCACCCCTCCGGCTGCGTCAGCAGTAGAGAGGCCTCAAGGCGAGCCGCCCAGTGCACTAAAGCGTTAACTGAGCCACTGAAAGGCTTACCCAACAGAACCTCACCCCGGAAGGTCTGGAGGGCGGGCGACGTTGAGAAGGGCTTCAAAACTAGCCGGATGCAAGGCTCCGAGAGGTGCAACCAGTTGACGTTGACGATCGCGCCGGTCTCAGGCAAAAATTCGAACCTTGTAACGACATCTTGGCGGTGATCCGGGCTGTAGCCGAGGCCATAGATGACGTTCGCGGCGGGGAAGCAGATTTGGCGATAGGCAACCGAGGGCGGCCCGGTTGGGCCCGCAAGCGCCAGGGTTAGCGACCGCGCCGGCGGCTTGGAAAAGTCTCCCGCGGCAAACTCAAACACGCGCACCCTCTGGTCGGCGCCAAGCGCGGCCGTTTTGTTGCCGCCGTCAAAGCCGGAAAAGGCGACGTGGAGGATCGGGTGGTCGGCAGGGAGCTGAAACCCGCTCTTGGGTGGGGGGACGTTTTGGTACCGGAACGGGGTCAGGAGGAGGGTCGGCCCATGCACAACTGCGGCCAAAGAGGCGGTGGAGCTCGAAGTGGATTCGCTCACAAGGTTAAACCATCCGAACTCAAAGGCCGCGTAGGTCCCATCAGAGAGGATAAGGGATAGCCGTAAAGGGCTTTCGGAATCGAACACGAACTCCGAAAGCGACACCGCGTCGACCGAAGCGACTTGGAGTTCGTACTTTAGGTACCAGAAATAGTTGTTCATGTGCCACAGCTGGAGGAAGGGAAGGTTTCTACCCTCAACCGCTTTGATCACCGAGAGGGCCAAGAGGCTGGAGTCGCCATTCCAGCGCATCTCGAGTACTTTATGGATGTCGGTTGGGAGGGTAAATTCGCCGTGGCGCAGCCCATTCCGCTCAAAGAAGACCGCGTGATGCCTGTGCGGTAGCCTTTGGGTTGAAGCGATAATGGCGCCGGATGGCTTCCAAGCCAAGGGATGCTCGAGCTGATCAACGGGCTCGCTAGTGCTCTGTAGCGCCCCCTCCCGATCGTAAACCCTAAGGACGCGTAAACGCGTATCGGGGTCAACCGCAGAGCAGACCAGATAGCCGCCGTCCCCCCTCCAGGAAACCCTGGGCGTGAGGTCATCATCCGGAGAGAGGTTGAGCTCGGTTGGGCCCTTCGCTTGCGCCGCCCGTTTCCCCTCGGAACCGTGGAACTGGGTCGCCTTGCTGCCCCAGCCCACGTTGGCGTAAGATACTTCCCCGCGCTCCGCGACGTGGACGAACTGGTCCGAGATGACGTCGAAGCCCCTGGTCAGGATGAGAAGTTTATCTTCGCCGGTCACCGCGGCAAAGTTTTCCTCATCCGGGGACCAGGCTACGCTCCGAAGCCCGGACCCAACCGAACCGATTAACTCGAGCTTACGACTTTAGCCCCAACCCAACGTTGCAGTTACCGATTCGGGAGCTTGGGTGGGAACTGAAAGGATATCCCCGTTGGAAAAGCATAAGCATAGCGCATCCGACTCCAAAACATACTTGGAGGAGACGATGGTCAAATCTCCCTTACAAGAAGGGACGGGGAGGCTGATGAGGGTTTCAAATTTGGACGCTCCCACCTAACCAAAATTAACCGAGGTCGGGTTGAAAACTTTAAATCACCCCGCCCACTTTTAAACCCGATGATAAAGGAATGCAAAGATATTTACCTTGACCATGATTTGGCACTCATCCCCAACTAAACTTGAAACGAAGACCTTCCCCTCCGTAGCGTTAAACGATAGCCTCAATGAGCGCCTCGATTCACCAGGGACCTTAACGGTGGCCTGGTGAAGTAACGTTAAACTCTTCATGGGTTTAAGGGGTTTCTAACGTTGGAATGGGTCGATACAATTCAAACTCGAGTGTAAACGTTTAACCTAATTGATGGTTCTTGGACGTTTAAGGAAGGTTTAGAATCGCTTGCCTCATGACTTCATGGTTAATTGAACCAAAAATAAAATTCGGGGTTGTGGTCCGCGCAACGGCGTAAACTTTTTCTAACCCCTTCACTTAGATCATCCGAAAATCTCACCTCTTGCCGAGCTCACCCAATTAAGCTCGGCGTGCGAATTTGGGGGTTTTTTTTGATAAAATTATGACGTCCATTTTTGAAGTTTGCTTTAACGTAGCTACCTTCAAAATGTTCGTTTGGTTTTAGTTTCCGAGTCGTTTTTTAACCCGACTTTGAAATAGGAGGAGGTTCTCAATTCGACCTATATATGTATATATTTCTCTATCTTTTTTTTTAGTACTAGATGATCCCAATATATTTCTCTATCTTTGTTCACGCATAACTCTGAAACTACTGGTCCAATTTGGATGATCTTTTTCTAAAAAAGAGGATGCTCCAACTTAGGTCCCATTTTACTTTTGAAAGTATTGGTTCAGTTTAATTAAACTCTATGCCTTTATTAAAGAAATTAAACGATGAAATAAGGGCAAGAGGGATGGTGGAAATGGGGATTTTGTGACCATCTAGTACTAAAAAAGAAATGGGGATTTTGTGAGTGTTGGATTTTAGTTTTTTGTATTTCTCACTGGTGCGTTTTACACCTAAATTCCAACAAGCATTTGCAGGAGTACGATTCTCTACTGCGGGGATAAATAATTATTAGGGGGTTATTCAACCACTTATAATAAACTAATAATAATAAAGTAACTAAAAGGTTTAGTTTTTATATGAATTTTTATTGGTAACCGTGGGGGGGTTAAGAAGCGAACCCTATTAACCCTTAAACAGATTTGAAGAAAAATGTTTGTGCAAATTATATGGCACAAAAATAAAAATTTAAATAGTTCAAAAATATTAAATTTTAAAATCATTATTGCGGAGAAGAACAAAACAGAAATTTGGTTTTTGGAAAAAATAAATTGTTTACAATTCGAAATTGAGCAAATAGCACATATATTTTAATTCGTTATATATTTGCGTTGAAATATGAATAAAGAGATTTGATTAGAATAATTTAATTATCACTTAAAGGTGTAATGGGCAAAAAACAAATTACACTTAAGGGTGAAATGGGCAAAAAACAAATTACACTTAAAAGTGAAATGGGCAAAAACAAATTACACTTAGAGGTGAAATTTCCTGTTTAAGGATTAGTATCCTGGTACTTAGTATTTAAAAATGCATTAAGATCAGAGTGAGTTGGATGGAAAATTTGGTATAAGCTATGTGCATCCAAATTTGGTAATATGGGCTTTTGACCTATCAGAGCTCTTGAGAATCACCTCATTTAGACAGAGCAGCTGATGGAGGGTTGGTATCAGGCAGGATATATCTGTGAGGCAGTGATTTAATATAGTTTACCCAATTATTGGGTGGGAATAATATTTGCCTCTGGTGAAACCCCCTCCAAGGCTATAAAAGGAGGTGTTTGTGGAGTATATGCTTGACTAACTTAAAGAGGGGATGGAGCGGACCCTTGTAATAACTCCCCTGATTTGGCCACATATTTGGCATAACCCTGCTACTAGCTATAGGGCAATTTGGCTGAGGATTGGGGACAGTAGTATTACCCTGATTAGCAGGGTTCTACTGAGAATTGACCAGGGTTTTTTGGCTGATGCTATTTATATCAAAACCTGAATCACTCTTAATACAATATTAGACTTGTAATTGTCTGACAGCCAGTGAGAAAACCTAATAACAGGTGCCATTAATTAGGTAGCATTGCTGACCATCCCTGGTCAGCAATTGCCATTGCTAGCCATTGTTTGAGTGACAGCAGGCTTACACCCCATTCAATCTTCAGTCTGAATGAGGATCATCACATTTGACAAGTGATCCGGGTGTAAAAGCCATTTGTGAGGCACAAAAATAACCAGGTATAATGCGCAAAAATTTAGAGATTCATTTGAGCTAGTCAGTTAAAATCTTAAACATCTTCCACACTATTCCCATGTAATGGGGGCTCTTGTGGCTCATTTTTTTGGCCACAATTACTGTGTATATGACCCATATATAGTAATAGTAGAGGAAGGCTTGGAACTGAATTGTCTGATTCCTAAGTATCTTAGCAAAAAAGAGGTCTTAAGAGGGGTATATATCTGGTAACAGTTGCTTGCCAGATAGCAGTAGTATCATAATTGACCAATACTTTTTGAACATAACACATTTAAAATAATGGTGGGCAATATCTTCCTCATATTTAGTGCACGCCAGGCAGTCCTTATAGGGGTACCCTAGGCTGCAGTGTTTACCTGTTTTTATTGCCCAGTATAAAATCTTCCAGATAGGGAACATTGCTTGGAGGTCACTATTTGTTATTGGGGCCTGTAACCAATTCATTATACTTATAGTTGGTGTTGTGACCTTCCTCCACCCAGTCATTAAGGATTTGGAGGTAAGAGGGTAGCCTTGGCAGTGCTTTTGGGGATGGTGTTCCCCATTAGTGATTGGCAAATTATTATAGAGCATTTTGAATTTTTTGTCAGTAAATTCATTCCAAACCAGTTCTGTTCCTCCCATATCATATCTGCAGCCATTGCTGCCCTCTTGGCTTTTAGGTCCCATCATATTTTATTCTAAGTTTGTGGCACATGTGTGAATGACTAACCGCCCAGCCTCACCATCCTGTTGCATAGACTCTAATAGCAGGGTGGTGGCATTTAAAAAGTAGTTGGGGGTTATGCAGCATCCACTCACTAAGGGATTGTGACATTATTCTTTCTGGAATCCCTTGGATTTGGGCCCAATTGATGCCCCACGCTAGCGCTGAGCAGCATATATGCAACTGCATCATATGTAGAAAATTTTTGTCCCATATCCAGCAGGTGTGTACTGTCATGGTTACATGACATAAGTGAGGGAACCAACTGCAAGAAAAGGCTAAATGTCAGGATTCCAAAAAGGTCAAGCTTCTGGGCCTTCCTGACTTAAAGAATACCTTGAACCAACGCTGGATGCAGGCTAGATATGCCCAGGTTAGTCCAGAGGATGTGCGTGATGCTCCATCCTGTGTTACAGCAAGGGCATTAAATGCACTAGCTATATTCTTAATGATGATGATTTGTTTAGTTGTTCTGAGAACAGGGTTTGAAACCCAATCAATTTTCAACATTGCCAAATTGGGATGGCTTGGCCTTCAATCAATAACTCAAGTTTGGTAAATCTTGAGCTATAATACCCTGGCCAATGATCAGGTGCACCGATTGGTTCACTTAGGCTTGGCACCATTTTCCCTAATTGATGATTTGCCACACCATTGTTTAAAGTATGATTCTTGAGACCAAATTTCCTTGTTGGTCATCTTCTTTAATAAAATTCCCTGTTAGTTTATGTTGCAATTCTGATATGACTGGACAATAATCGTGGGACTGCTAGGGCAGATCAGGAAGAATCTGTCTAAAATGATATCAGTTACAATCATTCAAGTGCCTTGAGATGAGGCGATATTGGGATATAATGGGTTTATTATTGGATCGCCTCTATATAAAGGTGATAAGGCGATGTCAACATTTGACAAATACAAATTAAATTGCCTACAATTAGGGTGATAGAGAATTAAAGAATAATAAGCTGAAACGAGGAGAATCGGCAGAACAGAATAGTCCAAGCTATGAGAGTGGTATTGTCTGAAGCTGCTGTATATAAGTGAGATGGGCGATTAAGAAAAGGAGGTTGTTAATAGGATAGAGTGAGTGAAACAGTGAGGATCCGCTGTGTTTATTATATCAAGCAAAATATTGTAGTGGGAGAAAGTGCCCCATATTTATTAAATTAAGTTTATTCTTTGTTACCAAGGGCCACGATTGTCATATTGTTGGTCCTATTGCTCAGTGGGCCAAAACCTGTGCAAGATCCCTTATGGCATATCTCAACAATTCCGCCAAATTATAACAGTGGTGCTCACTACAGGGGCCCATTGGTCAGTTATTAAATAATAAAAACTCAGTTGTCTGCTATGTCACATTCTGGTTGCTTTGATAAGGAATCTGCATGACACGCTGGGACCGTTGCATATGAGGAATTGAAACTTGCATTGGACACTGTGCTCAAAAGACAAGATGAACTGCTTCAGGAAGTTTGCAGTGATAACCTGCCGCCATTTGATTGTGAAGGAAATATTCATGGGTTCTTTTGATGATTTGAGTTTGCAACTGAAGGAACCTCAGATCAGCAAAGGGAAAAACTGTTGATCTCAACCTTGGATGTTGGAAGTGCTGATCAAGTCATTTGTTACCTTCCAGATAGTTCCGTTACATACTAAGAAGTTAAGGAGATGGTGCTGCGGTTGTTTGGTGGAACTGCAAAGATGTCGCAGTGGAAAGCTGAGTTCTTGACCATTGGGTTTCAGCAAAATGAGACCCTCACCACATTTGCTGAGCAATTTATGGTGGAAGCCCATGTATTGATTGGGGCAGGGATTTTATCTGAAGTTGATGTGTGCATTGTTATGTCCTCTGCGGTGAAACCATACCCTAAGCTTTACAATGTCATGGCCCTGTTGTTGGAGGACAATGTATTTCTTCTTAAACTTGTTCAGTTTGTACGTCGCTTAGCTGTAACTTTCCCTCCACCCAACATTGAACAGATTCACACTGTCACCATTGCTGACCCTAATCATGTGGTAGGAATCAACCAATCGGTGCAGGTTCTTCCAGGGTACTCACTGCAGTCCAACATCCATCCCATAACTGCTGATCGACAACTGACCAACTACTGCTTCAGCCCTAAATACATGAATTGACAGCAGGCGTTCTACTGATGTGGGTCTGGTCACACCAATCATCTTTGGAATACCCTTCCAAGTGGTCCAACTTATATTAAGCATAGACGTAGGACCTATGAAGTAAGTTGTTTTAATTGCAGTCGCACTGGGCATATGAGATGATGGTACCCCAATTGACAGATCCCTTACATACAACAGGATCAAAGTTATCAGGGAAAAGTCAGAGCGGAGTAGAGATGGGGGGTCTACTTCTGCTATCTCAAATTCATATGTCCCACCTGAATCTACTGTATTAATTACAGCAGAAGCCTCCAAGTATGATGATACCTTCCTCTACCAACAGCCGGTTGGGGGAGTAAATGTGCTGCCTCAAACACAAGTCAAAGAAATGGCAGACATAAGGTTTCTGGAGCAGCCAAAGCCTTATGCTTGTTAAATGTTTGACTAAAGTCTGTCAGACCAGATAGAACCTTTTGCAGATGTGTTGTCTCTAAGAGGAGTAGAGGTCGCCCTTCCAGTGGACGCTATTATAACAGAGTACCCTACAGTCAGCGCGGGTATTATAAGTTTCCTGGGAAAATGTGAACCGCTGAATGTACACATAGTAAATAGCTGGCATTTGTAAGTCTTGGGAACCAGCCCTTGAAACTGGATAGGGTTCAGCACCCTTTCCAGATGGAGAGGGGCCACAAGGCTCCCATGGACCCTCTGTCACAGCTGGGTGACCTCGCCCACATGATAGATGAGCGCTCAGTGATGGCTTTCCTCCCCAGAGCCATCCCACTCCCACCCCTTCCCCCCTCTTCAATCCTGGTAGGATTAATAGAAGGGGTCTGCAGGGAGATGGCTCACATCAGGGGGCTTGGAGAGGGTCCTGAGGCCACCCACTCCCCAGGCAAGCCATGGCAAAAAATTGGGGAAATTGCAATTCCCAGTGTCAGAGCCCAGCCAGTAATTTCCAGACTGGGTGAGCTGGTCCGGGCTGGCCAACTTCAGAAGCCAGATTGGCACATGGCTTGGATTGAAAACCTGGTTCTGAATGGCTCAGATCATCAGGTCTGATGTTCCAAGGCAGATCCAGGAAGTTTGGATTGTATGAGCTGCCCAATTGTGGGATCAGCCTGAATTGCAACAAACCCAATCCATGGACCCCTGCCTTCCAAGATGAATCCAGAATGTCCCAGCCATGCAAGCAGGCCAATTTGAGTCATCAGGACCCAGATTGGCAGCATCAATTTGGCTTGGTCATAAGAAGTTGGGAAAATTTGCAAAAATTTTCTAAGCTTTTGCTAAATTGGGAGCTGCCTTTCACCCCCCTCCAAGAGCTAGCCAACCAAATCCCTTCCCATTCCCTGAATAACTAATCCCCCAATACTTCCCCATGTCTATTGCACCATTTAAAAGGCAACTGGCCCCACTGAGGGCAGTTGTCAGTTCATTATTTTTTGCCTCTGTTGAAATAAAATCTGATGATCCGCCTAGTTTGCTGCAGACTCTGCCTGCTTTAACACAACTTTAAACATGATTCCATCAATCAATCTGACAAAGCGCGCCGTTGCCCAGATCCTTTTCCTGATGTTTGCTGACTGGATTATCTGGTCGTTGATCCCGCCACATGGCAGCAGATTGTCAACGTGATAATCTGCACCACCCCTGAAGGCAAGCCCACTGTTCCATTTGTTTCCTCACATCCATTAAATGGAGTTTCTTCCGTTCATTTGGACGTCAAGTCCACTTAGAATCTGCTCCCCAGTTGGAGCAGCCTCAAGGCATCCCTGGCCTGCCACGCGTGGGTTTGGCTCCCATAGCCGCCCCTGCCACTGTGGGTCCAGCTCACCAGAGGGACCTAGAGTGTCACCTTCAGGGGAAACTCAGTCCCAGCCCCTCTCATGGGGTTTCCCACACTTCTACCCATATTCCCAACAACGTGGCAGTCTCTGTGCCACCTCCCGCTGGTGCACAAGCCTCCCTTCTGGATTCTGAAGGCCAGCAACTGTGAACCCTGGAGGAGTCATCATCCTCCCTGCCTCTCCCACCCTTGGGGGTTGCCCCATAAGACTCACAGTTGTCCCCAACGCAACCATCTGGTTTGCCTTGGGGGCCTTCAGTATGTTACTGAACGTTTGCTTCCCTCACATGTCCCATAGATCCCCACTTATATTAGTCGCCTGGACCACTATGCCTCTGGCATTCTGGGGCCTCCACTGGGTGCTTGCGCACCCTGACTGGGAGCCCAGTCTAGTTCTTCTTAGCCACATCTGTGACATAATGAACTGACCCTCTAGTTTCAGCCTTCTCCACCCTCCTCGCTGGGATGGGTGATGCACTGGCCTATGCCCTCACTCTGAGCGTGCTTTCCCTTTGTGACCTGGCCTTCTCCTGCTGGGCGGTAGCCTCATTCATCTGGGCCTGCCACCAGGCTCAGCTGAACTGGTCCCCAGCCCGCCAAGCACCAACGGAGAGTGTTACCCCTTTAGCAAATGCAACAGGGTTGGTGGTTCCCCCTGTCCCCTCTGATGAGGTGGCAGATCAAGTCCTGAGCGTCCTGGCAGAGATCCAGGTGCGCCTCACTGCTGATGGGGGGAAGTCCCCGCTTCCCTCTGATGCACAGCAGAGCGTGGCCCTCCTTGACGCCCTGGATGGGGATGCCCACCATTGGGTCAGGGGAGTGCTCCACTCTGCTGCCAAGCTGGGCAACCCCACCCCCTTGTTGGCGTTGGTTACCTCAGCGGTCCAGGCCCCTGAGTCAAGACCAGCGCGCCTCCTCCACTTGTTTACTTTGGGACAGGCAGCCACAGACCTGCCTTTTGATTGAGGCCTTTGTGGTCCTTGCTCCAACAGTTCCCATCCCAGTTGAAATCAGTCTCCACATTCCGCGCAGCCCTGGACCCCACTGCAGCGGCCCATGCCACTTGGGATCCTCTCCCTGGATCTTTAGAGGTCACATTTTATGTGGCCTGGGCAATTGAGGCCAGGCCCTGGCACAACCCAGCATGTCCTGTCATGTTGCTCCCGAGGCACCTCATACTGCACCTCCCCTGCCAGTGGGCGTGGCCAGAGGAAGCGTCCCCCTGGTCTAGCTTACCCTTTGTTCCCCCCAGGGGCTTCCTTGGTTAACTTCCCCCAAAAGGAACCCCTACTTATGATACTGCTGGCCCCTAGCCCAGATCAGGAGGCTGTATCGTTGGGCCCCCAGTGTTCAGAGTCTGTTCAGTGTGATGAGATCGTCCCCCAGTGTTTGGAGGCTGATCAGTGTGATGAGATTGTCCCCCAGGGTGAACCCATATCCCCCGGCGAGAGTGGGGGTTGTGCATATTAACCCCCATCTACCCATGTGGAACAAGGAAGTGTTAGAGACCCCAGATCAGCTGCACCCCACTCCTGCAGATCTGGGACAGTCTCTTCTGATGTTGGGTTATGGCCCCTCCTTGGGTGCCCTTTTTCTAGCTCACCCCAATAAAGAAGACCAAGCATACTTCTTGTTTCCAATTTCCTTTCCCTTGGAGTCAGGGGTAGTCACGGTGCAAGCCCTGCTTGACACCAGGGCGGTGGGTAACTTCATCGACCTTGGTGTGGCACAGTCCTTAGACTTAGCGATGGACGAAGCTTCCTTCATCCTGGGCGCCTCGTATGAGACTTTGATGTCCCGCCGCGTCCAACATCCATTGCACTTCTTGATTCATAACTTTGGATTCACCAACCATTTCTCGGTGGTACAGGACTTGCTCTACCCTGTAATCTTGAGGGTGGGCTGGTGGCGCCGCCAACAAGTTCATATCAATCTTGCCACCAACTTCTTGTTGTTTAAAAACCTCAAGTTGAGTGGTGAGATTCCCTTGTTGAAAACCCTTCCCCAGGGTACATCCCTCAGTTCCATCGCCCCACTGGATCCCATTCTAGCTGACCTCTCTCCATATTTTCCCCCCTGCCTAGCCCCATACAAGGCCATCTTCGACATGTCCCTGGCAACCAAGCTCCCATCCCACTCCAAGTATGACTTGATGTTCCACTTGACGGTCGACCTAGTCAAGATCAACTGCCCCCTCTACCCCTATATGGAGGAAGGAGATAGGGCTCTCAGCAGTTGGTTGGACGACATGCTAGAGAAGGGGTGGCTCATCAAGAAGTCTTCTCCGATTGCCTCCCCATAGTTTTCGCCAGGAAAGCAGATGGGTCCCTGCGCCCCTGCATCAATTATGGACACCTTAACAACATCACCGTCCCAGACCCATACCCCTTGCCCTTAGAGCAGAGCATAGCACAGGCCATCGCCAAGTCTCACGTCTTCTCAAAGTTGGACCTGGTGAATGCCTTCAATCAGGTGAGGATGGCGAGGGGACAGGAGTGGCTCACAGCAATCCACACTCGCTGGGGGCTTTTCCAGTTCAGGGTGATGCCGTTTGGCTTGAAGAATGCACCAGCCACCTTCCAATGACTTATTGATGATGTGCTGGGGGACTTGCGTTTCTCTTGTGCGGTGGCCTACATTGACGACATCCTGGTCCACTCCCCCACCCCTGAACAACACGTCAGGGACCTTGAAGCAGAAATGGCAGCCATCCACAAGGCAGGGCTATTTGTAAAGCCCTCCAAGTGCAAGTTCTTCAGGGATGAGGTGACCTTCTTAGAGAATCTTGTCCTGAAGGATGGGTATTCCATCCCCCCAGCAAGCTGGAGGCCATTCAGTCTTGGCCTACCCCAACCACTCAAAAGCAGCTTCGCAGCTTTCTTGGGACTGTCACCTTTTTGAGGAAATTTTCCCCAGCTCTCGCTCAGCTGGCAGCCCCATTGCACCCCCTCACCAGCAAGAACGTCCCCTTTAAATGGTCCCCCAAGTGCCAGCAGGCGTTTGAGGGTATCAAGGAGGTGTTTGTCACAGCCCCTGTCCTGCGGCATGCTGACACATCCTGGCCTTTCATAGTAGCCTGCGATGCCTCATCAGTGGCCATGGGTGCTGTGCTGTTGCAGGAGCATGAGGGAGTTGAGCACCCAGTGGCCTATTACTCCCAGAAGTTTACTGCAACTGAGCAAGCTTGGCTGATATATGATAAGGAGCTAGCGGTGGTGGCGTGGTCACTCACCCACTGGCGATATCTCCTGCAGGGCGCCCTGCATGAAGTTACCATTCAGATGGACCATAAGGCCCTGCTCTACTACCATAAACCTCAGAAGTTAGGTCACTGGCAGACCCACACGTATCAAGACCTCTGTGAGTTCCAGTTTAAGTACAAATTCATCAAAGGCCCACTGAACGTCTTGCCAGACATGCTCAGCCGCAACCCCTCCCTGTTTCCCAATGGGGAGGAGGACCCCTTGGACCTTATGACGGTGGTGCCTCCCTCCCAAATCCTCTTATTGGCTCCTCCTGTTGTATCCTTTGCTGACGTAGACCCTGCCACTCCACTCCTCCCATGTGTCCTCGCTTCCCAAACCTGCTGCCCTGAAGGAATCGAGCTTCTGGCTGACTTGGAGTCCATGCACTGCAAGAAAACCCCATATACCTTGCAGGATGGAACAATCTGGTTCCATGGTTGGGTTTGGGTTCCTCCTTCCTTACACAGCCATGTCATTGAGGAACACCACGTCCCCCAGACCATCAGTCACCCCAGTATCAAAAGTGTGCCAACCTCATAAAGAGAACCTATAATTGGCCTGGGTCCTCAAAGGATATTCCCAATTGGATCTCTCATTGTGTCACCTGCACCCAGGCAAAATCTGATCATTCTGGGAAAGAAGGGACTGTTGCACCCCTTGCAGCAGGCTGAGGGGCCATGGACCTCAGTCTCAGTGGATTTCATCATGGAGCTCCCACCCTCCTGTGGTTCCAATGCCATAATGGTAGTCGTGGATCAGTTTACCAAGTTGGCACTCTTCATCCCCTGCCTCTCTTCTATTACTGCGGTGGAGACCATAAATTTATTTGTCAATCATGTCTTTGCCATGTTTGGTCTCCCCAAGGAGATAGTGAGTGACAGGGGACCCCAGTTCATGGCCCAGTTCTGGGAAGAGCTGTTGACCCTCCTTCACATCAAGCCCTGTCGATCCACTGCCTACCACCCCAGTCTGATGGGCAGACTGAGCGGGTGAACCAGGTACTGGAGCAGTACTTGCGCTGCTATGCGACAGCCTCGCAAGACACCTGGGCCAAGGATCTACCTCTAGCACAGTTTGCATATAACAACTCCCTCCATTCCTTGACCAACTTTTCTCCCTTTGAGGCCACTCTGGGGTATAACCCCTCATTTCCAGATTGGTCCCCAACTCTCCACAGCAGTTCCAGCTGCCAAGGACCATGTGAGCTCTCTCCGCAAGATGCACAACCTGGTCCTGAACACTTGACAAAGTCCATCAAGGACTTACAAGAAGTTCGCTGATCAGAAGCGTCTTCCAGGCCATGAGATCATGGTTGGTTCCCTTGTCATGTTGGATACCCACAACCTCTCCATGAAGGCCCCCACTTGCAAGCTCTCAGCCAAGCGCTCAGGACCCTTTGAGGTTGAGAAGGATTTAGGCAATGGAGCCTACCGCCTGAGGCTGCCCGCACACTGGAAGCAGCACAATGTCTTCCACACCTCCCTTCTGACCCCCTTTAAGGGGGATAGGCCAACATCCCCCAAGCCAATCGTCATGTTGGGGAATCCCAGGAAGTGGAGGTGGAGGCCATTGTAGCTTCCCAAGGTCCCGCCGATCCATCCAGTACTTGGTCGCCTGGAAAGGTTACCCCTCATATGAGAACAGCTGGGTGAACGCGCGCGATTGTACAAACTGCAAGGACCTGGTATGAGGAATTCCACGCCTCCCACCCAACTGCACCCCGCCCTCCCCAGAAGATCGCAGCCATCCTGGCTATAAAGTTACCAGAGCGCCACAAGAACTACGCCTTGGTCCATGCCCCCAGGGGTGGGATCCTCCCTGTTGAAAAAGGGAAAGGTAGTGTAAGTCTTGGGGACCAGCCCTTGAAACTGGATAGGGTTCAGCACCCTTTCCAGATGAAGAGGGGCCCCAAGGCTCCCGTGGACCCTCTGTCACAGCTGGGTGACCTCGCCCACATGATAGATGAGCGCTCAGTGATGGCTTTCCTCCCCAAAGCCATCCCACTCCCATCCCTTCCCCCTCTTCAATCCTGGTAGGATTAATAGAAGGGGTCTGCAGGGAGATGGCTCACATCAGGGGGCTTGGAGAGGGTCCTGAGGCCACCCACTCCCCAGGCAAGCCATAGCAGAAAATTGGGGAAATTGCAATTCCCAGTGTCAGAGCCTGGCCAGTAATTTCTGGACTGGGGAGCTGGTCTGGGCTGGCCAGCTTCAGAAGCCAGATCAGCACATGGCTCAGATCAAAAACCTAGTTCCAAATGGCTCAGATCATCAGGTCCAATTTTCCAAGGCAGATCCAGGAAGTTCAGATCATACATGCTGCCCAATTGTAGGATTGGCCCAAATCACAATGAACCCAATCTGTGGACCCCTGCCTTCTGAGACAAATCTGGAATGCCCCAGCTGTGCGAGCAGGCCAATTTGAGTCATTAGGACCCAGATTGGCAGCATCAATTTGGCTTGGTTGCAAGAATTTGGGAAAATTTGCAAAATTTTCTAAGCTTTTGCTGAATTGGGAGCTTCCTTTCACCCCCCTCTGAGCTAGCCAACCAAATTCCCTCCCCATTCCCTGAATAACCAATCCCCCAATACTTCCCCATGCCTATCGCACCATTTAAAAGGCAACTGGCCCCACTGATGGCAGTTGTCAGTTCATTCTTTTTTGCCTCTGTCAAAATAA
Source organism: Massospora cicadina (assembly GCA_022478985.1). Classification (NCBI taxonomy): domain Eukaryota; kingdom Fungi; phylum Entomophthoromycota; class Entomophthoromycetes; order Entomophthorales; family Entomophthoraceae; genus Massospora; species Massospora cicadina. The sequence continues at coordinate 123,506 of JAKSZP010004061.1, read as the reverse complement.
AATCTGATAATCTGCCTATTTTGCCATGGACTCCGCCTGTTTTAACACAACTTTAAGCATGATTCCATTGATTGATCTGACAAAGTGCACCGTCACCTAGATCCTTTTCCTGATGTTTGCTGACTGGATTATCCGGTTGCTCAATCCTGCCACATGGCAGCAGATTGTCAACACAATAATCTGCCCCGCCCCTGAAGGCAATCCCACTGTTCTGTTCATTTCCATACGTCCATTAAATGGAGTTTCTTCCGTTCATTTGGACGCCAAGTCTGCCAAGTCCGCTCCCCAGTTGGGGCAGCCTCAAGGCGTCCCTGGCCTGCCACATGTGGGTTTGGCTCCCATAGCTGCCCCTGCCACTGCGGGTCCAGCTCACCAGAGGGACCTAGAGTGTCCCCTTCAGGGGAAACTCAGCCCTAGCCCCTCTCATGGGGTTTCCCACACTTCTACCCATATTCCCAACAATGTGGCAGTCCCTGTGCCGCCTCCCGCTGGTGCACAAGCCTCCCTTCTGGATTGTGAAGGCCAGAAACTGTGAACCCTGGAGGAGTCGTCATCCTCCCTGCCTCTCCCGCCCTTGGGGGTTGCCCACATAAGACTCGCGGTTGCCCCAACGCAACCATCTGGTTTTCCTTGGGGGCCTTTGGTATGTTACTGAACATTTGCTTCCCTCACATGTCCCGTAGATCCCCACTTATATTAGTCGCCTGGACCACTATGCCTCTGGAATTCTGGGGCCTCCACTGGGTGCTTGCGCACCCTGACTGGGAGCCCAGTATAGTTCTTCTTAGCTGCATCTGTGACAGCATTCACCTTACTTGGAGTGCACTTACTGTGACATTGTGGTGACCAAAACCCAAATACAAGCTATAATTGATATGAGCGCACCTGTTAACATTGTCTCCACTAAGTTGGTGGAAAAGTTATTTTTGAAACCTGACATAGACCACTGGATACTGTATGGAACTGCTGAAGCGGAAACCACGGTCTCTGAAGGAGCGTATAGCGCGCTTCCCTTGAAGTTTGGATCCATTGTTGTGGTGGCTCCAGCGGTAGTATTACCAAATAGCAACTACATTCTGTTGATTGGGACTGCTTTTATGTGACACTATGGGGCTGTCGTTGACATGATGGAAGAGACCCTTGCTATTTTGGGACAGCGGATCCCAATTTATTTTACCTCCAGCGGAGTGCCAAAGGGCTCAGTGCTTATGGGACAAATCAACCTTGCCTACAGCAAAGGGGTGATTCCAGTGCACTATCATCGATTAAAAGGGAAAACTTGGGCCCTTCCCCATCAGATATATGAATATCAGGGGCTACCGCTTAGAGTAGCTGGAGCTATATCCATTACCTCTGGACATCAAGTAATAGTAGACACTGAGTTAGAGGTGGAAGTGCCAGCTGGGCTCTACGGGGAGATCACTGGGCCTTATCAGCAATCACGGCTTGAGCCCCACATGGCTCCAGGCATCATACTTCTGGGCCATGGGGAGATCAAGATATTAGTAGCAAATATTCAGAGCAGACCAATCCAAATCCGCTGGCATCAGTTTATAGCATATTTACATCTGAACCCGGTTGAGGAGATCAACCAGGTTCACAAGTTCAGCTCTTTGGATGAATTTGGTCTGCCCATCGAGTCACCTCACAGTGTAATGGCAGTTGCGCCACAGGAGAATTTAATGAGGTTATCAGAAGATCAGAAGGATTGGGCGAAGCTTTATTTCAAAAATATAAAGAGATTTTTGCGGTTGACAATAATGATTTGGGGTGCGCTTGGGGGGTTGTTCATCAAGTGGACACTGGGGATCATCCCCCCATCAGGTCTCAGCCAATCCGCCAATCAAGGGCAGCTAAAGAAGTCATCACTGAGGAGATTGACAAGCTGCTAGAGCAGGGAATGATTGAACCATCTAAGAGTTCATGGGCTTTGCCTGTCCTAATTGTTAAAAAGAAGGATAGTACTAACCACATAGTAATCGACTACTGGAAGCTCAATAGTGTCACCAAAAAAGACTCATACCCTCTGCCGCAGATTGATGATGTGCTGGATCAGTTAGGTTGAGCTCGCTACTTCTTGGCAATGGATTTGATATCTGGTCATTGGCAAATTGAGTTGCCCACGGAAGAACAAGAAAAATGCGCCATAATCACATCCAAAGGGCTTTTCCAACCAACTCAGATGCCGCAAGGGCTATGTAATGCCCCGGCTATGTTGCAATGAGCAATGGACACCATTCTGGGCGATCTGAAGATGTCATGTGTACTTGTGTACCTTGATGATACTAATGTCTTCTCTCGCACATTCACTGAACACCTTACCCATTTGGAAGAGGTATTTCGCTGACTGGCTGAGGCCAATATTAAGATCAAGCCCTGGAAATGCCACTTCTTTAAGGATCAGCTGGAGTACCTTGGTTTTGTGGTGGATGCGACTGGGCTAAGACCCCAACCCACCAAGGTGGAGGCTATCCAGAAGATGACTAAGCCAGTTAATAAGTGGGACATTCAGGTGTTTTTGAGGATGGTGGGTTATTACCAACGCTTCATATCCAATTTCAGTTGCATTGGAGGTCCATTGTTTGAGCTACTAAGGAAGGATGCCATGTTTGAATGGATGGAATGGTGTCAATGTGCCTTTGATACACTTTGAATGGTGCTAATTAGTGCACCCATGTTGCGCTACACTAATTTTGATAAGGAATTTGTAGTGCAGATGGATGCAACACTTTCTGCTGTTGGGGCGGTCCTGTCTCAGAAGGACGATGAGGGGGAGGAGCACCCTGTGGTATACTGCAGTCATAGCTTGAATTGCCATGAATGAAATTAAACCATAACCAAGCAAGAGTGTTTAGCGGTGATTTATGCATATAAGCAGTTTTGAGTCTACTTGAACGGAGTAAAGTTTAAGGTTGTAATGGATCATGCATCATTGCGCTGGTTCCAGAACTTGAAAGAGCCTGAGGGGTGGCTAGCCCGATGGGCTCTTAAGCTGCAAGCCTATGACTTCGAAATTCTTCATTGACCAGGAGCAAAACACCAAAATGCCAATTGCTTATCAAGATTGCCAACAATTGCAGTTAAAACAGATTTAAGTGACATAATGTTTGACAAAATACTCAGCAGAAAGTATGATGATGAACCTCCCCAATTAATTAAAGCATTAAATGAAATGTGAACAAATACCTTCCAATGGAATTGGGAATTGTATAAGTGGATTGGCAATTCTATGGTGAATTTTCTGTGACCCTCATCACGGCCAGGAATTATTATGAGCGCCCACAAGGCAGTTATATATGGTGGGGTGCCAAGACAATGGAGTTGTTGTGCCCTCAGTACTATTGGGAAAGTATGAACTTCGATGTGCTAGAAACCATTTCCTGTTGCCACTAGTGCCAATTGGAGAAGCCATTCCGCCATAAGACTTTGTATCGGGTAGTGAAACCAAATTTTGCTTAGCATACAGTTTCCCTTGATGTCATTGGTCCCTTGCCAACAGGAGGTAACCAGTGTAAGTACATTATTGTGGCTATTGAGCACTTGGCCCAGTGGGTTAAAGCGAGGGCGAGACAGGATTTGGGGGCAGTTACAGTGGCCAAGTTCATAATAAAATGCATTATTCAGCGCCATGGCTGCCCTCAGTTCATTCTCACTGATAATGGAACCAACTTTACCTCGCACATCCTCCACAAACTGAATGAGCTTATGGGTATCCGCGGAGTTCTGACAACCCCATACCACCCCAAGTCTAATGGAATGGTCAAACAGGTGAATAGAACTTTGGTGAACATACTACAAAAATTAATAATGGATCGACCTTCTGATTGGAGTTCTCTTCTTTCCACTGCCATGTTTGCCTATAACATTAGTTATCATTCCGCCATGGGGAAGAGCCCCTTCCAACTACTATATGGCCAACACTCAGCCCTTCTGGCGTTACTTTATTCATGTGTAGAAGACACCAGCGGAATGGAACCCCATTACTATTTGACTAACCTCGCAGACATTCTGATCAAAATGCAAACCAAAGTATATTCCTTCAGCTTAGCCAAGAAGCTCAGGAATCACGCTGCCAATCAGGTATGTCATAGTGGGCTGATGGCATTAAAGGAAGGCAATATGGTTCTCTTCCATGACCAACATAGATTCAGGTGGAAACACAAGCTGGCCAGTATTTAGATTGGTCCATTCGAAGTTATAGAGAAAACTGGGGTTGAGCATATACCATCAAAGATCCTGCAAGTAATCAGATCATTAACTGAGTACACGCGAAGTTCCTCTGACCATAAAAACAATAGGAGCCTTATTGTCCAGTCAAGGAGGGGGTAATGTTGCAATTCTGATACGACTGGATGATAATCATGTGACTTCTAGAGTGGATTGGGAAGAATCCACCTAAAATGATATCAGTTACACTTATTCGAGTGCCTTGAGATGAGGCAATATTGGGATATAATGGGTTTATTATTGGATTGCTTCTAAATAAGGCGATAAGGCAATGTCAACATTTGACAAATACAAATTAAATCGCCTACAATTAGGGCGATAGAGAATTAAAGAATAATAAGCTGAAATGAGGAGAATCAGAAGAACAGAATAGTCCAAGCTATGAGAGTGGTATTGTCCAAAGCTGCTGTATATAAGCGAGATGGGCGATTAAGAAAAGGAGGTTGTTAATAGGATAGAGTGAGTGAAACAGTGAGGATCCGCTGTGTTTATTATATTAAGTAAAATATTGTAGTGGGAGAAAGTGCCCCATATTTATTAAATTAAGTTTATTCTGTTGTTACCAAGGGCCAAGATTGTCATATTATTGATCCTATTGCTCAGTGGGCCAAAGCCTGTGCAAAATCCCTTATGGCATATCTCAATGATTCCGCCAAATTATAACAGTTTACATGTTTTAAATAAGGTTCCTTGGGCAAACCTGTGCACAGACCACCTTGGTCAGGTTTCTAACAACGTTGACTGTTATATTTTCACAAAGTTATCTACTGGATCTGATGCACTGCTGGGCCCCCTGATCCCCTCCATACTGAGGCACCCAAGCACTCCAGCACAGATCTCTGCTTGGGTTTGGACTCCCTTTTGGGGTCCACCAAAGTGTTGTTTTTTTATTTGTTAACAACTACTATACACCGCATTGTACACCCTTACCCTGGGTTACTTTGGCTCTGACACCCTCCACGTTGCTTTGTTTATGATAATCCTAATGACTGGTTTCCTGGCAATGTTGCTGTGCATCTTGCACCACCTCACTGGGAATGGGAGAGTTAAAGACACTCTCATGGCATGTACCTCAAAATTTAGTAGTCCCACATTCCCTTTGTGTTTGGTTTTTATGGGATATCCAGCTTGATTGGTGCCACGTGGGACTTAAACTACAGGAAGGTGCAGAATAGCAACTTTACTTTATCTTTCAATTATGGTATCAGTGGTAGGATTTGAGCCATATTGACAAAGTTTTGAGAGTATAAAAAAAAATTATTACCTGCAGCTTCCCTTCAAGGTTCAAGTAGCGTATTTCCAGTAGGCCATCTCAAATGACATACTGGAAAGCACCGCTTGTGCCATCGCCTCAACTGCCAGAACAGATTTCATGAATAGGATACCCAAATATTTGAACATTTATGTAAGTGCTACAGGATTTATGCCCAATGGCAAAGGGAATTGAGGTTGACCTATTTTAATGACTGCCATCTTGTTAATAATAATTTTAGCATTTACTACTTATTGGTAAAGGGAGAGGAGTTTATCAACACCTTGAAGGTCACTTTCCAAACCAATTACCACCACCATATCATCTGCAAATACCTGCATTCTGATAGGGGTTTGGCTGGGGTGGCAGAAGCCCCGCAGCTTCACCTCTGCTGCTAATAAGATGTTTGCGGCAAAGTTAAGTAAAATTAGGGATATGGGATCGCCTTAATGAAGGCCCTGTCAAATTGGAATTAATTTGTTATGCCAGTAGCCAGGATTACTCTTGTGGTGAGACCTGTGTATAGCATATTTATCCAGTCAATAAAATGGCAGGGATTCTGACAGCATTCATTGCTGCCCTCAGGAATGGCCATACTACTCGATTGTAAGCCTTCTCCTGGTCCAAAAACATGAGATAGCCAATTTTGGCACCACACACATCTTGTAGGGCATTTGAACTGAGTGGACACTTTACCAGATATTTTACCCCTTGATGAACACATTTTTGGATGTGTGGATGGTCTTTGGGGTGGTATGCATCAGTTGGTCTGTGAGGATTCATGTGAGAATTTTATAATTGGCATTTGACAGTGCAGTCAGGTGCCAGCTCTGAAGGTGCCACTGAGAGCATTTTTAATATGGTAGCACAAATTTGGGTTTTGTGGCCCTTTGGGATTTGACACTTGTGCGATAGACAGTGGTTAAAAAGATGAGCAAATTCCAGTGCCACACGCTCACAGATTGCATTCAGTATTTTACTTGCATGTTGTTAGAGCCTGATGACTTGTTTTTTGGTGCATCCTTAAGCGCCTATTTTACCTCTTCTATTATGATCTCAGCAATTAGATTATGTTTTTCAGCAGGCAAGAATCCCTGGAGTGCCAATTTAGCCAGGGCTAGTAGGGCTTCTGTCACCACGCTATTTGGTTTGCTAGGGTGGAAGAGGTTACCGTAAACCTGTTTGACTTCACATTTGATTACACAGGGTAACAAAATTTTTGTTTCATTGATAACATTTTTATTGCATTGATGTTAATTTTTTGTTGCATTAATAAAAACACTTATATTTAACTAATTTGGGTGCATTGATTTCATATCTGAAATTAGTTTTTCTCTGCTTGCTACAGTTTTTTGCAATTCTCTATTAACAATTTTTCACATTGATGTAAAATTTTAAATTTTTGGTATTTATCTCATCTTAAAAATATGTGATATTATCTTAATCACCTTTGTGGTGATAATATAAGTCATTTAAACATAAAAACATGCAATGGTGTATATTTATAAATACATTTTTGAAACGCAGAGGAATAAAATCACTAATTTTGAGCATAAATATGATGTAAAAATACACAGGGAACAAATTTTTGTTGTATTGATAAATTTTTTGTTTTTAACTAATTTGGGTGCACTGACTTCATATCTTAAGCTTTGAATTTTCTGCAAGCTATAGTTTTTTTGCAATTTATTTTTAAAAATTATTCATGTTAATATAAAAATTTCAAATTTTTAAGCATTTATCTCAACTTACAAATGTGGAAATTATCTTTATCACCTTTGGGTGATATTATAAGTCATCTAAACACAAAAACATGCAATGGCGTACATTTATACATACTGTTTGTCAACTTTTTCTACCCAGATCAAGAATTTGTGTGTGTCAGATGAAGGGAATTGACACTGATCTGATGAAATAGACAAAACTATTATATTTGAGGATAATCCCTAACTAAATTTAAGACCTTTCAATATTGGGGATCAACCCCAACTTGTGAAATTGAATAAAAACTTACCCAAAACCCTCTAAAATTGGGTTTTAAACCTGATCTATGTGGCAATCAAATCCTGTCTGACAGATGTTATCAGCATTCCGCAGAATCCCTGATTTGTAATGAGTATAGATCTTAGCTCAGAATTCTTGTTGATTTACTGAGAATAACTCCCTGATCTCCCATATAGTTATGTTTCTAAGCAAATAAACTTTGCACTTTTTTTGCTATTTATTGTATTACCCAAACTCTATTCATTTAGAGAAGAAAAAATTTTCAGTAAAGAAAAAGTAAGACTAAAACCTATCGCCCAAGAACTTTGGGTCTCCTGGCCTCTTAAATAAAGGACAAGTAGTTTAACACCCCATCTGTCCTGACAAAACTGGTGCTCCCTACCAGGTATACCCCATGTTTATTGTGAAACTATTACAATGAATAATAATGATTTGGCTTCAGATCCCTCTTTGGATCATAAACACCTTGGAAACATGGCAAATCCAACTGCTGTGATACATGGCTTGGAGCAAAGAATGCTTGCCATTGAGCAACACCAACTCAAACTCCAAGATGCAACTACCAATATATTAACAAAATTCAGCAGTTGCTTCCGCTCATTGACATGAAATCAACTCTTTGTGCCACCCTTGATTGATAAATTTAATAACCAAAGATATCATTGACCTACATAGTCTGTCATGTTTACAAGATCTTATTGAGGGCATCAACAGCAAGGACAAGGCTGGGAGGAAGGAGGTCCAAAGGGTCAAATTGCAGGACCTTTCTGACCTTAAGCACACCTTGGACCAACGCTGGGTCAGGCTAGGTATGCCCAGGTTGTTAAAAGTGAGGTGCCTAACGCCCAGCCCCTTGTTTCAGCTCTCACACTAAAATGGATGAGTTTTGTATTAAACAATGATGGCCCAATACAGTTAATTGGTGAACAGGGGTTTAGAACCCATTCTATTTATTAAATTGCGAGCTCAGTTCAGGTTCAACTTCAATTGATCACTTGAGTAAGTCAGTTTTAAAGTATGTTACCCTGTCAGATGGAAGCATGCGCCTATTGGTGCACCAAGACTTAGTACCACTTTCTTTGATCAATGATTTCCCCAAGTTGGCTTAATTATGTTTGCTTGAGATAAACGTTTCTCGTTGCTCATATTCCCTTCAATAAACCCCTAGTCATTTTATTTTTTTTTCCACATGTTGACTTGGGTGAACCTGTGCGCGGACCTCTTTAAGGAGGTCTTGTGACATGTCAGCCAATTTATTTCTTTTTAAATTATTACAGCCTCAGGTACACCGCGGGGACTACCAGGTTCCCTCCAAACCATGTCACCCATGCACTCTAGCCCTGTACAAAACTCAGTTATGAACTGCCCTTTGGGGCACAGCCAAGTTTAGCTGATTGCTTGATCTATTATTTTTACTGTGCTAAACACCCTCGCCCAATGTTACCTTAGCTCCAGCTCCCTCTGCTGGGCTGCCTTTATTTTAACCTTGATGACTAGTTCCCTTGCGTTGGTCCTGTGCTCCGTGCACCACCACGCTGGGAACTGGTGAGTTATAGATACTCTCCTGACTAAATCAAGTGGATGTACTTCATCCTCCTGAATATTACTGTGATACCAGATCATCATTAGGTGAAGGAGCATCCCCAGTGTCAGTTCATGTCATTTGGCCTCTAACACCCAAACCTCTCCCAGTGGCACTTTTACCCTTCTTTCAAAGACAGGTACATCCCAGGTGAAGGTAGAATTTTCTCTTTCCTATTCTGTTATAAAAGTGCTATATAAGAAGCCACCCACAACCAACAACTCAAAACCTAAAAATCTGTCTTAGTCATGTAGCTCAAGACATTATGGTACATCATCTTATGCATTGTAATACTTGGAATGATGCTAAGACTCCCTTGCTTTGAAAATTCGAAAGTGACCTAACTTTATCCAACCAAAAGCAAACTTTTATAGGAATAAGCCTTAATTGGGACAACCATCACTGAGCTACTCACCAATATTATCTTGAGGCTCAAACGTTGGATGCTGGAAATTGTCTTAAATTAGATGATGCTATCACCACCTCATTTTTGGCATTCAAAAATATACCTAATATCTACTCTATCTTAAAGCGGTGAAGTCTAACTTGACGTCTCTCCTCCATATCAAGAAGCCATTTTGGAGATTCTTGTCGACCTATTTCAGCCCCCTGGGCCACCTCATCCTAATAATAAGCCCTGACCCCAAGTAAATGGTTACACCTCCCGATTTGCCTACACCCAAATTATTCTGCACCTTCTGTAAGAAAATTAACCACACTATAAGCTCTTATCTTTTTTTACAAAAGTAAGGAGAGAAAAGATCAGTCAGTATAGGGCAGGAGGCTCTCTATGCTGATGACAATCAAGCGTCTCAAGGCTCTTGTTCTAGTGCTAGTTCTATGCGCAGCTCCTCGGGATGTTTTGTGTTAGCTGCACCAGCAGAAGTTGAAGTACCTATTTTTATTTAAGTATATAAAGATCTTCAGCTTTCTTATTTTTACATTATCCAATTACCCAAACAAGTTTTGGTGGTCAGCTCTTCTATAGAAAGCCAAGCATTGGCAGATAAAACTTTTAAATTTATTAAAAAACCTTGAGCTTGGCCACATCATAATCCTCTGCTTGCTTCACTGAAAATCCCTAAAGACAGTCTATTAGCTATTAACTGCCAATTCAGATTGTTGGTGGTTCAGGTCGAAGTAGTAGAACATAAGGTTAAAGTCCTGGCAATAATTGACACTGGTTCTCTGGTTAACGTTATATCCTCCTGACTTATCAATAAAATAAAAATGGCCCTGGATTTGATTCACAAAGCTGCATATGTGACAGCAGGTAATCAGTCGACTAAAGCAATTGGGGAATATTCTGCCTTACCCCCAAATTCAAAACTTTTAATTACTGCCCTTCTATCACATTAGAAAATGATAATTACAAGCTGATTATTGGAGTCCAACTGATTCAGGAGTTCAACTGCATTATCAACTTTAAAGAAAAAAAAACATTTTGGTATTAGAGTAATAAATCCCATTAATATTTGAACTCCCAGTCAAAATTAAAGGAGTCCAAAAAATATGAATATTCCTCCTCTTATCTTTCCTCCATTTGTAAAGTTAAATATCAAGTCTTTGGAGAAAAAAACTAAATTACCCCCTGAGGCTGTGGACGCTAAAGATGGGACCCTCTATATGCCCTCATCCTATTAAAATACCCTCTGGCTCACAAGTAAATGTAGATACGGGGATTAAGATTCATATCCCTCCTAATCAAGTTTTGGTGCTAATGTGGACACCTAAACCCTTCAATCAAAGAAGCGTTGATCTGCCCTGGAATCTTGGACCTGCCTACGGGAAATCTATCTCTATCTTATTAGGGAACCTACCTAGTCAAAACCTCCAAATCCCTCACTATGCCCTATTGCTTATGTAAAATTATGTCTCATTGAAATTATCACTGACATGAGTTGTTTTGGCTTATTAAAAGATTTAGGGTTCAATCCCTACCCACAATAGCTCTGGTCAAAAGTAAAATTGGAGACAATCTCACCCCTAATGAACATCAGAAAATTGAAGACCTCCTTGAGGAGTATTGTGATATCTTTTCCTCAGGACCAGGTGACTACAAAAAATGTCAGGGGTAATTCACCAAAATGAGACTGAGGCTAATCCTCCATTTAAATCTCATCCATACAGAAAATCTAAAGTTGGGGAAGCCCAAGTGGCTCTAGAGTTACAGCAACTGTTGGAAGCAGAGTTACTTATGCCCTCTAAAAGCCAGTGGGCTTCACCACTCTTTTTAATTTAGAAGAAGGATGGTGGCTACTGTGTTGTCGTAGATTATTGCTGACTCAATTCTATTACCCAAAAAGATAGCTATCCATTGCCACGTATAGATGATACTTACGCTTAATGTCAGGTTCCCATTTTTTTGGCTATGGATCTCACCAGTGGGTACTGACAAATAAATTTGTCACCAGAAGATCACGAAAAATGCAGCCTCACTTCAAGCAAAGGACTATCTGAGACCACTCAAATGCTGTAGGGGTTATGTAATGCCCCTGCCACCTTCCAACAAGCCATAGGTGGACTTTTAGGCGATTTGAAACGCTCTTGTGTGCTAGTTTATCTCAACAATATTACCATTTTTTTGAGAACCTTTACTGAGAACATAGCTCATCTCAGGCAAGCTTTCCAGAAGTTATGACAAATTTCACTAAAACTAAAGCCTTTAAAATGCTCCTCTTTTCAGAGCAAGATGGATTTTTTGGGCCATAAGGTAGGTAAAGCTGGAATATCCCCAATGGACAACAAGGTTATGGTCATTTCTAAGATGTCCCCCTAAATCCTATATGTTGTACAGGTTTTATAGGGATGGTGGGATATTATCACCAGTTTATTCCACACTTTGCCAATATCTCCGAGCCTTTAGTATATTTATTGAAAAGGGTATACCCTTTCAATGGAAAGAAGAGCAACAGCAGGCCTTTGACCTATTATGTGCCGCTTTCTCACACTCTCCAGTACTTACACATCCTAATTTTGACAAACCCTTTCTACCTTTCACTGATGCTAGTGATATAGTCATAGTAGCTATATTATCTCAGCATGACAAAAACTTGGTGGATCATCCCATTGTCAATTATAGCAAAACCTTAGCTCAGAGCCAAATGCAACTATATCATTATGGAATGCAAATGCTTGGCAGTACTACTGGCTATTAAGAATTTCTGACTTCCATCTAGTACTAAAAAAGAATTTCTGACTTACTTATATAGGAACCATTTTACCATAATTACTGGCCATGCTTCCTTGCGATGGCTACAACAAATGAAAGATTCTTATGGGAGGTTAGCCCAATGGGCGTTAAAACTTCAAAATTACGCTTTTTCCATCATCCATTGATCAAGGTCCATACACCAAAACGCAGATTACCTATCCAGGCTCCCCATATTAACTTTAATTGACCCTGAGGAAGATCAACTATACAATTTTTAAACCAACTACATTTATGGAAAGATGGAACCCTGACTCTTCAGAAAGAATTATCAAAAAGATTAGAGAATCTCCAAGTAAAAATGGCAAACTATACAAACTTGTATCTTGAAAATGGTTGTCCTATATTTGACCTTTGGCCTAAACTGACATCTAATTGGAGGGAATCTGCAAGTTGGCCACAGGGGAATTTGGAAAACTTATCAGTGGCTCAGGACTCAATGTTACTGGTAAGGGATGCTTGTCCCAATCCAAGATGTATTAGAGTCCTGCCTGGTATGTAAAAGTCAAGCTGGACCTAATCCATGACCTCAACATCCAGTGGTTCCACCCTGTGAACCCTTCCATACTATTAGTATTAATGTTGTGAGACCCCTCCCTCGAGCCTCTAATGATCATCAGTTCCTCCTCCTAGCCATGGATCATTTAACTAAGTGGATTGAAGCTGTATCTCTATCCTCCACTTTAGCAAAAGCTACCGCCACATTTTTATATAATCAGATTATCACCCAGAATGGGTGGCCTAAAATAATTCTCTGATAACAGTCAAAATTTTCAATTGTCACTGGTGAATGATTTAGCTAAACTGATGGGATCCATTCAGGTATTTTCCACTCTGTACCATCCTATAACTAAAGGAATGGTAGAGAGAGTGAATAGTACTTTAACTTCAACTCTTCAGAAAATGTCCACAACTGGCTCTCTCCATTGGCCCTAATATTTGCCTAGTGCTATTCTGGCCTATAGAATAAGTTATCATCGAATTATTAAAATGACTCTCTTTCAAACATTGTATGGAAGAAATCCACAGCTTCCCTCTAAAGTGCAGGCCATGTTAGATCAAGTTTCTCCTGAATCCCCTGAAGTTACTATGTGAAGCATCGCCAATGAGATTATCTGACTTCAGGCTCTTGCTTCTGATAACTTATCTGCTACCACTAATAGAGAAACTAATCAATTTAATGACAATTATGAAACTCTGTACTTTTTAATTGGGTGACATAGTCCTTTTCTACCATCATTGGCCTGGAGGTCACAATGAAAAATTGGAAACCAACTGGTCAGGGCTCTAAAAAGGTATTTATAAATGAGGTAATGAACAATCAATTGTGGATGTTGACAAGACACCATGGTAAATTGTGTACACAGCCAATTTCTCCAGCCATTCCCCCTGCACCAAGATCTAGAGGAGGACGTTGTCAGAATTCCTATCCATATCAAAGACTCATGTGTGTCAGATGAATGGAATTAAACCTGATCCAATGAAAAGATGAAACTATTATTGGGATAATCCCTGACTAAATTCAAAACCTTTCATTATTGAGGATCAACCCCAACTTGTGCAATTGAATAAAGCTCACCCCAAACCCCCTAATATTAGGGTTCAAACCTGATCTATGTGGCAATCAGATCCTGTCTGATAGATGTTACCAGCATTCTGTGGAATTTCTGTGTGGTAATCTGGCAGATTTTACACTCACTGGTTCTTAATCAGCTGGATTTCCACAAAAAACTTACACTAAGAGAAATACTTTTTTAATAAAAAGAAAAAATTGGAGTTTTAAAGAGTTTTTATTAGTCACAACCAAGAGATTAAGAAAGAACCCTCTTGATGTCAGAATGCTGAGTATTTAAATCATCTTGAGGCTTGAAATGAGTTGGACAAGAAATTCATTATAAGCTATGCACATCTGAATTAGGTAATATGGTCTGTTGATCTATCAGATCGTTCAAAACTTGCCTTACTACAAGAAATGGCCAATGAAAGTTGATGATAGGTAGTTTAGATCCATGAGGTAAGGGTTTATTATATTTTACCCAATCATTTGATGGGAAAATATTTGCACATTGCAAGGCCCCCTCCAATTCTATAAAAAGGGGAAGGCCTTCATGGTGTGAGTTGAACTAAATTCATTGTAAGACGGGTAGGGACCTCTGAAGGGCTCCCTTGATTCCTCTGCACGGTCAGTGCAATCCAACTTCTTGAATTAGTGTTATATGCCCAGGTTTTATTAATAAAAGTGTTACCCCAATTCATGGGGTTCCACAAGAATTGACCAGGGTCTTTTGTCCAATATTGTCATTATAATCATCCAAAACATTATAATCATAAGATTGGACTTGTAATTGGCTGATGGTATTTGATAAATTGGGACGATTCTTGACCAAGTCATTCTTTTCACAAAGTTGAGTTGGCAATTGTCCGACACCCTGATTGGTGATGAGTATAGATCTTAGCTCATAACGCTTGGAAATTTACTGAGAAAAACTCCCTGATTTCCCATAAAATCATGTTTCTAAGCAAATAAACTTTACACATTTTTGCCATTTATTGTATTACCCAAACTCTATTCATTTAGTTAAAATAAAATTTTCAGTAAAGAAAAGGTAAAACCAAAACCTATCACCCAGGAACTTTGGGTCTCCTGGCCTCTTAAATAAAGGACAAGTGGTTTAATACCCCCTATGTCCTGACACTGTTTCAAAGTACAAAGGAATAAATTACTTATTTTGAGCATAAATATGAAATAAAACACTACAAGGGGAACAAAAATTCTGTTACATTGATAAATTTTTTGTTGCATTGATAAAAGTACTTGTTTTTAACTAATTTGGGTGCGCTGATTTAATATCTAAATTTAGTTTTTTTCTGCAAGCTATAGTTTTTTGCAATTTGTCTTTAACAATCTTCATGTTAATGTAAACTTTTTGAATTTTTCAGCATTTACCTTAACTTACAAAACTGTAACATTATCTAAATTACCTTTGTGGTGATAATATAAGTCATTTAAACACAAAAACTTGCAATGGCGTACAATTTACATACTGTTTGTCAGGTTTCCTACCCAGATTAAGAATTTGTGTGTGTCAGATGAAGGGAATTGACACTGATCTGATGAAATAGACAAAACTATTATTATTGGGATACTCCCTGACTAAATTCAAGATTTTTTAATATTAGAGGATCAACCCTGACTTGTGTGATCAAATAAAACTCAACCAACACCCCCTAATATAAGGGTTCAAACCTGATCTATGTGGCAATCGAATCCTGTCTGACAGATGTTTCCTGCATTCCGCAGAATCCCTGATTGGTAATGAGTATAGGTCTTAGCTTTATACGTTTGGGATCTACTGAGAAAAACACCCTGATTTCCCATAAAGTCATGTTTTAAGAAAATAAACTTTACACTCTTTTCGCCATTTATTGTATTGGCCCAAACTCTATTCATTTAGAAAAAAATAAACTTTTCAGTTAAGAAAAGGTAAAACCAAAACCTACCACCCAGGAACTTTGGGTCTCCTGGGATTTTAAATAAAGGACAAGTGGTTTAATACACCCTATGTCCTGACACTGTTTTAAAGTATAAAGGATTAAATTACTTATTTTGAGCATAAATATGACATAAAACACTACAAGGGTAACAAAAATTCTGTTGCATTGATAAGATTTTTGTTGCATTAGTAAAAGTACTTGTTCTTAACTAATTTGGGTGCGCTGATTTCATATCTGAAGTTAGTCTTTCTTTGCAAGCTACAGTTTTTTTGCAATTTGTTTTTAAAAAATTTTCACATTAATGTATAGTTTTGAATTTTTCAGCATTTATCTCAACTTACAAATATGGGATATTATCTTAATCACCTACATGTGATATTATAAGTCAGTTAAACACAAAAACATGCAATAGCGTACAATTATTTATATGTTTTTGAAATGCAAAGGAATAAAATTACTTATTACAAGCATTAATAGACATATTAAACTACACAGGGGATCAAAATTTTTGTTACATTGATAATTTCTTTTGTTGCATTGATAAAACACTTGCTTTGATTAATTTAGTTGTGCTGATTTCATATCTAAAGTTTGTTTTTCTCTGCAATCTACAGTTTTTTGCAATCTGTTTTTACATTTTTTCATGGTAACTTTAAAAATTTTGAATTTTTCACATTTATCTCAACTTATAAATGTGAGATATTATCTTAATCACCTTTGTGGTGATAATATAAGTCATTTAAACACAGAAACATGCAATAGCGTACAATTGCACATACAGTTTTGATATGCAAAGGAATAAAATCACTTTACAAGCGTAATATGACATAAAATGCTATTAAGTATAAACATATAATTATCTAACTATAGCATTGATATGTACATACAGATGGAATATGTTAATTAATTAATGCAGCAATGTGACATAGAGGGCAAAAACTCAATGTCATTCAAGCAAGAATTTGCGCTTGTAGCTCTTGTTGTGGACTTTCTCAGGACAGTCTCATTTGGTGCTTTAGCAGTGTCTGCCATCATTTGCATGACCATCGCCCTTGATAAAGCTCTTCCATTGTCTTCAGGTCTTGATGGAAGCATTCCCCCTTCTCACAGCTAACATCCCCTAAGGTTTTCAGGATAATGATTAAGATGGCTATTCAGGAAATGCATCTTAATACTCATGTTGCATCCAAGAATGCAAAATGCCATTAGCATCTTTTGAAACAGAAGTACATAGTTTTCTGCCTTCTTGTTACCAAAGATGTTGTTAATAACTGCTACAAAAGGCATCCATGCTGCTCTCTCCTTCTGATCCATCTTCCTGATAAATTCCCTGTCATGTATAAGGGATTAAATTTGGGGACCATCAAACACACTTGCTTTTAATTTGTTGAATGACAGACCAGGAAAAGTAGAAACAATGTGGCGAAAACATTCATCTATTAGTATTCAGAGCCTTTATGAATTGCTTCATCAAGCCAAGCTTGATATTAAGAGGGGGAAGATGATTCTGTCTTGGCTGGTAATAGGTTCATTCACAATATTTGGCATTCCTACTTTGAGAGTTTCACGTTTAAGCCACACCTTTTGTGTCCAGTGTTTCTCCTCAAGCATGGTGAAAAAATTATAGTTTTCCTGATTATTTTTGCCAATAACCCTATAAATATATTACTTGCACAGGCTCAGGTTTTGTGAAATTCTCCACATTGTATAGTAGTTGATATAATTGTTTGATAATAGTATGGCAAAAATTATCCGTAGTTGAATGGAAGTATTAGATTTTGGTCCAACGCTCAGCCAGTATTTCCTCTCAAAATACTTATGATGTCTTGAATAGGGATTTGTTCCCTCATACCGCCTAACTCAATCTACTCTTAGATCCCTGTTTATGGTTTCTCAGGTTTGACACACAGTTGGTGCAATCCCTAATTTGATTCAGCTTCTTCTCTGTATCCCCGCTCAGATCCTTACTCTTTATCTTAAAGAGTCTCCTAATTATCGCAAACAGCAATAAATTCCCTGAGATAGAATAGAACAAATGGATTCTGATAAAGTTTACTAAGCTAATGCTCTAGTAAAAGTGATCTGATAATTTGTGATATGGTAAATTATGATCTGGCAAATTATGATTATTTATTAGTGAATTTTAGGGAATTTATAGTGGGGAATTCGGCGCCCAACCCTCAGTTGGCACCTCCTCAATGAAATAGCAGCTGTTGCCATTGAATCACCCATCCTTGTCTCAGCAGCGATGGTCTTACCCATCCTGGCTAGGATTCCATCATCAGAGATCCTTGAGACCTAAAATGATAAAGAGTTGGAAAGCATGCCCTAACGTTTTCCTCTCAATCCCATTGAACCAACCATATTTGGCAAGCGACCTGATTAGGTAATGGGACTTGTTACCCATTAAGGCAGGTTGTGAACCAACTGATCAATTTGCTAGTTGCAGGCAGCATCACTCACCTCGCAACTTACTCCTTAAAGTCCCAATTGGTTGGTAATGAAACCCAACCAATCCCAATTGGTACACCTGATAGTTAATCAACTATCCGATGCCCCTATTTCATCAGCAACTCTGCCCAATGAGATCTTAAGCATTCATCCAGATCGATCTTTAACAGATCTGACCAGACAAATAACCTAAAACCCCCCAAAATAGTTACCTCAAAATCAGGGTTAACTGATATCCAATTCACCTCACATTAGGGAACTATCCCCTAGCAATCCCTGGTAATCTAGCTGGCTGAGAATATGGGCAAAAATCCCAACACATGGCTATCCCACGTGCACAGGTAGCAAGGATACCTCATAAAACCTCTCTGTTATACAATTAGGAAGTTTACCTTTTTGTAGATCCAACACAAATGATATAGTTATGGTCATATATTTTAGTAATTTGCTCATTGATTTTATATCATTATATTCTTCTTGCAAATGAACTGAATGACCTATTTGAACTGCTTCATAGATATTCAAATTATGCAATAAACACTTGAGACTGAGCTTAGAGCTATCAAGGAAGAGGCGCCATTCTGTAAAACTATATGTGGTAACACCTAACAGGATAAGAAGACCTTTGATATCATGACAGTAAACAAAATCTTTGTCTACAAAGAAAACTCCAGAAACATTTTTCTACTTTCTGAATTATAAAATTTTAGCTGAGCGGCGAAGTAAATTCTTTTGTTGCAGCCTGGAAGCTAATATCTCAGCTGCTTTCTTGAGAGGTCCAGGTCTCATACTAAGCCGTTTCATTCTGATTGGTTGAACTTCTGGGGGTAATGACTGCTTGGCATCTGAAGATCCGTAAGATTCTGCAACCTTCTCTTGATAACCATGTTCATTTTCTGTGTCCTCAACTGAATGAAAACCATTTAAAACTGGAACTGGGAGCAGTAGATTGTGGGATGGGCCATATTGCTGAGGTAATACTGGGATATGTAACACTATGCCTGTTTTTCTTGTCAATACCCTTGGTATTGACCAGGCAGAAAGTCAGTCATTGCTGTGGTCCTTTAGTTCACGCCAAACCATGGAATACAAAAAGGCATGCCATTTCATTTTCTTTTGTCAAGTTGTGAAGCATTTTCTCACAGTTATGACACACAGTAGGTGGAGCTTATTTCTTGTCATGATCGCTTACTGCAATTACAGAATAGGAATAATATGCACGTCTGACAAATCATGTAATATTGTGTCTTTGACGCTGAAGAGTGTAACAGCCACATATAAAAACAGAATGCATCAGGGCTATTTTTACACTTATGCCAACTTAAAGAAGACATAATCCTATCTGAAAAAACAAACCATGCTTAGTTATATGTTTCTATATTGTGTATAAAAATATAAAATGGTAAATAATTAATCGCTGTAGTTATGCTCATTCTATGAGGAGTTATAATTGTAGTTGTCGTTGTTGTCCCTTAACTTCAGTGTAAAAAATCTGTAACAATAAAGAAAATGTTATTTTATGAAAACTAGAACATTCAGCGTAGTAACCAGAATCTGTAACAGTAATAAAACTTATATTTCATAAAACTAGAGCATGTACAGGAAAACTGATTTCATATTTGGAATCAAAATGCCAAAATAGATAGAAACAGTTGAAAATTTCATGCAACAGACAATTTTTTGTTCCTCTGTGGTCACTGTATACCATTGCATGTTTTTGTGTTTAAATGAATTATATTAACACCATAAAGGTGATTAAGATAAAGTCCCACATTTTTAAGTTGAGATAAATGCTTAAAAATTTAAAATTTATACATCTTTGTGAAAAATAGTTAAAAACAAATTTCAAAAAAGCTGTAGCTTGCAGAGAAAACTAACTTCAGATACGAAACTAACTCACCCAAATTAGTTAAGAACAAGTGTTTTTATCAATGCAACAAAATTTTTGTTTCCTTGCAATATTTGGTGCCAGTAAAAAATACTTAGTGTTAAGAATACAAAGTTCCAAGAGAGGTGGGCTCTAGACTAGAATGATTCAGAACTACAATAGGATTCACAAACAGTATGGTATTGTTGCATCAGTATCATTATAATAGTTAGTATTGGAAAGTAAGGTTTGCTTTTGGTGTGGTGGGGAAATATTTAATACTGATTATATCTGCATTCTAGATATAGGCAAATGTTTCAGATAGCCTCTTAGCTGATGACCTTACCACATATTAAGTTAATATTGGAGGCCCATCTGAAGCCTCATATTGTTATAGCAAGGGAGAACATATATGTAAACACTAAAAATGAAACTCATTGGGGAAAAGTTTTTAATGGCAAAATTAAGTTGATAGCCTAACCCTTACATTAAGTGGGAGACAGGCTTTATATCTAGACATGAGGGTAATGAATTAGACCAAGAATGATTGCAGGCCATTAGAATGCTAATCTTGAATACCATATTGCTGGTTTTACACTGTGTATTAAAGCAATAACGTTTGAATTGCTTGATTTAATAAAATTTTCAATTATGCTAAAATTTGTTGCCATTCCTGCACTATTCCAAACTGATCTGTTCAATATTGAATATACAAATTTAATTTGCCAAATTTGGAATTTGATGATTTGTTTGACCCCATTTCCTGCCTTTCATATAAATTTTGTAATTGTTCAAAGCTCATTTTTTATATTAAAAAGGGTGGCTTCAAAGATCAGACTTTTTAAATCTAAAAAAGGTTCCTGGTTGAACCAACTGTTTGAGGGAGAAATTGTGCTTGTTGCTTGGAGTTTGATAAATTTCTTACATCCAAATAAAGCTGATTAATATTCTGTAAATAGTGATCTGCAGATTAAGTAACTAGGATGAGTTATAAATTTAGAGTAGGATGTGGGATTGAGCAGAACAAAAAGAATTGACAGAAGCTACCCATCTCTCATATAAGGTGTTTGATAGATCAGTATTTTTAGTGAGAGGCAAGCCCATGGATTTGGTGCCCCTCTTAACCCTAAAAGGTGTATAGTCCAGTCCATCTTGATTGCAGGTGCCAATGACTTAAACTCAAGCCCTGGAGAAATGTTATGTCCATGGTTTTAATCTGTGATCAACTCTTTTTTCTTAAGTCAACTCTTCTTAAAGTAATTGAGGTGGGTTGACCTTGGGACAAATATATCACACTGAGATTTTTTTATAGCCAGTATGGGTTTTAAACATGTGTTAAACAAAACCTGCACTAGAGTGGAAGCAGGAATTACACTACCAGGCTATCCCATCCTATGAGTAAACTCTTCTTATATTACTAAAAAATAAGCCAAACTTATAAATTATGGTAATATTATCCTTTCCTTTAAAAGCATATATGTACAACAAGGAGATTCTATAATGATAGAATTTGTTGGTATGGATTCAACTCCCAGAAGATAGTAAATAAGATAAATTAAAATTTTAAGCCACTCTACGCAAAAATTTTCTTTGCACAGTTGTTTTGTGGCAGGCTAGCTCCTCAAATTCTCAATTTCTCTCTGAGCGCCCATAACATTGCTTGTAGCTCTGTCAACTAATTATTATGTCCATTAGTGTATTCTTGTTAATGGCACAATTCTCCTCTGATTGTAAAATGGAATGAACATCAGGATTAGTGGCAGTGTGGCCTTTTTATGTTTTGGTGAATTGATCAGGTGAATTTTTTCTCAGTTATTCTGTTGTCATAAAGTAAGTCATCTGAAATTTTATTGTAACTCTGATAATCCTATGCAAACATCATATCTTTTAAAATTTTGATTAACCAATAACTAGATTGTTCATATATTCATCATTCAAAGGAATTTGAATAACTCAGTTGTACTGGCTTCCTTAGGGTTCTTGGTTTGTCACCAAGGCTTTATTAATCCTCAAATTGGCTTGCTACATTAGGGGAAAATAACCAGTATCATCTGCAGTAGTATTTGTGCACTTGAGATGCAATTACTCTTATATGAAACCTATATTGAAATTGTTTCTTATTTCACAGCATGATGTGACTTAAATAACTCATACACGAGTGTAAAATATGCCTTTTTGTATAAAATAAATCTTGTTTATCTATAAATATTCTGTAAATTTAATCACAAGCTTAATTCATACATAAGCTAGTTCAACCTAAACTGTTGTAAGGTTAAATATTGTACTCTTTTAACCTCAGATGAACATTTGACATATAATCAATTTTATTCAAGGTGGTCTGACCTGGGGACAATACTGCACCTATTAAGAGGAAATTAAATGAATGGCAAAGGAGGATACAATCCGGAAAACCTCAATATGTGGCATATGATAGGTCAGGAACTCCATGGACCACCTTTGCTATTTGATATCTTGGTTCAGGGAATTGGTGCGCAACGCCAACACAGTCATAATTGTCCCCTACCCAAAGTTCATTGACTGGGATCAAACTTGGGGATGCAGTGGTAGAGGGTTCATATTCTACCACTGGGATATCCTCTCCTTTTGACATAAAATAAAATTAAACCTTTTTAATAAGACTGGATATAAAGTTTCTGTAAACTAGGTCTTTTTTCAGTGAAATAAAAACATGAAAAACAGCTTCTAAATAACATCTGTTTATAATGTTAATTATAAAATAACTCCAGACTATGCAAAGAAATAGTGGTCTACTTGATTATAGTGCCTGGTTCTTTATCAACTATGCTGTCAGGACTCTCCATTTATTAGAGGAATCCTCAACTAGGGGTCATGACTCACCTACGGTGGATGCCAGATTGGGCTCCCCATTAACTTGGGTTGAGCCCAATTTGAAGTATTGAGGATTATCCCCTACAAAATTTAAAAATAATTAATTTGACACTGGTGACTTATGCCAAGGATTTCAAACCTCAATTGGATTGCAGCAAAATCCCTTTTGGCACTTGCACCCCAATCAAGTAACCCTTTCAGGCACACTGGCGAATTATGCCGATAATGGTCCCAATCCACTTGTACTATTTATTTATATTTATCTTGGTTGGCAATCAACTCTGAGGTCTCCCTATCCCGATTCCTCCCTTTCCCAATCTGATTCTAGCCTCAAGGTCCTATAAATACCTTGAGGTTTATTTCTTAAAATAGTTTTCTCGCCTATCTCATTTCCATTTTTAGCTTTACTTAGGGCATTAGTGGCCTATTAACTCACTGGGGGCTTTGGGGCCCTGACAATAACGAGCCAAGTTGGATTTGCTTTCCCAAGTTCCTGACTGTGGTGCTCACTATGGGGACCCTTGAGTTCTCAGTGAGAACTAAATCAGGAAGGAGGGGGCGGTCGCTGCTGAGGGCATTTGGCTTGAGGCTTACCCTGGCCCCTGACCCCAAGTGGGAAAGCCAGGATGAGGGGGACTAAGGGCCCCCTGAAACTAGCCTGGACGGCCAAGCCCAAGTTACCAGGGTTCAATCCCCAATGCTGGCCCTTTTGCCAATGCCAGCCCCAGCACCAATGCCAGGTATCAACCCCAATGCTGGGACCTCCTCCCAATGCTGGCTCCAGCGCCAATGCTGGGTATCATTGTAAGTCCTGGGGAGCAGCCCCTGCAACTGGATAGGGAGCAACATCCATTTCGGACAAAAAGGGGTCCAAAGGCCCAAGTGGACCCCCTGTTGAAGTTGAGCGACTTGGCGCATGTGGTAGATGAGCGCTGGGTGACTTCCCTTCCCCCTAAAGACAACCAGGTTTCTCCCCTCCCCCCTTTTCAACCCTGGTAAGACTAATAGAGGGGGCCTTCCAGGAGATTATGCAAGCCAGGGGCCATGGGCAGGACCCTGGGACCCCTCACTCACCAGGGAAAACATGCCAAATTTGAAGAAATAGCAAGTATTAATGTCAGAGCCCAGTCTGCAAATTCTGGACTGGAGGAGCCGGTCCATACTGACCAGAGCCAAAATCAGATTGGCACATGATTTGGGTTTTGAACCAGGTTGCAAGTGACTCAGACCAGTTGCCCCTACTCCCCAGGATGGATCCGGGAAGTTTGGATCATGCAAATAGTCAGATTGAGAGTTTGGACCAGGTTGCAAATGACCCAGCACCATGGCCACAGCCCCCTGGGACAAATCTGGGGAATCTGAACCATGTGAACAGGCCAACTCGAATGGTCAGGGCCCAGATCAGTACCATCGACCTGGTTTGGCCATAAAAATGGAAAAATCTGCAAAAGTTTTTTTTGATCATTGCTGAGATTTTGGACATCCTCCCGCCCTCCTCCTCACCAGCCAACCAAATCCCATCGCCAATCCCCAATCACCCAATCCCTTGGCATCCCCACTATGCGATTCTCCCTATACTTAAGGCAACTGCCCTGTTGAGGGGCAGTTGTCAGTTCATTCTCTAATCTTCCCGCACTTTGCACCGAAATAAAAACTTGAATACCCCAGAAACCTTGCTGCGGCCTCCATCTGTTTATTTTTTTCCAAAATTCTGCCAATCAATCTGGCGAAGTGCGCTGCTATCCAGATACTCATCCTAATGTTTGCTGACTGGGTCATCCAGTCACTTGACCCTGCCACATGGTGGCGGATTGTATCCGCCATAAACCATCTCACCCCCAATGACAAAGTCGATTCTCTGTCTGCTTTTGCTTATCCATCTAATGCAAATCCGTCCACTTTTGTGTATCCATCTAACATGAATCCATCCACTTCCACGCATCCATCTAATGAAAATCTATTGGTTCACTCCATCACTAGGATCTCCAAGACAGCTCCCCTGTTGGAGCAGTGCCAGGGCCCCTGCCCCAGTGCTTGCAAACTTGGCCCCATACCTGGCTCATCCGCTACTGGCTCCACCCACCTGGGGACCCTGGAGCACCCCGCCCAAGGGGAGCTTGGCCATAACGCTCACCGCTGGTCTGTTTCCCTCTCCGCCCACACTCCTGTTCACGCGGTGGCCCCTGTGCCACCCTTCGTTGGTGCGCAGACTCACCTGTTCAAAGCCAAAGGCCAGCAACCATGAACCCTGGAGGAGTCGTCATCCTCCCTGACTCTCCCGCCCTTGGGGGTTGCCCCCACAAGACTCGCGGTTGCCCCCATTGCAACCATCTGGTTTGCCTTGGGGGCCTTCAGTACGTTATTGAACCTTTACTTTCCTCATGTCCCCAATAGGTCTCCCCTACTTCAAGTCGCTTGGACTGCTTTGCCTCTGGCATTCTGGACTCTCCACTGGGTGCTCACTCACCCATACTGGGAGCCCAGTCTAATTCTTATCAGCCGCATCCATG
This sequence comes from Massospora cicadina, assembly GCA_022478985.1. Classification (NCBI taxonomy): domain Eukaryota; kingdom Fungi; phylum Entomophthoromycota; class Entomophthoromycetes; order Entomophthorales; family Entomophthoraceae; genus Massospora; species Massospora cicadina. The sequence goes on along the minus strand of JAKSZP010004061.1, from coordinate 98,057 downwards.
ACATAATGAACTGACCAGTAACCTCAACTTCTCCGCCCTCCTCGCTGGCACTGGTGAAGCGTTGGCCTACGCTCTTACCCTAAATATGCTCTCTCTTTGTGACCTGGCCTTCTCCTGCTGGTTGGCTGCCTCATTTATCTGAGCATGCCGCCAGGTTGTGTTGAACTGGTCCCCACCCCACAGAGCCCTGGTGACAAGTGCCACCCCATCAGTCAACATGATAGGGTTGGGGGTCCCCCTATCCCTTCTGATGAGGTGGCCGACCAAATCCTGGGTGTCCTGGCAGAAATTCAGGTGCGCTTTACTGCTGATGGTGGGAAATCCCCCTTCCCTCTGATGCCCAGCAGAGCGTAGCTCTCCTTGACGCCCTAGATGGGGATGCCCGTCGCTGGGTCAGGGGAGTGCCCCACTCCGCTGCTAAGTCTGGGAACCCCACCCCTTTACTTGCGCTGGTCACTTTGGTGGTTCAGGCCCCTGAGTCTAGATCGGCGCGCCTCCTCCAGCTTTTCACACTAGGACAGACAGCCACGGACCTACCCTCCCTGATTGAAGCCTTCGCGGTCCTGGCTCCCACTGTGCCATCCCTCCCAAAATCGCCATCTCTGCCTTCTGAGCTGCCTTGGACCCCACTGCGGCTGCCCATGCATCTTGGGACCCCCTCCCCGGGTCCTTATAAATTGCATTCTCTGTGGCCCGTGCAATTGGGGCCAGGCCTTTCCATACCCCCGCATGTGCTGTCGCAGCTCTTGAAATACCACGTGCCACCCCTTCCCCCTGCCAGTGGTCGTGGCCAAGGGAAGCACCCCCCAGGCCTCGCCGCCCTCTGCGCCCCCTCTGTACCCACCTTGGGTAGCTTCCCCTCGGAAGAAACCCTACTATCTGCACCTGCTGGGGTCTTTTTCAGTTCATAGTGATGCCCTTTGGACTGAAGAATGCTCCAGCCACCTTTTAACGCCTCATCGATGATGTGCTTGGGGACTTGCGCTACTCATGCGCTGTAGCCCACATTGATGATATTTTAATCCACTCCCCTATCCCAGGGCAACACGCCAAGGATCTAGAAGAAGTGGTGGCAGCCCTCCACAAGGCAGGGCTCTTTGTGAAACCCTCAAAGTGTGAATTTTTATGGGATGAAGTGACCTTCTTAGGTAACCTCATCCTGAAGGATGGATATGCTGTTCCCCCTTCTAAGCTCGAGGCGATCCAGCCTTGGCCTACCCCAACTACACAAAAACAACTTTGAAGTTTCCTCAGCACAAAGACCTTCTTAAAAAAATTCTCCCCAGCCCTCACCCAATTGGCGGCACCCCTTCACCCCCTCACTGGGAAGAACGCCCCCTTCAAGTGGTCCCCAGAATAGCAGCAGGCCTTCAAGTCTATCAAAGAGGTTTTCCTTACTGCCCCAGTCCTGCGGCATGCTGACACCTCCCGCCCCTTTATAGTAGCCTGTGACACCCTTTGGTTGCAGTGGGCGCCGTGCTGCTACAGGAGCATTAGGGGGTCGAGCACCCAGTGGCCTACTACTCCTGCAAATTCACCTCCACAGAACAAGCGTGGCCAATATACAACAAGGAGCTAGCGGCAGTGGCGTGGTCGCTCACCCACTGGTGATACCTCCTGCAGGGCGCCCAGCACAAAATCACTGTTTGGACTGACCATAAGACATTACTATACTCCCGCAAACCCCAGAAGTTGGGGCACTGGCAAACTCGCACATACCAGGATCTATGTGGGTTTCATTTTAGATATAAATTCATAAAAGGCCCCCTGAACGTGTTGCTGGACATGCTCAGCCAGAACCCATCTCTATCACCTGATGGTGGAGAGGACCTGCTAGAGCTTACTACTGTAGTGCCCCCTTCCAAAATCCTTTCCTTGGCCCCCCTAACAGTAGCCTCTGCCAACCTTGCCCCAGATGCCCCACTCCTCCTCCGCGTCCTCACTGCCCAGACCTGTTGCCCTGAAGGATTAGAGCTTTATACTGACTTAGAGTCTATGAGTCAGAAGAGAGCCCCATATACTTTGTGGGAGGGAACCATCTGGTTCTGCGATTGGGTTTGGGTCCCCCCATCCCTACATAACTGTGTTATCAAGGAACACCATGTCCCCCAGACTGTTGGGCACCCTGGCATCAAGAAGTGCGCGGATCTCATAAAGAGAACTTATAATTGGCCAGGGTCCTCAAAGGACATTCCCTCCTGGATCTCCCGCTGTGTCACCTGCGCCCAAGCAAAATCAGATCATTCCAGGAAGAAGGGGTTGCTACACCCCCTGCAGCAGGCTGAAGACCCATGGACCTCAGTCTCAGTATCTTCATCGTGGAGCTCCCCCCTCTAATGACTCAGATGCTATCATGGTAGTTGTAGATCAATTTACCAAGTTCGCGCTCTTCATCCTCTGCTTCTCCTTTATTACCGCAGTGGAGACCGCAAATTTATTTGTCAACCATGTCTTTGCCATAATTGGTTTCACCAAAGAGATAGTGAGCAACAGGGGACCTCAGTTCACCGCCCGGTTCTAGGAAGAGTTGCTAACCCTCCTCAGCATCAAGCCCTGCAGATCTACTTCCTACCACCCCCAGTCCGATGGGCAGACTGAGCGGGTGAACCAGGTACTGGAGCAGTACCTGCGTTGTTATGTGACAGCCTCACAAGACACTTGGGCTAAGGACCTGCCCCTCGCACAGTTTGCATATAACAATTCACTCCACTCCTCGACCAACCTCTCCCCCTTTGAGGCCACCCTGGGTTACAACCCCTCCTTCCAAATTGGCCCCCAGCTCTCCTCAACAGTCCCTGCAGCTGAAGACTGCATGTGCACACTCCGTGAGACACATAACCAGGTTTGCAAACATTTGACAAAGTCCATCGAGGACTACAAAAAGTTTGCTGACTGGAAGCGCCTCCTGGACACAAGATTGAAGTTGGCTCCCTCATCATGCTGGACACCCGCAATCTTCCCTGAAAGCCCCCACCCAAAAACTCACAGCCAAATGCTCTGGTCCCTTTGAGGTTGAGAAAGACTTAGGCAATGGAGCCTACCGTTTGAAGCTGCCCACTCATTGGAAGCAGCATAATGTCTTCCATACCTCCCTCCTGACCCCCTTCAAAGGGGAAAGGACAACATCACCAGAGCCAATCCTCGTTGGGGAATCCCAGGAAGTGGAGTTGGAGGCTATCCTAGCTTCCCAGAGGTCCCGCAGATCCATTCAATGCCTGGTTGCCTGGAAAGGCTACCCCTCTTATGAGAACAGCTGGGTGAGTGCACGTGATTGCACAAATTGCAAGGACCTGATAGAGAATTTTACACCTCCCCACCCAGCAGCTCCCCGTCCCCCCCAGAAGATCGCGGCCATCCTGGCCATAAAGCTCCCAAAGAGGCACAAGAACTATGCCTTTTCCATGCCCCAGGTGGGGGCCTCCTCCCTGTCAAAAAAGGAAAAGTAGTGTAAGTCCTGGGGAGCAGCCCCTGCAACTGGATAGGGAGCAACACCCCTTTCAGAAAAAAGGGGTCCAAAGGGCCCAAGTGGACCCCCTGTTGAAGTTGAGCGACTTGGCGCATGTGGTAGATGAGCGCTGGGTGACTGCCCTTCCCCCTAAAGACAATCAGATTCTCCCCTTCCCCCTCCTCAACCCTGGTAAGACTAATAGAGGGGGCCTGCCAGAAGATTATGCAAGCCAGGGGCCATGGGAAGGCCCCTGGGACCCCTCACTCACCAGGGAAAACATGCCAAATTTGAAGAAATAGCAAGTATTAATGTCGGAGCCCAGTCTGCAAATTCTGGGCTGGAGGAGCCAGTCCATACTGACCAGGGCCAAAATCAGATTGGCGCATGATTTGGGTTTTGAACCAGGTTGCAAGTGACTAAGACCAGTTGCCCCTACTCCCTGGGACAGATCTGGGAAGTTTGGATCATGCAAATAGTCAGATTGAGAGTTTGGACCAGGTTGCAAATGACCCAGCACTGTGGCCACAGCCCCCTGGGACAAATCCGGGGAATCTGAACTGTGTGAACATGCCAACTCAAATGGTCAGGGCCTGGATCGGTACCATCAACCTAGTTTGGCCCCAAAAATTTGGAAAAATCTGCAAAAGTTTTTTTTTGGATTTTTGCATAGTTTTTGGACATCCTCCCGCCCTCCTCCTCACCAGCCAACCAAATCCCATCGCCAATCCCCAATCACCCAATCCCTCGGCATCCCCAATATGCAATTCTCCCTATACTTAAGGCAACTGCCCTGTTGAGGGGCAGTTGTCAGTTCATTCTCTAATCTTCCCACGTTTTGCACCAAATAAAAACTTGAATACCCTAGACACCTTGCCACAGCCTCCATCCATTTACTTTCTTTCCAAAATTCCGCCGATCAATCTGGTGAAGTGCACTGCTATCCAGATACTCATGCTGATGTTCACAAACTGGGTCATCTGGTTGCTCAACCCTGCCACACGACATCTGATTGTATCTGCCATAAACTGTCTCACCCTGATGACAAAGTTGATTCTCCATCTGCTTTCACATATCTGTCTAACGTGAATCCATCTGCTTTCACATATCCATCTAACTAGAATACATCAACTTTCATGTATACATCTAATGTAAATCTGTTCACTTTCACATATCCATCTAATGCAAATCCATCCGCTTCTGCGCATCTGTCTAATGAAAATCCATCTGTTCGCTCCATCACTAGGATCTCCAAGACAGCTCCCCTGTTGGAGCAGTGCCAGGGCCCCTGCCCCAGTGCTCGCGAACTTGGCCCCCATACCTGGCTCATCTGCTACTGGCCCCACCCACCTGGGGACCCTGGAGCACCCCGCCCAAGGGGAGCTTGGCCATAATGTTCACCGCTGGTCTGTTTCCCTCTCCGCCCACACCCCTGTTCACGCGGTGGCCCCTGTTCCACCCTTTGTTGGTGCGCAGACTCACCTGTCCAAAGCCAAAGGCCAGCAACTGCAAACCCTGGAGGAGTCATCATCCTCTCCACCTCTCCCGCCCTTGGGGGTTGCCCCCGCAAGACTTGCAGTTGCCCCATTGCAACCATCTGGTTTGCCTTGGGGGCCTTTAATACATTAACGAACCTTTACTTTCCTCACGTCCCCAATAGAGCTCCCCTACTTCAAGTCTCTCAGAACGCTGTGCCTCTGGCATTCTGGGCTCTCCACTGGGTGCTCACACACCCATACTGGGAGCCTAGTCTAATTCTTATCAGCCACATCCATGACAGTCATCCCCGATGCTGGGACCTCTTCCCAATGCCAGGTTTTAATCCCAATGCTGGTTCTCATGCTGATGACTCCGCCTTGGCTCTTACCCCTAGTTGAGGCTTGAAGGGGGCTCTGTTAGGATTCTCCCTTTATTGGGGGAAGCCCTGACTAGGGGTTGCGACCTTCCTATGGGTGGATGCCAGATTGGGCTCCCCATTAACTTGGATTGAGCCTGATCTGAAGTATTGGGGATTTGCCACAATAAAAGTTAATAGTTAATAATTCAACACTGGTGATTTATACTGAGGATATCAAACCTCAATTGGGTCGTGGAAAAATCCCTTTTGGCACTCACACCCCAATAAAGTAACCCTTTTGGGCGCACCAGCAAATTATGCTGAGGATTGTCCCAATCCTTTTGTACTATTTATTTATATTTATCTTGGTTGGCAATCAACTCTGAGGTCTCCCTATCCCGATTCCTCCCTTTCCTAATCTGATTATAGCCTCAAGGTCCTATAAATACCTCAAGGTTTACTTCAATAAAAGTCCGTTTTCTTGCCTATCTCTTTTCCGCTTTTAGCTTTACTTAAGGCTTTATGACCTATTAACTCGCAGGAGGCTTTGGTGCCCTGAAAATAACAGGCTAGGTTGGAGTTGCTCCACCAAATTCTCCTGACATATGTTAATAGATTTATGGGCATACTATAAAATTCTTACTCTTCTAAAAATATAAAGAAACGTGAGGAGACTATCTATAACACTCTCCAAAATGACGGTAAAAGAATTAAAGCAATCAGCCCTTGTGCAGGGTCAAAACCTTCATTGTTGATATATAAAACCCAAAATACCTCCATAAAGAGGTAAATTATGAGAGCAACAAAAGATAACATATGGCTAGATAAACAAGATATTAGTTTTATTAAAAAATGGGAAGACTCAAAATAGAGTAATGGTCAATCAAACATAGAAAAACTAAAGTTGGTGATCTATTAAAATTCTAGCCAAAGATGAGAGACTCCCATCATAGGTTGTCTCAAACCGTGAGTAGGTAGAAACCTGAGACCTAGAGTTGATATGAATATCACCTGCCTTAGTAATATGATACCTTAAAAAGCTTTGAACACTCGTTTACCAAAAAATGTAATGAACCATTAGTATCTACAACATAACATGTGATTTTTGAGGCTGTTGATGTAACACTATAGACCTCATCTCACGCTTTCTTGGAAACAACCTTGTCCTTCCTGGCCTGCACCAAGCATTGATCCAAGGTATGATTGAGATCAGGTAGGGCGGCCAAATTAGTTCTTTTTCCTTATTCATATCCTCTCTGTTTCTCAAATTTACTACAATAATCAGGTCATGAGTCATGAAATATCCCTTCAGCTTCTGAGGAATCACTCCTCATCCAGGGGTCTCGCAAGAATGAAGTTTTTGTGAGCTGGAGGTAACCTCATGGCAACATTGCCAGACCATTCTTGTTATCAGTAGCCTCATGGAACTGCTTATGGAATGCAGCAATCAAGCCTTGGATATGGCCGCAATTGCAAGCTGGAACCCAGCTATTCTCTATAGCATCATAGCCCTTTCATAATATCAGGTGCTCCAGCCTTATTTTTACACGCTGAGAAGCTACAATCCCTTCACTTCCCATTATGGTGCCCCATACTCAAGGTATGACTCTGGGGTATCAGGAGTAGGTCCTCGAACTGGATCAGCTTACTCTCAATGAATGTGGCAAATGATTCAGTGTTTGAGTGGCAAATTCAACTGGTATGAGGCATGACCTACCATTCTAATAATGCAGTAGTGTCCTATTTTTTGCAAGCTTTTTCAGGGCTGCATTATGCGTTTATCCCTGGCATTAAGAATCACTAAATCACCCTCCTTATACTCTGGACTAACCCTTCTCTTATCTTCATTGCTCTCTTTAAGTCTGGGGGAGCATCCCCTCCGCTTGGACTGGGTGGCATTCCCTTTCCCGTTCAAAGAAGGTCTGAGAAGGCCAGCTGCCCCCTCATCTCCCAGGGCGACCTTGCCCATGTGGTGGACGAGCGGTGGGTCACAGCTTACCCCTTGAGAATTTCGCCACACATCCCTGTACTAACAACTGGGAAATTGGTACAGCTGATTGAGGATTTTTATGTTGAGTTGTCAGAGAATTGGTACCTACATGGGTCAAAGGAAGCAAAAGTGGCTGACAGTGATAAGCCTTTAGTATCAATGGCTGACAGCATTGAACAATCAGCAACAAAGCCTGAGGCCATATACCTTCAGTGAATAAAGCTAAAAGTATTAATGCTTTGGAAAAAAATTGCTGATATTATTAGGTCTTTGGCAAAGGTAGCCATCAGCATTAACCCTCCCTGGTAGCATCAAAATCTCAGTCTGGAAAATCCCGCATGGCCAAATGGATGCCAGAGCAAATGGGTGCAGGCGGTTTGAGCGTCCCAAACCTGATACTGGCCTCTTGGGACTTCCCCTTACGTGGGGTGGTCTTGGGAGGCTCCCATTACCTGTCAGGCGAGATGCCATCACTTGAATTATCATAATTATGGCAAATTTGCAGTTTGGGCATCCGTGGATAAACTGACAATGACTTATCCCATTACCTACAATTTTGGAGTTGGTTCCAATTAAATTAGTTTTACCCCACCAAAGTTCCGCCAGGCTAGGTCAAAACTCAAGGTCCCCAATCCCATGCGTTCATAAGCTATTCTCCAATTAATCAGCTATTTAAAAAAGTTGTACCACACTGGAAAAGTTGATGGTCGATTCTTTATATTTAATATTTAAATAAAATTCCCCATACTACAAACCCATTTATTTTAGTTAAAATCATTTTTTTCCAGAACCCTGTGACACCCCTAACGTGGAATTATGAGGCACGTAACAACTGGGCCATTATGGTCATGTTGATGACTTTGTTGCCTTCTGCAGTTAACTGGGCCTACCACGTTGAAAACTTCTTAGAATTTTCCCCGTTTGCTGAGGCAATCTGCCATCAGGATATTGGAATTTTATTGACAAAAGATATCCTCACTCCAGGTGAGGATCTGAACCCTCACAATGTAGCCATACCAAGTTCCCCATGAGGAAAACCAAACCATCCAATCTGGTCCCTCACTTTCCTACGCCCAGGCCCATGGGTACTGGGGCAGCAACAGCCTGATTTCTCGCCGGAGTGCTTTTTAAATTTGAGGCCCATTGGCGCGCATTGGTTACTTATCTACCATCCCATTTAAACATCACCTGAGCAGCAGTGCCCCTGGCATTCTGGCTCGCCTTTTGGGTGTTTTTGCATCCCAACTGGCAGGCCAGTCTAAACTTTATCTGCCACTTTCTGACACTCTCCTTTAAAACCCTATAGCTGTGTCCAAATTAATACTTACCTCTTGATAAACTTTTTTATTAAAATCAGAAAGATCTACCACAGTTTCCACCATGGACCCACAACTGGGTTCCAAGTTAAATTAGGGATTAGAACAATAATTGGAAAATAAAAGAGAATTCCCAATAGAAGAAATTATGGGAATTGTTATAGCTGAATTGTGTCAAAGTCAATTGAAAAGCCCAATCTGAGTAATCATCTGCCATATAGCATTGTAGGCATTGCTTGAGGTATTGGTTCACTCATTCAGTTTGCCCATCAGATTGGGGATAAAAGGCAGTTGAATAGTAAGAGTGTGTCTGGAGAGTCTTGCATAACTCCTCCCAAAATACAGATTTGAACTCGGGCAAAAGTCACTAAAAATCTCCTAAGGCACCCTTTGAGCGGAGAAAATGTGGGAAATATTAAGCTTAGCCATCTGGGCTGATGTAACTGTGTTATGACATGGGATGAAGTGGCAAAATTGTTATATCAGTTTACCACTACCATGATGGCGTCATATACCTCCAATAAGGGTAACTCCACAATAAAATCCACTGAGAGGGATGTCTAAGACCCTTATGATTTCTGGACAAATACTAACAAGCCAGTAAAGGGCTGACTAAGTGGTCTCATCTTGTTGCAAATGAGGCACTTCTTGGTATAACTAGCTTTCTTTGCAGAAATTCCTTCCAGTTATATGTACAGCAGATAAGCTCCAGTGTTTTCACCAATCCAGGGCCCTACAGTTATTCCATCATGACGTCCCTTAATTATCCTTAGGCGAAGAGGTCCAGTGAGAATCCATAAGAGTCCCTGGAACCATACCATATCATCTTTTACATGGGCCCTTCATTAAGCCTTTCTGGTATAGATTGCACTTGAAAGAATTATGCTTTATTATAAAGAAAAAGACTATGCTAAGACGACCTGTCTATATGTACTATAAACTTCCAGGCTGTCCAGGGAATCAGACTGGATCTGAGAGGTTTATAAACTGCTTATTTGGTATAATCCTACTGGGAGTAATTACCAATTGTGTGTCATGGTGCTCCACCTCCTTAGGGCTAGGTGCTAGTGCCAGATTGCGACTTAAAGCATCAGCCAACTCATTACTCTTGCCTTTCTGTAAACTAATAAGAAAACACAAACTGTGCAAGAGTCTCATGCCAACGATTTTGGCGTGGAGTTAGGAATTAAGGGGCACAATAGTACAACAATGTACAGTGATCTATACAAACCTGGAATGGCTGTGAAGAACCATTTAGATGATAGCGTCAGTAAGTTAGCGCTTCCACTGCCGCCAGTATTTCTTATAATAGACTATATTGTTTAGCTCAGGTAGGGACATTTTATGAGAGAGAAATCCTACTGGATGCTCCACTCCATCTGTTTCCACTTGCAATAGAACTGCAGCATTACTAAGAATGGACGCATCAATGGCCACTATAAACTCCTTTCTTGGGTCCATATGGTGAAGTACAGAAGTAGAAAACAACATACACTTCACAGCTGAAATGCATCCTCCAGTATAGATGACCATTTAAAGGATTTAGCACCGCTGGCCTTGTACAAGGGTTCAGCAACCTCTGAAAAGTTTGAAGTGAACTTCCTAAGGAAAGTTCATTTACCAAAAAAGCTTCTCAGTTATTTAACTGAGGTTGGTGTGGTTCATCACAAATTTCCTTCTCCTTGTCCAGAGCAATTATATGGCCTTTGTCAAAAACAATACCGCCCAGGAAATTGAACTGGGACTTAAAAAATTCATCTTACTGAGATTTAATGTCAACTTAGCCGCTCTCAAACGCTCTGCCAATTGCCATAGGTGGATCTAATGATATTATTGATCATGAGATAAACCAGTATAAAGTCCATATAGGCTACAGCACACACAAAAAAACAACTCTTAATGCCGCAGCATATGAAATTGAAAAATTGCATACACATTTTTTGCTTTTTAGATTTTAGTGGTTGACTTGTAAAATAAAACTTTTGAAAAAACCATCAATTTTAATAAATTACTTTTATTATGGATCCTTTGATCATTTCTGATTTAACTGCAAAATCTGTTAGCTCAGATTAGCCTCAAAACTGTCTTGATTGCATCTATACATCTCAATTATCATAGCTAACAATAGCTATGATATAATATTATTATGCCCAATTAAGAGGCCACTTGGGTGCAAAGTGGTCTCACGGCATTAACTAAATTGCACCTTCTGAATTAGTGCATTAATAATGATGCACTAAAGCGGAATTTTGGGTTCAACTGATGAAATTGCTTTAATTAGCACTTAAAAGGTACAGACCAATTAGGGGCGTACTAAGTGCTATAAAAAGGCCTGCCAACGTTCCAATTTTGGGTGCATCATATTTATTACTCATGTTTTTATTATTCCCATATGTTGTTATTCATTGAGTTATGAAGTAGCTAAAATTAGAAAGATTTTGGGATGAATTTTGCATCCAAAGTCATACTCATTTTGAGAGTAAATTGTCATCAATCAGACTGAAATGATTGTATTTTAGTCAATTCATGGGCCAAATTGACTTTGGAATATTTCATAATTATTGCCTTGACCAGCATAGGATTGTCATAATATAAATGAACTCATCAAATAGATGAGTTTGACTGGGAGATGCTTGAGTGGTATATAATACAGGTGCTTGGCCAATCAATAAAAATATCATTTAGCATCAATTATTTATTGACCATTAATAACTACTGTACTTTAAGTTATTAATTATTGTTGTCCATCTGTCGTCTGTCTGGAGTCCTTATCTGCTGCCTTTATGTCTAACTTAGATAGTTGTGTGCATTTATACTTCTCAAAGAGAAGTACTCAGTTATACCTGCTGGAGAAGTAATTTCAAATATAAAGGAATAATTTTCTATTTTTTACGAAGAAAGAAGGTCTTGTATTTGTTATTGAAAGTAGACTTAAGAACGGTGAGCATACCAGAGTTACTTGGCTATTATCAAGGATTATTAGAGATTTTACTCTTCAATTACAAGCATTAGTTTTATTAGAAAAGTGAGTATATATCCACAATTCCCTTGTTAAATCATTTTATATTGCACCCTTGGCTAAAAACTTAACAAAGATTAAAAGGCATGATCAAAAATAGAATCTCTTCTTGGTAAGAATGCTCTGAGCCAAGCCTGCCCCTTATGACGCATTTGGTTAAAAGCGTTTAAGACATTCCAGCTTTCAAAAACTCTGGTTTTCTCTTCATAATGGACATTTTGTCTTTCACCAGAATGGTATGCAAACCAGGTATGGTGTCATTATCAGGTTACCATATCTACATAAGGGCGTAGAGTCCTATCTGCTTTTTACAAAGAGGATTGGCGAGCATAATGGAGAGGTATACTGAAATATGGCTCTCTTTGAAATCTGGTCTTCAACCCAAATTTTTAAAGCTGTCTCTTCCTGTAAAGTCAAAGAGCAGATCGGAGTAAAATGCAAACCAAGTCAACTGTAAAATTAAAGTCACAATACTACTCAGATTATTCTTGTAAGACATTTGCAGAAGCTGCATCAAATGAAGATAAACCCTTCCAAACAGGAAGGTAAAGTTACTTCTGGAGTGGGCTTCAGCAGAGGTGCAGAGAGGAGTTTGTTTACATTTGGCCATTGGTGAAAATTTCCCTGAGTGTTAAATTCCACCAAAGGGATTATTAATTCCTGCCCACCCTTCAAGAATAACTTCAAGGTATTAGCTTTCAATTTGGTTTTAAAATAAATTTTTCACCACCAATTGACTCCTAATAGAATTAGTACAGGAGATTTTGACTTCCAAGAAACGGTTAGCCAAATTGTAGTTGCCCACTTTATAATAACTTGCCTCCTGAACCTTTAGCGTGGGAATACCCTGGGGGACACCTGCTTAAAAATAACACCAAGCAAGCAGATTATTTCAAGGAACATCATTTAGGTCTTGGTCAATAAAACTTCAGAAGCTCCAGTATCCACAAATCTAGTTGTTCTAGATTTCCCTAAAAGGGGAGAAATAGTAGCAGAAAGCAGGAAATAGCCAGAATAGTCTTTATTGATAACAGATAGAGCCAACAGCTCACCCATAGTTTTCTGCTTGGTCTTAATAACATTCACAAGATGGGGTCTCACATCAAAGAATTATAAAGGGTAGTTTCATCCCTACCACTGAAGGTATATACCCCACTATTTTCTCAAGAGAAGCATACTTACCTGCATTATAATAGTAACTCTTATTAAACTCACAATATTCACCAAATTTTGGAGGACAAACGCGGGTTTTAGGTTTAAAGTGATAAATGGAAATAGTTTCCAGGCTGGACCCACAAGAGCTTACAACAGGCTCATTTTTATTTACAAATATTCATAAAAATGGCGTTTTTGGGTTACAAAGGCATAAACCCAAACTGGTAGCCGTTTGTGTATTGTATACCATTTTCAAAATGGTAAGACTTCCTCTCATTGAGGGTTCACATTGTTCTGGGAAATAGAGTTCTGAAATGGGAAGTTTAATTTTATGTAATTTTAACAAAAACGTCAGGGCTAGAACCCTGATGACTTTTGGTTTTCCCTGATAGCAAAGGCTTGCCACTGGAAGGTGACACCATTTTTAATGGAGAATTAGGCCTTCTGAGAGCTTTAGTTATAGGGGTGGTTATGGGTGAAACATCCCTAGTGAAAAGACATAAACAGATAATTAATCTTTTGGGTCTAGACTCCTTCCAACTCTTAAGTTTACCTGATTGCAAAGGCTAGACAGTGGAAGGATGCTTCATTTTAAAAGAAGATATGTGTTTTTGGGAGCAGTGCTTTTAGGGGTGGCCATCAATGAAACTTTTAAGCTAAACATCTGAAACATTTAATTAATATATTGGGCTCAGAATCCCTGATAACTATAACATTTCCTGAAAATAAGGTAAAAATCAAAAGAAGCCTCAATTTGTAAAAGGAAATTGGTTTTCCAAGGATTGTATCTATAGGGGTCGCAACCATTGAAACGCACACCATACAATGGACCCCCTTTGGTTGAAGTGGGGAATTCACAAAAAAGGGAACTAATCATAGAATTAGAGGAGTCAAGTGGAGCTTAAACCCCATGTGACTACTGACCAGATGATTATGATTTTTCTGATATGTAATGTTTTGACGACGTCAAGACACAGTAGGGCTGGAACTTAGCTGAATTTATATAATTAGGGCCCCAAAGACATTTAAATTGACTGGGTGCAAAGGACCTGCAGAAGGTTTGTAAGGAAAAGAACATGAGTTGCCCCGCTTCCAGGAGGCCTTCTAAACTTCTATCGCCTTACCAACCATAGACAAAATACCCAAAACTATAAATACCCAGTTGAGGCCCTGTGTAAAAGCCAATGCAACAACTTAATGTTAAATGAAGGTGAGTGAAGGCTGCTTTTATTAAAATTAATTAAAGTTTAGAACAATTAGAAGCCCGGGTGATTAGGCCAAAAAAAAGGTCCAAAACCATCATGTATGTGCAGGAAGGGCAGTTTTTTCCACAAACAGAAAAAAGAAACACCAAGCTGTGTCACAACCCAAATGAAAAATAATGTTGCCATGAAGAGCCCAGTGATTTTTGCCCTAAGTCAACGCGTTTTGTAATTGTTAAGGAAGAGGTTTATTTAAATATTCTGCAAGTATAATCAAGCAGCTGTTGTCTAAAGTGAGTAAAGTCTTTATAACTCACCCTGAAATGACTATTTAAAGAGTTGAAGCAATCTCTTGTACAGAGTCTCACCTCCATAAATGATATATAAAACCAGAGTACCTTCATAAAGAGTTAAACCTCCAGGGAAAAAATGGTAGGTATGGTTTAATAACAAAACAATAGTTTAGAAAAATTTGGAAGACCACTGTGAGAGAGATTGGTCAAACAAACGTAGCTATAAAGAGAGTTGGGGATCTAAAAAATTCTAGCCAATAATGAGAGAATCCCATTAATTCTAAGTTTCATACTGTGAGTAGGTAAAAAGCTGAGACCTAGAAGTAAGATGAATATTACCTATTTTGGTAACATGTTACCTCAAAATGACCTGAACCTTGTTTAATATTATATAATTAACCATTAGTATCTACAACATATTGCGTGATTTTTGAGGCTGTTGATGTAACACTATAAACCTCATCTCACGCTTTCTTGGAACCAACCTTGTCCTGCCTGGCCTGCACCCAGCATTGATCCAAGGTATGACTGAGGTCAGGGAGAGCGGCCAACTTGGTTCCTTTTCCTTATTCATATCCTCACTTTTCTATAATTTACTTCAACAATCAGGTCATGAGTCATGACATTAGCTAATTTATGCTATGTATAAACAATACTATAGTGATTCAATATTATCACATGTTTCTCAAGATAAATATGTGAGTTCTTAAACAAGCATATGAAGCCTTAAGCTACACTGTCCTGAAAGGCTGTCTTACTTCAACACAACTAATTGATTCCATAGTTGTGGACTACTGTAAACCTTATGTAAAATAGATTGCGCTTTAATAGGTATAAATTCCAAGTTAAAGTAATATTATTATGTTTAATTCATTGTTATTTTTGATAGGCCTCACCTCAAATTGGAACTTCTCTGTTAAAATAAGCAGGTCAGAAAGATTTGTACAAACAAATAATATTTTCACCCCAACACCTATGTTTTAATTTGTAAGTACCCAGCATATACTTTTTAAAAAATATTTTAGACTTTGCATTTTGCGTCACTCTTTATATAAAATACAAATTAAACACTTTAAAGCCATCTACAAAGAGTAGAACTTTGGAAAAGTTTGTGAAATTTATCACAAAAAAGTTAGCTGTAGTCAGAAATTTGGACTATTAGTACAATGCCTTAAGTAAGTATATATATATTAACTGAACTGATCAAAAAACATGATTGATTATCTGAGAGCTCACAAATCAGCTAATTTGAGATGATCTAGGCGTTTAACTTAGCCACATAAAAATTATAGGTGTCAAAAGGTTTGAAATACTCTAGGTTCTGAGTAAATATAGAGTTCTAAGTTTAAGATGAGTTATGACACCATCTAAAAGCCTCTAAAAAGTCCTGTTATAGCACAGACAGGAAAGTAATTTGTAGTCCATTCTGAAAAACATATTACTTCTTGCTTACAACAATATGAAAGTTAAAAATAGATAAACCTTAAATTTATTAAAACCACTCAATATAATCTATTAAATAATGACTTAAGTAAATTTGATATAAAACAAAATGCATGTTTTTTTAATTCTCTATTACAAATTTCAGCTTCACATAAAAATTCACCAATGTACTTTAACCCTCCCATAATTTTAATTTACAAGATATTATTCTCAGACTATGTTTTTAGTTTTTATCCTTTTTTGTAGTTTATTATAAATCATTGTCCTTAAAGAATAATTTTTGATGGTTTAATCAAATTAGAGACAAAAGTAAGGTTATTTTTTGCAAAGCTACAATAAGCTCTCTTTTATTTATTTATCTCTAAATTATTACCATAAACTAATCTATGAAAAAATTCTTATAATTTTTTTTACATAAGTGATGCTTTTTTCAGCTTTTATCTATAGTAACTTTGATTTGTGTTATGGAATCTGTACATTTGTAAAACTGTATATTATTGACTATGATGCTTCTGTTCAATAGTATTCCATGGTCCATCCTTTTTATCTTATTAACTTGAAGTATAGTTATAAACGGCTTTTTAAGATATCCTCTTTCACTATACAATTAATCTTTTACCTTTTGATTTTTTCTGTTTTGTACCACAAATTATCCATTATACCTGGAATAGCTCCCCCAAAAGGTCTAAAATCAAAGATGGAAGAAAGGCTCAAACCCCCTAAATCCATTAAAGACCTGTCAAAAATAGTGAATAGGAGGTGGGTTGTGGCAGCTCCTGTATCTGGGAATCCAACTACCTATGTTGCATTAAATAAAAGGGGAGAAAATAGGTCGTGATAATATAAAAATTACTAAGTATTGGTTTCATAAAAATGGTAGCATTTATAAAACAAGTATGTTTATATGCTTTCCAAACATTGTAAAGCCAATCTATAAATTTTTGGTTGCTTGGAAGGTTCCTGTTCAAAATTTCTAGCTTTTTTGGATAAAACTGGTAGCGTAAAGGCTTCTTTCAATCAATGGATAGGCACTTTTGCTTCAGTAGGTTATGCATATATGCAACTATTATAATTCTAAAAAGCTAATGCTATTGTTGAGACCATGTGAAAAAATATATAAATTTTCATTAAATAAAACTAGGGAAGGCCAACGTACCCCTTTTTTGCTTTGATCACTTTGTCAATCCAATTCAATTTTAATAAAGGTATTTTTTATACCTGCCTTTTGCCAGCGCCAACCTAGCCTAAATTGACTAGATTGACGTCTGATGTCCCCAAGTGGGGCGGCGGTACACCTCCTACTGGCGTTTATTGGCCTCCATTAAAACTCCCCCTGGGCTGGCCCAGCTAGCTCTGCAAATAATGTTGGTTGCTACATCCTGCCTCAGGACCTAGCCCATCACCTCACACACTCCCAGGCGGTGCTCAGAAGCCCCCTGGTGCTCCTTTTGAGCAACCTGCATTTCAGCTCTAGGGTTGAGTATGTGAACCTCTTCCCCTACATGAGTGTGGGCATCATCAATTTGGCCATGGCAGCGTACAAACTCGCTGGACTTATCATTTTCTGAACCTTTAAGGGTGCTTCAATCTTGGCTTCTCCTGTGGAGCCCACGCCATGGTGACAGAATAGCTGCCATTAATCTTTAGAAAACATTAATACCAACTATCATTATTCACTTGCTGGATGAGGACACACTGGTGGTCTAGTTCGCCAGCTTGCCTTCCCAAATTTCCCCCAGATCGCCTCCACCAAAGAACTTTGGAGGGCTTAGCTGCCTATGGCGCTGACTTAATGCTGCAGTTTGTGGTGCCAAATGGTGCTGATTATCATGATGGGCCTCACACATTTGCAATGATCTACCTTTTCTGTTGTGAAACCTGCTTTGTGATACCCCACGTAAAGATCAGATCCACCCCAGAAAACTTCTTCTTGGAATGCGTCAAAAATGGCCACGCAATTTCCCAATGTACTTAACTTTTGACCACTCAAAGTGCAAGTGCCCAGTGCTTTCCACCAAAGCTGTTTTCGCCGCTCCTCCCTGTGACATAAGCCCCACCTCTGATTTTACTATTTTTTTTTGTCTGGGGATTGTTTCCCTCTCCCTCACCCTCAACTGCATCAAGTGCTGCTCCCACAGCTCTTCCCACCCAAATATAACCGCTTAACCCACTCCTGAGAAGATAACCTCTCATACGTCATTGGAATTTCTGTGGTCCACTGTGTGCAGCAAATCAGAAGCTGCCACCCCACCAACTCCTGTCGCTGGCCCAGCGCAGGTCATGTCAAATCCTTTCAAGGCTCTTAAATGGATTGACAACTCAGAACTCCTCAATGGGATTAATACAAACTTTGACCAGTCAGATTTCTTCACGCACCCCCAAATTCAACTCCCCACCAATATTTCTGTCCTCACGACGGGTTCCCAATTTAAAAAATAATTATCATATGGCTGTCAATGCAGCCGCTGCCCCCACTAACTCCCTCCTTTGCCAAGCTCTCCATATGGCAATCAAGCAACTTTGCAAGGGCTATACCATACCTAACTTCCCTGTAGATTTCCTCAAGAATGCAAGAGTTAATATTGAAGAACTGGCATCGGCAGCTGGCCGCGCATGCGTTGATGTGGCGGGACCTTTCTCTATGACCCCAACTATCCCCAAACCTGCCAAGTAATTGAATCCTTCACTTGCATGCCTGACCTCATTACCTTTGCCAAATTTCATATGTTATATACTTTGTGATGATGCACCCTGCTGGCCTCATTGATGAGGAGACCCCCATCTCTTTTTCCTTCTTCCATACGCTGCTGAAGCTCCCATCCCCCTTCTGTCTTATTTTTTCAGCCACCTGAAGCTGGCGACGGATGAAAATCCCCTAACCCCTAACCCCTCTTCCCCTTCTAAAAATGGATGATTAGGCTAACGCCATGGCACAATGCTAGAGTTTGTTTTCTAAATTTTCCATTGTTTAGAACCTGTAAATAAAGATGCGCGGAGGACCCCCTCTTGAGTTAGCCACTACTATATACTAAAAAACAGGGAAAAGTAAAAATTTAAACTTTCTTAGGTTAAAATTTTTCAATACCTATAGGGTGCAAGGGGGCCTGGTGGCAAAGTGAAAATTTTGGTTCTCTTTGATTAGGATCTTTACTTTTCATCCAGTAGGAGGGTCAAGCATCAGTCATCTCCCTATATCAACATTTGTGTTGTTGGGAACCCATATTTCTGGTTTTTTCAATTGCAATCTGGTATTTGGGATGTGGGTATACACAGGTTGTCAATGAGTGGCTTTTATAATTGTACCTTATGATGATTCTTGAACCTTGTTAATTAGTTCATTTCCATTTAGAGTATAGACTATTTAATGAAAATTGATATAGTTTATGGAGGCTTGATACAAAAATAGTGGCATTTGAATGCTTGTTGTTCCAATATTTAATACATTAAATTTGTTCTCCATTACATACTCTGACAATGCCCCCTCAAGATCTGGCTGGATGGGGAATAGGGTTTGTCATTATTTGAGATGAGGAGCAAGATAAAACCCTTGCTCCTGAATCGAGCATCAACTGATTGATTCTTGTACCAGCATGAATTGAATTCTATCCTGAAGGCACCAAAACCAGATTCAATCAGTAAGCATCACATGTACGAGAATTGATGGAATCACCTTTTAGGAATCCCGTCCCTACTTCCAAAATCATGAGAGGCGCTGCCCCCCACTGCTGCGTTCATGAGGATGCAGCAGTACAGTGAGGGCACCGTCCAGGCAGTCAATCTGGAATGCAGTAAAAGATCCTGATTGTTGAAAAAATTGCTTTTCCGATATTAGAGGGCTCTACTAGTTGTCAGGCCAACCTGTTTGAAGACTGGCTGACCCTTGCTGTTTTGCCTTAGATGTCTGGGCCAGCAGCGCTGGCTGACCCCTTGCCATGTCACCCGCGCCATTTGGGGATCCCTGAGCCTAAATCTTAACCCATAAGATTAAATTTAAACAAAAAAGGGAGAATAGGCAAAGGGAGATCTTTATTGAGAGGGAAGCGCCAGGTATTTATATGTACAAAAGGGCTACTGCGCCCATCAATGACATATCAGCTCATTGCTGGATCTTCTAGCCAACCACTCTTTCTTCCTTCTGCTGCACTTACTCTCTTCCTGGCATCAACCCTCTCACCCCATCCTTCTCAATGTCTGAATATTAGTTTCAACTTCATCCTCAGCCTTTAAGTTGCTGGTGAGCTGTATAAATTGTTATATAGATAAATATCAAATTGGGATTAACATAGTAATTATGTACCAGAAACATCTTAAGTTGCTCAGGTAACTTGGGACATCTTAGCTCCTTGCTGATAACTCATTTTGACTCATTGTAGTCAATCATTTGGGGAATCACCTTCCTCAGGTGATATTTTATTACTATATATGAGGCGCCAGAAACAGCCTCAGACGCTTTGAACTTAGGATCATCAGTTTCCGCTGAGATTACATATTCTAAATAAATGGAACAACCTTGGCTACTAGGCGCTGGTGATCCATAAACCTAAAATGGGCTAGTCATTGACCCCGCTCAATCCCAACTTGGCGGATTACTTGATTCATATCAATTCAATTGGGGAGCAACTACCTAGCAATTTCTTATTATCCATGAAATCCAGTTGATAAGCTATTCTTCTGGGGATGGACTATTTCACCCTAAATATCAGTCAATCATTGGAGAAATTATCTGGTTAATTTCCCGACATTCTCCTCACTTAACCAGATGGTATTCCTACTACTTTACAGCCTTGGTGTGTGAGATGGGCGTCCAGGGCTTGCCCCTACCTGTCACCAACAATTTCCGGAACACAACCAATGGTTTGGGGTCACACCAGCATGCTCTTCCTCTCCCCAGCCAAACCAGCAGCTAATCCCCACCGCCTCCTTACCAACCTGCCAGCTACTCTGGCACCAACCAGCAGAACCCCCTATAGTGAGTACCACTGTCAGAAAATCACTTTTCCGGTGACAGTGGGCTCTTCTGGTCAGCAGGCCAATCAGTATGGAGACTGGTTGGCCCTTGGCATTTTGCCTTAGGTGATGGGGCCAGCAGCGCCGGCTGACCCCTTGACATGTAACCTGCGCTATTTGGGGATCCCCAGCCTAAAAATTAACGCGTAAGAATAAATATAAACTTAAATAAAAGTGAGAATAAGCAAAGGGAGATCTTTATTGAGAGGGAAGCGCCAGGTTTGTATATGTACAAAAGGGCTACTGCGCCCATCACCAATCTATTGGCTCATCGCTGGATCTACAGCCAACTACATTCTCTTCCTTTCACTGTGCTTACTCTCTTCCTGGCATTGACCCTCTCATCCCATACTTCCCAATGTCAATTTATTCGAGGTAAGCCAACCAGGGGACGGACATTACCAAAACTAAAATTAAAACTAAAAACTAATGTAACTAATTGATTCAAACAAAACGCCCAAATTAGCGGATTGAATGAAACACTACTAACGAAAACAACCAACCAGGTGAGCAGTGGAAACTGCTTATCCCTCCATGGCAGAAGGGGAGGGGGGAAAAGGGGGCTCATCTTTGGCAGCATCTTCCTCCTCCCAGAGTAGGGTACATGTCAAGGTGGATTGCAAGGGCGTTGGGGCATCGGCGGCATGTGGTTCAATATCACTAATAATTGGTATTTCATGGAAATTGCCAGCTAGGAAAGTGTCACTGATATATTCAGCTAAAGCTTTTTTAGCTTTAATGCGGCCATCTGGGAGTTTAACAAATGTGGCAATATTGGTTCAGGTAATCTTAGCTTTAGGATTCCGTGCTACATTTACCATGTTCTGGGTTTTTGTCGTTGACAATTTTGTGTAACTGATTCACTGTGATTTTACTTTTTGGAGTGAGGGTTGAGGGGATAACAGGAGGGGGAGTACCTCCTGTGAGCATTGCCACTGATTTGGTGACAGCTTTGTGGAGGGGATGATAATCTGGTGTTGCAGCTGCTTTGACTGCAAGCTGGTGGTCGCTGAAAAATGATTTGGCATTTGGCTGTGGGGTATATAGATGAGGGGGTATTTGGCGTCCCATTCTGCATTAACAAACTGCTCGATTTACAGAGATGGTTCTTCAATGAGCTTACCTGGTTTGTCAAATATCAGCCAATAACTCCCATGGGTTCTAGTTGAATTAGTTTGAAGAATTGGCGTAAGATTGAGGTTTGATTGATTTTTTGGAGGAAGCATGGGATCAAACTGGGGTCCAAGCCGGTGCTTGATTGAAGGAATCATGTGTGGCATTGGGGCGAGGAGGAGGCTGATTGGTGGCTGCAGGTGCAGCCTCAGGCTTTGGGGGAGGGGGAGGTAGGATTGTACCCCATGCCAGATTAGGTGCGGGGTAGATGGCAAATTGGAGGTCAGTGGACAAATAATCTGATCTGTCAGAAGTGGCTAAGAAGGGGCACTTGCGTTTTGAGTGGTCCAACTCGAAACAGGATGGACAGATCATCCACCCGCCCTCAATGTGGGCCAAAATGGATGGTCAGGGGCAGAAGGAATAAAGGTGTGAGGGGGATCGACATGGCGATTTTGCTAAAATCAGGGCTGATCATGGCATATGCCCGAGGCCCAGTGAGGCGTGTGGCCCCATTTGAGACCACAAATTGTAACATGGGGTTGGAGCCATAGGCTGCCAAACCGTCCATCAGCTCCTGGTGGAGCACCGCAGGGGGTGTGGGTGGGCAAAACAGCAAACTGGACCACCAAAGTGGTGTCCAAGGGGAGCTGGGTCCAAATTGTGGGAAGAGGGGTACCCTGGAATACCAGGGGCACAGTTGCTGCAGTGGCGGCGCCAGCTTCACAGGTGAAATTGAGGTCAAAATACCCCTTATATGGGAGGAAATCAATAAAACTGGTGGGAATAATCACCGCCTGTGCCATTTAAATAATGGCTTGGTCATGGTATGGGAAGAGTTTCCCATAGTCGACCCTTAGGCTGTAGCACATGTTGATCTGGGGGAGCACCAGGGGGCAGCGAGGTACCACTTGGGTATAAGTGAGGTGGGCGTCGAGATCCTTGGGAGGAACGAATCATCCCATGGGTTTGAAATGACTGGGCGAGCCAGTCCAAGCGCGTTTTCCTGCTGGATGGAAAATGGCAAAGGGAGTTTTGCTGCTGCCCCACACTGGAGCAGCCGGTGGAGAACCTGAGGACATTAGAGCAAAACTACGGCAGGCGATCAAATTTTACTTTCTTGTTTTTTCATATAATTTGCTCAGAGAGTTACACCAAGTGGAAAGAGAGTAAGCTATTATCAAGTTTATATCTGTCCTTCCCAATGTCTGAATATTAATTTTGGCTTCATCATCAGCTTTCAGTCACTGTGATCTGTATAAATTATTATATAAATAAATACAAATTGGGATTTGACTTGATAATTATGCTGGAAACATCTTTGGCCCCTTGGGTAACTTGGGACATCTTGGTTTCTTGCTAATAACTTATTTTGACTCATTGCAGTCAATCATTTGGGGAATCAACTTCTTCAGGTGATATTTGATTATTATATATGAGGCGCCAGAAACAGCCTCAGCCACCTTTAACTCAAAATTGTCAGTTTCTGCTAACTTTACTTGATTAATATAAATGGGTCATCCTTGGCTATTAGTAGCCAGTGATCCATAAGCCTAATTTGGGCCAGTGATTAGCCCCGCTCAATCCCAACTTAGCAGAATACTTGATTCAGCTCAACCCAATTGGGGAGCAACTACCTAGCAATCGCTTAATATCCACAAAAACCAGTAGATAAGCCATTCCGCCAGGATTGGCCTAGTTCAACCTAAATATTTTATTTAACCGAGGTAAGACGACCAGGGGACAAACATTACCGAATATATGTGAAACTAAGAGAATAACTAAGAAATATAAAAATTGGGCACCCCAGGGTACTCAAGTTACCCCTGTTGTCAGCGGGACTGCCAGGTATGGGGGGGGGTTGGTGCACTACTCTGAGGGGGTTTCCCCTGCTATGGAGCAGGTGTGAAGGAAAGGGTCTATGTGGAGGAACCAGAGTGGGAACCATGATTCTATGAGCGCTTTTTGTCTTGGTCTCATATATCCATAGAGCCAGGCTTGGAAGTGCTCTAGTAAGTGGACATGGAATCTGTTAATAATCCCATGAATGGTTGGGACCGTGCCCTTGAACGCATCTAATGAAATTGTGTGTATTGTCCACATTGCAATGGGTATTATTAGGGAGCGGAGGGTAGATGGGATTGGTGACTCGATCTGGAGCGCAAAGATACTCTTTGATATCGAGAATTCCTGTTCATTTTGAAACTTGAGCAGGCGTGCGACTTCCTGCCATATAGCTTTGGTTGGGGGGCATGTTTCTAGGCGGTGATGTAGGGATCCCTCCCCTCCACATACTGCACATGTTTTGTGGAGGGAGTTGGAGCGGTCCGCCGTCCTATAGGTCCTTCTCAAACAGCGCCAGGCGTTTGCTCTTATCCTAGGCTGTAGGAGTGGGTGGTGAGTCATTTTCCACATTGCCTTCTGTGTGGTTAAATCATAGGGAATGTCCAGCATATCTAGGTACTCTATCCTAGCTATGCTTGGGGTTGTTGCGAGCATATCCCTCTGGGGGTGGTTTTCTGGCTTTCTTAATTTGAATTGGGGGCTGGGTCGTCCCCTTCCCTGTATAGTACACATGTTCTCTATGGTCCATCCCATACGGCGGATAGTTCAGAGGATATGTTTGAAATGAGGGGAGGTTCCATGCGGAACTATTGCAGTAGGGTGCTTGGCAAGGTATGAAAGTAGTCTGGGTGGACTATGTGGGTTGGTTAATTTGAGCGCCTGTGCAAAGTTAGTCCTTGCTGCTCTGGACCAATGTTGTTGCGGGAGGTCTGGAGCAAGGATTTCCTTTATCCAGGTACCTAGGATATGATTGGCATGGCTCTCAAAATCTATTAGTCCCATGCCTCCGCTTGAGCGTGGGCCAAATACTGTTTCCATCCGTATAGGAGGGTGAGAGCCAGGCCACAGCCAGCCTTGGATAAGCGCGCGAATTGAGGTTATAAAGGTAGGTGAGAAGGCTATCGCATGGGCCTGGTACCACAGTATTGGGAGGATGAGCGAGTTAGCAACTGTAACTCGTCCTGTTAGTCCTGGGGGTTCTCCCCTTGAGGGAGGCTACGCGTTTTGATACCCGTTGTAACAGGTTACTTTCCATTGTCTCATTAGCATATCCCCCTGATTCTAGCCAGATTCCAAGGTGTCGGACAGGAGTGGTGGTGGGAGGTGTTGCAAAGGGTAAAATAATTGGGTTTCTTCGAGTGTTGGTGTGAGGTTCTGATGTTGTGGCCCAATTGTTTGTGTATTTGCCTAAGAGGATGATTTCTGTCTTCCTTTTGTTGAGCGATGCATTGCTCACCTTGAAGTATTCCTCTAGAGTGTGTTCCAGCTGTCGGGCATCTTCATTGTTTGCTATACCTGCTACGCAGTCATCTGCATAGGCCAGTATCTTGACTGTTGGTTGTCCTTGTGCAGTTATCCCTATGAGACGTGAGTCAGTTACTCGGAGGAGCGGGTCAAAGCTGAAATTGTATAGCAGTGGGCTGAGGGGATCCCCTTGTTTGAGCACTCTGTGTGGTTTGATATTGTTTGTTAGGAATCCAGGGCCGCATACAGCAATGGTTGCAGATTCTGTTAGGAGCATCGCCCATTTTATGAAACTTGGTGGGAGTTTGAAGGCATGTAGACATTCTTTTAGGTATGGCCAGCTAACACGGTCATACGCCTTTTCCTGATCCAAGAAGACCAGGGCACCACTTGCTTTGGATTGGCAAATGTTTGCAACAGGGTGTATGTTGTTCCATATTGAACGCCCTGGTATAAACCCAAACTGGTTGGGTGATAGGACGTCAGATGCAATTGCGCCTAATCTAGCTGATAGAATTTTTGTTAGAATTTTTGTGTCAGTGTTGGAGAGTGCAATTGGGCGCCAGTTGGCCAGGTCAAACTTGTCATCCTTTTTATACAAGGTTATAACGTAGGATTCATGGCCTCCTGGTAATAGGCGTGTTTCCAACAAACTCTGGTTCATTGACGCCAATAGGAGGGGGGCGATTTGTTGAAAATATTTTTTGTAAAATTTGTAGGGTATCCCATCAGGCCCTGGGCATTTCCTACGTGGTGCACCGCGAATTGTTTCCCAAAGCTCCTCCCATGTGATAAGGAATAGTATATTGTAATTTGGTGGTGTACTTTGTATCTTGGCAGTTTGAATAAATTCTTTAATTTTTTGTGGATCTGTTGGCATATTGCGATATAATTTGGTGTAATAGCGGTGTACTTTCACCTTGACCTTCTCAGGGTCAGTTGCCACGGTGCTGTTGGTCTTGCAGACCTGTGTGCATGTGGGCTGGTTTCTGCGGGAGTGAAATTGGCAGAAAAAGTATGTCAAACAGGTTTCACCTTCCTTTATGAACTTACCTTTGTTTGATACTTTGATTCTGTGTTGGTGTTCAAAGATGAGATTGTTAAGTCAGGCTGAAATTTCTGCCCATTTGCGTCCCCAATTAGGGCTATAGCCAGATCTCAGAGTATTTATTTCCAGGTGGTCTAGTTCTGCCAAGGTACGCTTGATTGTGGCTGTGTCCACGCTGTACTTGCGTGATGCAATATGTCAGGTTTTGTTGATTAAATCTTTTTTGAAATTTTCCCATGTTCTGATGGGATCCGAAGTGAATGGGGCTGTAAATTCTGGGTTTGTAGCCTTGTTTTCAACCCAGTCAGATATCTCAGGCAATTTTATATTTTCTGGGTGAAGCTTTCTCCAAGGCGACACCTGTGTGTGGGATTGGGTTGGCGCTAACTGCACCATAACTAATCGGTGATCAGAAAAATTGATCTTTTTTGTTGTAAGTTTGGAGATTCTTGAGTGGTGGGGTTGTGGGATGAGGATGTGGTCAATATGACTCATCGATATGAGCAGTCCCTCATGTATGTTGGGTCTTATCATATGGGGAAGGATTGGTGAATTGGGGGAAGAGCATCCTGTAAGCCAAGAGATGCCTTCATTGTGCGATATTCAATGTGTCCAGGTGGGTATCCCCTGGGATTAGGCCATCGATCTGTATTGGGGTTATCCCAGCAGTTGAAATCGCCTAACATGATGATATCTGGTGGGCGGGTGAGAGTAGAAATTTTTTCAAATTTTTTTTTCTCTCAGTTGCAGTGCACGGTGCGTAGATACATGCTAACGAAATTATCTCATCTTGGCATGTGATTGTTGCTACCAGGACTCAACCGTGCAAGTGTGATGATGAATTTGTAATTTTAAATTTTTTGTTGTTTTGGACTATCACCCCACAGTGAGACGTCCATACTGATTGTGATGGTGCGACCCTGGTTGACCAGGATTCTTCTTCCCCTTGTAGGCAGTGGGTTTCTTGGATGGCCAAGATGTCTACAAGAGGTTTTTGCAGGAATGCCAGCTTTTTGGCTTGGGACATATGAGCCCTGGCTCCCGCGATGTTTAACATCCCTATTGACACTGAGGTGCCCACGGCGCCTCAGGAGCAGTTGGGAGGACCCTCTGGTCCTATCCCACCGCGGCTCATTTTGGCCATGCTCCGTGTATGTACTCCAACTCTTTCACTGCCATTGTTGGTTCCCTTGATCTGACCCAATGATTCAAGGGAATTGTGGTTTTTTGCATTTGCATCAACTTTTCCTGAATAGGTCTCATGTTGATTTGATGCGGGTTGTTGATTGGATTTTATATTTTTGAGGTTCAACTTTGTTGCATTGTGCACCACATTTTCACCCAAATTGTGGTTGCATTGTTCCTCAGTATGTGCATGACTGATGACGCTTTGTGGCTCAGTCTGGTTACTGTGAAAATTTTCGACCTGGGCATATTGTTCTGATTGGTTGGTTCAGTGAATATCTGAAATATCCTCCTGAATTTGTCTGTGGTTAATGGCGTATTCCACGTGTGCCGCCGCTTCAGCCGCTGCTCTCTTGCGGGCTTTTTGTGCTGCTTTACTCTGTTTACTTGTAACTGGGTCCACGATGGAGTATAGTCCATCTTCACCCCAGCGGAATGAGTGGTGGCCATCAGTCATTTTGGCGAAGTTTTCATTATCTTCGTCCATAGCTTCTTCACAAAAATCATTTTCCATTAAGCCCTCTTTTACAGGGCATGCATGTTCCTTGTGGCCCAGTGAGCCACAGTGGTTGCAAATGGGTGGTGCGCGTTCCAGTGAAACTCAGAATGCAGCCAACTGGCCCCCATCTGTGAAGTGAAATTCTGCTGCCCGGGGAATTCTGGATAAATCCTCTTCCACTTCTGGGAAGGGGTTGATTACAGCAATAGCTTTGCCCGTGCACAGGTCAGGTATTAAGTGAAATTGCTGTAATTTGAGTTGTTGGATTTCTCCATAGGCCACAAGACCTTTGCGGAGCTCCTCCTCAATTACCTTATGAGGAAGGTTGGTGGGGAGCGAGTCAAAGGAGATGAACAAAGTTTTCGCTTTGTTCCATCTGGTGCGCGCGGTGCACACAATTTTTTTGCCCTCAGGGAGGGCAATTTCCACACAGGTTTTTGCTGCAGCATCGGCTTCATCGGCTGTTTCAAAGCCAATATCAATCCAGCTGCAGCCCATGTTGTTGGTGGCTATGTACACCATGTGAGGGAAAAGTGAGGGCTGTGCCTAACATGTTTTCTCCCACAGGGTTGGTGACTCATCCCCAAGGAAGAGTCTGATCCCATGTTCCACCTTTGACAAAGGTTGGTTGAATTGAATGTACATGTATTGCGCGTGCTTTACAGTAAATACCATAAACCCAGATGGTGTCTGAGTTTGCGATTTCTTTGCAGATTGGGTTCCTGGTCCCCCTCCAGGGCGTTTCTTGCCCTTAGTTGCACCGTTAAGTGCACCACTTGCTTTGACACTCGCCCATGTTGTATTATTTTTGTTATTAAAGTCACCCATCTTTCCTGTGTGTGATTATCCAAGTTTGCTGTTCAAATCAAATTGTAGTAACTAAAGTGATTGTTACGAGAAAGAAAAGCTAGTTCAACCTAAATATTAATCAATCTTTGGAGGAAACCATCTGGTTAATATTCCAACACTGAAATTGCGGGGCCACGGAGATCCTTAAGGGGCCATGCCCCCACATGTCCTATAAATATTGACACTTTCTAACACAAAAAAGTAGGCTATATTCCCTCCATCTTTTTATTTTTTGACCTCTCTAATAATTTTCAGCTTCAAGCCCATTTATGTACTTTGGCGACAGTCAAGAGAACTGTTACACTGAGAGAAGTGGTGCTAACTACAGGGGGCTCTGAACTGTCCTAATTGAAAATTTCTATCACAAATAATGGAGAATACTAGAAGTCCTGAAGATCAACCTGCCAACCAGTTGAGAAGCATCGCTTGATGGATTTGTACCTTGCAGTATGAAGTGCTACCATTGCAGCTTGAGAGTCTTAAATTCTGGACCGCATTCCAGTTCTCCCTGCTCTAAGTTAATGTAAGCCAGTATCACCTTCAGTATGAGAACCTTAACAATATTGTCCAACAATTAAAAAATGGCATTGTCAGAAAATCGCTTTTCCAAACAGTGGGCTCTACTAGGGTGCCAGGCCAACCAGTATGAAGACTGGTTGACCCTTTTCTGTTTCGTCTTCATTAGCATACTAACCCCCTCAAAGTCCACATCCAACCAACCAACACAGCAGACCAACGACTTCACCTTAGTCTCAGGGTCCATGGTGTGCCCTGGTAAGTCCTGCCCCCATCATGGGTGGCCAAGGCACTCCCATGCTGCCCCACCATCCTGGCCCTTCGCCAACCTATCTGGGCATGTCCCAGTGAGCCCTGCCCCCATCCTGGGTGGCAAAGGCACTCCCATGCTGCACCCCACAGGGCTGACGGCCAGTTGGCACATCATCATTGGTGTCCAGTTAACCAGGCTCCTGCCACTTCCTCCTAGGGGTGGTATAGGAACTGGAAGTGTCAGACACTCCAGGCGCATCACCTTATGCCAACTTCAGGGATCTCCAGTCCCAAATTACTAACCTTGCTGACTAACTACTAACAACTAAAATAAGGGAAAGAGAGAGATCTTTATTTGGATGGAAAAATAACTATTTATACTATAGGCTAATGCACTTATGAAACCCCTCGCCATCCAAGCTGGCACTTCAATAAATTATCAGCCATTTGTGGTAGCAATTCTCTCCCAAACTTATTGTCTAATCACTGAATATTAGATTAGGTCAATACGTCCTCAGCACAAGTTGCTGGTTGACCATATATAATTTATTAAAATAATATAACTTCAAGCATCCTCAGCATGAGTCACCGTTGCTTCAAATTTAGTCAACAGAATCATAATTAAATGATAATAAATACTTTGGCTTTTCATTGAAAATCCCACAATCATTTTTTATGGCAGTTGGCACCAGGATAAGATTTCGCCAAACTCAAATTCAAGTCAGTGAAATCATTGCCAAATGGTTGTAAATGAGTACATAAGCTTTCCGCTGGAAATTCCTACAATCACATACAAATTCAGAGTTGACATAAAACTAGGAATCCACTGAACCTAAACATTAACACATTGAGCGCCTCGAAAATTTTTAATGAAATCCCCGTCAGGCCACACACGCTGCTTAGAAGCGCTGGTATTGTGGTATAGCAATGCAAAGTGCACAACTAACAGATTGAAATTTACTTGATACAGCTGTGTAAATATATTAGGGCCATTGTTTCTTATTGTAGTAGAAGATATTTATGTTTAGAATAAAATGCTTATAGACACTCATTCAACACATTACGCGCCAAGTCTGTTTTGTCTTATTTATTGTTTGTCCCACTAGATAAGATTTCATTGAAATCAGCTCGCAGCTGGGGTTCCTTTTAAATAAATTTTCAGTAATTACTTAAAACAATGTAAATCTTTTAGTTTTATATCATATTTTACACTGTCAGTCACTGGTGGTTGATGTGGCCTGAACAAAAAGTTAGTGTCAGCCACCGGTGGTTGATGCAGTTTAAACAAAAATTCAGTGTCAGTCACCAGTGACTGAGATGGCACTCAACGTGTTAATATTCATATAACATTAAAGTAATATCAAGCTAGGTGATAGGCCGGCAATCACACCTGACTGAAACCCCTAATTCTGATATTATTGGGAAGAATCTATCTGGTTAAGTGGGGGAAAATGTTAAGATTTTAACCAGATTGACTCCTCCAATGATTTATTGTAAGTAGGAGGAAATGGCAATTCCAGCAGAATGGCTCATTGACTGAATTTGTGGTATTTGATATGATTGCTGGTTGGTTGCTCCCAAATTTGGGTTGAGTCAAACTTAATATTCTGCTGAGTTGGGAAGATAGGTTTGAGTGGGGCCAATTGGTGGCCTCAAATTAGTATAAGGATCACTGGTGACTAATAGCTGAGGATGATCCAATTAGTATATGTCAGCAGAATCTGTGTTCAATGCCAACTGCCATTTGTGGACCGTTGTGGGAATTTCTGGTGGAATGCTAATGTACTCACTATTAATCATCCATCTATGATTTCACTGCCTGTACTAATTATTCAATGTCAGTGGAATCTGACAATTACAAGTTCAAGGTGACCAATGTTGTTTCCAGTATTTCATATTTATTAAATTAACTATTGCCTGAATATGGTGATTCAAATCAATCAACTTGAAGAGTCAAAATGTGCCATTAGTGAGATGCCAAGATATTCTGAGTCAAAGCGAGTGACCAAAGAGGTTTCCGGTACATAATAATCAACTCAAAGGTCAAATCCAAATTCAATATTTATTTATAATAAGCATTTATATAGCTCACCAGAGACTTAAGGCTGAGGATGAGATGAAACTAATATCAGACATCAGAAAAGTTGGGGTGAGAGGGTCAATGCAAGGGGAGAGAGTAGCGCAGTGGAAGGCTGAGAAGAATGGTTGGCTGGAAGGTCCAGCGGAAAGCTGATAAGTAAGTGGTGGGTTAGTAGCTCTTTTGTAAATAGTATAAATACCTGGCGCTTCCCTTTCAATAAACATCTCCCTTTGCCTAATCTACCTTTTGATTTAAGTTTATTATTTATTTCATTGGTTGGGGGCTTAGGCTAGGGGATCCCCAAATGGCACAGGTGATATGCCAAGGGGTCAGCTGGTGCTGCTGGCCCCAAGCCTAAGGAAAAACAGCAAGGGCCAACCAGTCTTCATACTGGTTGGCCTGCTGACCAGTAGAGCCCACAGTCAATTTTTCTGACATGCATCTACTCTGTGGGTGCCAGCTCCAGCTGTGTAGGAATCCAGCTTATTTCTGCTTGCTGGTGCTTTACGCTACTGGAATCCACAAAGGTTTAACTAAAATTAAAAAAGCACTAATAAATAAACTGGGTTTTTAGGAATTTTATTATTAGCACTAGAAAAGAAAGAAAAAGACACCCCTTGACATCCGATCATCAGTATTTAAACTGTATTAAGGTTTGAGGGGACTTCATTAATAGGTTTGGAATAGCTTAGACTAGTCCAAATTAGGAAATATGGGAAAGTAGCCTATCAGAGCTCAGAATATTCACTTCATTTTGGCTGAACGATGGATGAGGAATTATTTTTGGCCAAAACGTACCCGTGGGGTAATGATTTGATGAATTTCAGCCAATCCCCATTCAAGAAATTTATTGTACCTTGGGTGACCCCTGCCAAGCCTATATAAAGGGGATGGTCCCCGCATAAGTGCTTAAAGGGACCTGGTTGTGGCTGGGGGAGTACCATCCAATTGACGCCCCAGGGTCTGCTGCATGGTGAGAGTAATATGACTGCTCAATTTTGTGATTATTGCCAATGTAGCATTCAAAATTGTGTTACCTCGAGTTGTGGGGTTCCATCAAGAATTGGCCAGGGACTTTTGGCTGATATAATTGTTAATATCACTTAAATCCATTGTATTAGTATTGAAAACTTGCAAATGGCTGACATTTCCCTTTTAGGCTGATTTTGATCCAAAACATTCTTATTTTTGCAGCTGGGAGGGCAAATGTCTGACATCACCCCCTCAAGAATGTTGGGGAGAATAGGCCATATGAATTGGCCATGTACCTGATTGATAGTAATCCTGGTAGCCAAGGATTTTATGGACTACTCATTGCCTCTTTTATAAGTGATGGTGAAAGGACCCTCCTAAATTGATCCAAGCTTACCGCTTCTAGGAGTGATGCAGTTATGGTAGTATAGTAACATGTCAGACACTTGGAATGTAGGTAGGGGGGTTCAGGAGCTCATTGGCAGCCTGCCCTTCTTTTGTCACCGTTTTTGCTAAATTGGTCATAGCTTCAGATTGGAGTTGGATGATGCGCTGAGCCAATCTTCTCATGACTTTCTAAGGTTCTTCAACTCTAAAAGAGAATAAATCTTTAGCTAAGAGGGCAGGTTTTCCTGGTTCCCGCCCATACAAGACATGGAATGGAGATATTTTTAAAATCCGGTGATAGCTAATCTTGTATGCCATAAGAGCACTGGGTAGGTATTGATCCCAGAGAAGAGGATCAGATGAGGAAATTTTTCATAGAATTGAAACCAAGGTTCCATTTGCTCTTTCCACGGTCCCATTGGTTGAGGGATTATATGGAGCCAAGAAAGTTGTTGGGCTCCCATGAATGTAGCCAGGATTTTTAGTACTCTGAGGAGGAAGTTCTTAACATTGTCGCAGAGTAGTACTTGGGGACAGCTGTGACGAGTGAAAATGTTTTGATGTAAAAAAATGGCTGTGGCCTTGGACGTTTGGGCAATAAGAGCCATGGCTTCTACCCACTTACTGAAGTGGACAATGGCTAATAAGATAAATCTGTTTCCACTAGTAGTTTGAGAAAGGGGACCTACTACATCAAAATGATGGTGAGGAACGGTTGTTGAGGGGTAGTTGGTTGATACTAGTATCTAGTCTTAAAACTGGATTAGCTTCTTACATGTAAGGCAGGCTTCCAAGACGTCAACAATAGATTCCATAATTCCATCCCAATAAAATCGATCCTTAATTCACTCATAAGTTTTCTTTGCCCCTTTATGACCTAGAGTGGAGTGAGCTTCTAAGATGGCAGGTACGCGTTCTAAAGGCTGAAGGTAAGGCAGCCATTTTGCCTCCACCTGTTTATACAACTTCCCGTTCTCCACTTTGTTATTATGGGAGTGCCGGGCTAACAACTTCTGGTCAGGCTCATTCTCATCCTCTCATTCATTTGGGGCCATTAAGAGGTCATGTAACCTATCCGCCTCACTGTAATCCAAGTGAAGAACTGGCAACTGAGTCAACCCATCAAAATTCATTTGACAGGTCCCAGCACGGTGTTCAATCTTCATATCGTAATACTGGAGCTTTAGAGCCCAGCGAGCTAACCAGCCAGTAGGATCCTTCATATTCTGTAACCACTTCAACAAAGCGTGGTCCATAACTACAGTGAAGATGGTCCCATATAGGAAAGGGCGGTAGTGCTTTACAGTAACAGAACAGCAAAGCACTCCTTCTCTGTAACGCTGTAGTTGCATTCCACTTTTGAAAGCATTTTACTAAAAATAAGATACTGGATGATCAACAACGTTTTCATCCAATTGGGCTAAGTTGGCCACAACAGCATAGTCCGAGGCATCAGTAAACAAGATAAACGGTTTATTATAATCAGGATGCCTCAGAATAGGACGTTGTTGTAGTAGCTGCTTCAACTTTTCAAAAGCGGCCTTCTGTTCCGCTCCCCACTGGAAAGGAGTGTTTTTGTCAATAGCCAAACAAGGGGTTCGCTGAGCTGGGTGAACTTTTGGATAAACTGATGGTAATACCCCATCATCCCTAGGAACACCTGAATATCTCGTAAATTTTTAGGGGGAGCATTTTTCAAAATAGATCCGACCTTATATTGTATGGGTTGTATTCCCTCTTGAGAAATGGAATGGCCAAGGAAGTCAGTTTCCTTTGGAAGAAGGTACACTTTGAGGGTTTTAACTTGATATTTGACTCACGTAGCCTTTTAAACACCTCCTTCAGGTGATCAAGATGTTCGTTAAAGGTTTTTGAGAACAATGTGATGTCATCAAGATAAACAATGACACAACTTAATTTAAGGTCCTGCATAATATGGTCCAAAGCACGTTGAAAAGTTGCAGGTGCGTTGCACAACCCTTGAGGTACTCAAGTGGGTTGAAAGAGACCCTCACTGCAAATGAGAGCACATTCCTCCTGGTCTTTGGGGGGAAAGGTCCATTTGCCAATAGCCGCTAGCCAAGTCCATGGCAGAGAAGAAGCTAGAGCCAGAGAGTTGGGCCAGGGCATCATCAATGGGGGGGGATAGAATAGATATCCTTTTTTGTGAGGTTATTTAATTTGTGGTATTCATGACTATCTGATGATCTCCATTCTTCTTTTTAATGAGAAAAAGGTGAGAAGACCAAGGGCTTTATGAAGGAACTAGTAACCCCGCGTCTAGTAAATGCTTGAATTCTGTTCTCATCTGCTGTTCTTCCACCTTTGATTTGTGGTAAGGTTTTGACCGAATGGGTTGGGAATCACCCACATCAATGGAGTGGCACCAGCCCTTCATGTGGCCATAGTCATTATCTGATTTGAAGAATATTTTGCTAAATTATTCCAATAAGGTGTGAACTTTTTCAAGTTCAGCGGGAGTCAGCTCATCTGAGATATGGACAGTGGGTATGGTACATGCCAGGTTATCTGTTGGCAGGCCCATATCTAACGTAGAGCCAATGTAGTGAATTTGTTCAATGTTCACCACAGGGACTAACAAGACTCCGCCAATCTCCTGGTGTTTTCTTACAACTATGTCCTTTGCGGTGAGGTTCCCCAACAGCAGAGTAATAGGCCTCTGGTAGGCTGGATCGAGAATGCCAGGCAATACCCAAGGCTCTAAGGGACTAACGCCCTCAATATTTAAGAGGTGTAACAAACATTGGTGGGGGATTTGAAGCGTGATTTGGTGTCCACCACTCGTTGTTCACCAGGATTGATCAAAACATCGTCTGCAGCATAGAAAGGGATACCGTCCCTAGCATCAACTGAATCTGGCATTTCTTTGTGTTACGCCCCAAAGTGGTATAATGCTAAGTCATAGCTGAAAAGGGATATTCAACCAGGCAAGAGTATTCGTTCTTGCCAGGCTTTTTATTGGATAATACTAATGGGACTCATAGTTGAGCAATAACAAAAAACTTTGATTCATGTTGATAATTACCTCATACTTAATCATAAATTGGTAACTATGAGCATGGCATAGTTGGTGTTGTCTAACGCCACTGCTGAGGCTGATAAGATGAGATTCCCAATTCGAATGGGAAGGGAAGAATATGCCCCAATGGCGCAAGTGTTGTTTGGGCTGGCAGTTCCAAACTCTTGATTGTACTCCAAATCAGGCGCCAGCTTTAGCTTTTTGATGAGCTTAGTAGAGATCACATTAACTGGGGAGCCAGTATCCAGGATGGCCATTACCCAGACTTTTTGAATAACCACTTCAACCTTGGTGAGTGTTTCTTCAAAGTTAGGAGATAAGGCCAAGACCTCCTTGAGCCAGAAAGTGGAGGTTAATTTATGAGCAGTGTTGTAATTTGGTGGAATCCTTGAGATACGCCGTAAGGATTTTGCACAGGGTTTAGCCCACTGAGCAATAGAACCAACAATATGACGATTGTGGCCCTTGAAAACAACGAAATAAACTTAATTTAATAAATATAAAGCACTTGCTCCCATTACACTATTTTATTTAATCTAATAAAACACAGCAGATTCTCCTGTTTTGCTCGCTCTATCCTATTAAAACCTCCTCCTCTTAATCGCCCATCTCACTTATCTACAGCAGCTTTGGATGATACCACTCTCATAGCTTGGACTATTTGGTTCCACCGATTCCCCTCGTTTCATCTTGTTATTCTTTAGTTCTCTATTGCCTAAATTGCAGGCGATTTAATTCATATTCATCAAATGTCGACATCACCCTATCGCCTTATTTAGAGGTGATCTAATAATAAACCTGTTGTATCCCAATATTGGCTCATCTCGAGGCACTCAAATAATTGTAACCAATATCATTTTGGCAGATTCTTCCCAACCGCCCTAACTGTCCCAAGATTATCATCCAGTCATAGCAGAATCGCGACATTACCCCCTCCTTGACTGGATGATAAGGCTCCTATTGCTTGTATGGTCAGAGGAACTTTGCATGTACTCAGTTAATGATTTGACCACTTGCAGGGTCTTTGATGGTATATGCATCGACCCCAGTTTTTCTATAACTTCAAACAGACCAATCCAAATACTAGCCAGCTTGTGTTTCCACCTGAACACATGTTGGTCATGGAAGAGAACCATATCACCTTCTTTGAACTGTGCCAACCCACTATGACATACCTGATTGGCAGCCTGATTCCTGATCTTTTTGGCTAAGCTGAAGGAATATGCTTTGGTTTGCATTTTGATCAGAATGTTCGCGAGGTTAGTCAATAGTGGTGGGGTTCCATTCCACTGGTGTCTTCTACACATGAGTAAAGTAACGCCAGAGAAGCCAGGTGTCAGCCATATAGTAATTGGAAGGGACTCTACCCCATGTCAGTTTGATAACTAATGTTATAGGCGAACATGGCAATGGAAAGGAGGGAGGTCCAATTGGAAGGTCGATCCATTACTAATTTTCATAGGATGTTCACCAGAGTCCCA
Source organism: Massospora cicadina (assembly GCA_022478985.1). Taxonomy (NCBI): domain Eukaryota; kingdom Fungi; phylum Entomophthoromycota; class Entomophthoromycetes; order Entomophthorales; family Entomophthoraceae; genus Massospora; species Massospora cicadina. The sequence goes on along the minus strand of JAKSZP010004061.1, from coordinate 60,619 downwards.
TTCACCCATTCGACCATTCCATTAGATTTGGGGTGGTATGGGGTCATCAGAACCCCGCGGATTCCCATAAGCTCATTCAGTTTGGGAGAGATGTGCGAGGTGAAATTGGTTCCGTTATAAGTGAGAATAAACTGAGGGCAGTTATGTCACTGAATAATGCATTCCATCGCGAACTTGGCCACTGTAACTGCCCCCAAATCTCATATTGCCCTCACTTTAACCCACTGGGCCAAGTGCTCAATAGCCACAATAATGTACTTACACTGGTTACCTCCTGTTGGCAAGGGACCAATGACATCAAGGGAAACTGTATGCTAAGCAAAATTTGGTTTCACTACCCGATACAAAGTCTTATGGCGGAATGGCTTCTCCAGATGGCACTGATGGCAACAGGAAATGGTTTCTAGCACATCGAAGTTCATACTTTCCCAATAGTACTGAGGGCACAACAACTCCATTGTCTTGGCACCCCACCATATACAACTGCCTTGTGGGCGCTCATAATAATTCCTGGCCAAGCTGAGGGTCACAGAAAATTCACCATAGAATTGCTGATCTGTTTGTACAATTCCCCATTCTGTTAAAAGGTATTTGTTTGCATCTCATTCAACGCTTTAATCACTTGTGGCTGTTCATTGTATTTTCCGCTGAGCATTTTGTTGAACATTATGTTGCTTAAATCCGCTGTAACTGCAATTGTTGGCAATCTAGATAAGCAATCTGCGTTTTGGTGTTTTTCTTGGGGTGATGAAGAATTTCAAATTTGTAATCTTGCAGCTTAAGAGCCCATTGGGCTAGCCGCCCCTCAGGCTCTCTCAAATTCTGCAACCAGCGCAACAATGCATGATCTGTAACAACCTTAAACTTTACTCCATGCAAGTAAAATTTAAAACTGCTTATACATGTAAATCACCGCTAAGCACTCCTGCTCAGTTATGGTTTAATTTCGTTCATGGAAATTCAAGCTATGACTGCAGTATGCCACGGGGTGCTCCTCCCCCTCATCGTCCTTCTGAGACAGGACCTCCCCAACAGCGGAAAGGGATGCATCCGTCTGCACTATAAATTCCTTATTGAAATTAGGGTAACGCAATATGTGCGCGCTAATTAGTGCCATTCGAAGTGTATCAAAGGCACATTGGCGCTGTTCCATCCAAACATGGCACCTTTCTTTAGTAGCTCAAACAGTGGACCTCCAATGCAACTGAAATTGGGTATGAAGCAGTAGTAATAACTCACCATCCCCAAAAACACCTGAATGTCCCACTTACTAACTGGCTCAGTCATCTTCCAGATAGCTTCCACCTTAGTGGGTTGGGGTCTTAGCCCAGTCGCATCCACCACAAAAACAAGGTACTCCAGCTGATCCTTAAAGAAGTGGCATTTCAGGGCTTGATCTTAATATTGGCCTCAGCCAGTCGGCGAAATACCTCTTCCAAATGGGTAAGGTGTTCAGTGAATGTGCTAGAGAAGACATTAATATCATCAAGGTACACAAGTATACATGACAGCTTCAGATCGCCCAGAATGGTGTCCATTGCTCATTGGAATGTAGCTGGGGCATTACATAGCCTTTGCGGCATCCGAGTGGGTTAGAAAAGCCCTTTGGATGTGATTATGGCGCATTTTTCTTGTTCTGCTGCAGGCAACTCAATTTGCTAATGACCAGATATCAAATCCATTGCCGAGAAGTAGCGAGCTCCACCTAACCAATCCAGTGTATCATCAATCCGCGGCAGGGGATATGAGTCTTTTTGAGGATACTATTGAGCTTCCGGCAGTCAATTACTACTTGATTAGTACCATCCTTCTTTTTAACAATTAGGACAGGCAAAGCCCATGGACTCTTAGATGGTTCAAGCATTCCCTGCTCTAGCAGCTTGTCAATCTCCTCGGTGATAACTTCTTCAGCTGCCCTTGATCAGCGGATTGGCTGAGACTTGATTGGGGGATGATCCCCAGTGTCCACTTAATAAATAACCCCTCAAGCGCACCCTAAATCATGATCATAGACAGCAAAAATCTCTTTGTATTATTGAAATAAAGCTTCTGCCCAATTCTTTTTGGTCTTCCAATAACTCCATTAAATTCTCCCATGATACAACTACCATTACACCGAGATGCAGTTCAATGGGCAGACCATTTTCGTCCAGAGACCTGAACTCGTGTACCTGGTTGACCTCCCCAACCGGGTTCAAATGTAGATACACTATAATCTGATGCCAGCAGATTCGAATTGGTATTTTCTGAAGATTGGCTATCAATACCTTAATCTCCCTATGGCCTGGAAGTATGATTCCTGGAGCTACATGGGGCTCAAGCCACGATTGATGAATAAGGCCCAATGATCTCCCCATAGAGCCCCGCTGGCACTTCCACCTCTAACTCAGTGTCTACTATTACTTGATGTCCAGAGGGAATTGATATAGCTCCAGCTGCTCTAAGCGGTAGGCCCTGATATTCATATATCTGATGGGGAAGAGCCCACGTTTTCCCTTTTAAATCAATGATAGTGCACTGGAATCACCCCATTGCTGTAAGCAAGGTTGATTTTTCCCATATGCACTGAGCCCTTCAGCACTCCACTGGCGGTGAAATAAATTGGAATTCGTTGTACCAAAATGGCTAGGGTTTCTTCCATCATGTCAACGACAGCCCCATAGTGTCACATAAAAGCAATCCCAATCAACAGATCATAGTTACTTGGTAATACTACTGCCAGAGCCACAATGACAATGGATTCAAACTGCAAGAAAAGTGCGCTATACGCTCCCTCAGAGACCGTGGTTTCCGCTCCAGCGGTCCCATACACCATCTGGTGGTCCATGTCAGGTTTTAAAGACAACTTTGCCACCAACTTAGTGGAGACAATTTTAACAGGAGCGCTTGTATCAATTATAGCTCATACTTGGGTTTTGGCTACCACAATGTCACAGTAAGTGCATTCTGAGTAAGATGAAGGTCAGCTATTTACTACATGTACATTCAGCGGTTCATGTTTTCCAAAAAAAACTATAATACCCACACCAACTTTAGGGTATCCTGTTATAATAGTGTCCACTGGAAAGGTGACCTCTACTCCTCCTAAAAACATCACATCTTCGAACTGTTATAGCTGGTCTGACGGATTTTAGTCAGACATTTGACAAGCATAAGGCTTTGGTTGATCTGGAAACCCTGTGTCAGCCGTTTCTTTGACTTGTTCTTGAGTCAACACATTTACTCCCCAACTGGCTGTTGATAGAGGAATTTATCATCATACTGAGAGGCTTCTGCTGCAATCAATACAGTAGATTCAGGTGGGATGTATGAATTTAAGATAGTGGAAGTAGAGTCCCATCTCTACTCAGCTCTAACTTTTCTCTTATAACTTTGATCCTGTTGTATGTAAGGGATCCTTCAATCGGGGCACCATTATCCCATGTGCCCAGTGTGACCAAAATTAGAACAATTTACTCCATAAGGCCTACGTCTGTGCCTAATATAAGTTGGCTCACTCGGAAGGTTATTCCAAAAATGCTTGGCATAGCCAGACCCACATTGGTAGAATGCCTGCTGTCAATCAGCGTAGTTAGGTCCAAAGCGGTAGTTGATTGGTTGTCACTCGGCAGTTATGGGATAGATGGTGAACTGCGGTGAGTAACCTGGTGGAATCTGCATTGACTGGTTGATTCCCCCCATATGATTAGGGTTGGCCATAGTGACAGTGTGAGTCTGTTCTATATTGGGTGGAGGGAAAGTTACATCTAAGCAACGTACAAACTGAACAAGTTTAAAAAGAGGTACATCGTCCTCCAACAATGGGGCCATGACATTGTAAAGCTCAGGGTATGGCTTCACCGCAGAGGACATTGCGATGCATACATAAGCTTCAGATAAAATCCCTGCCCCAATAAACACATGAGCTTCCACCATAAACCGCTCAGCAAATGCAGTGAGGGTCTCATTTTGCTGAAACTTGATGGTCAAGAACTCAGCTTTCCGCCTCAACACTTTTGCAGTTCCTCCAAACAACTGTAGCACCATCTCATTGACTTCTTGGTATGCAATGGAACTATCCAGAAGGTAACAAACAAATTGGTCAGCACTTCCGACATCCAAGGGGAGATCAACAGTTTTGCCCTTCGCCAGTCTGAGGCTCCTTCAGTTGCAAACTTAAATTGTCAAAAGAACCCATGAATATTTCCTTCGCGATCAAATAGAGGCAGATTATCACTGCAAACTTCCTGGAGCAGCTCATCTTGTCTTTGGAGCACAGTGTCCAATGCAAGTTTCAACTCCTCATATGCAACGGCCCCTTTGTGTCATGCATATTTCTTATCAAAGCAACCTGGATGTGACATAGCAGGTGACTGAGCTTTTATTCTTTTATAACTGATCAATGGCCCCTGTAGTGAGCACCACTGTTGTAATTTGGCGGAATCCTTGAGATACGCTGTAAGGGATTTTGCACAGGGTTTAGCCCACTGAGAAATAGGACCAACGATTTGACAATTGTGGCCCTTGAAAACAACAAAATAAACTTAATTTAATAAATATGGAGCACTTGCTCCCATTACACTATTTTATTTAATCTAATAAAACACAGCAGACTCTCCCTGCTTTGCTCGCTCTATCCTATTAACAACCTCCTTCTCTTAATCGCCCATTTCGCTTATATACATTGGCTTCATATGATTCACTCTCATAGCTTAGACTATTTGGTTCCACCAATTCTCCTTGTTTTGGCTTGTTATTATTTAGTTCTCTATCGCCAAAATTGTAGGCGATTTAATTCATATTCATCAAATGTCAACATCACCCTATCGCCTTATTTAATGGCGATCTAATAATAAACCTGTTATATCCCAATATCGCCTCATCTTTAGGCACTCAAATAATCATAACTGATATCATTTCAGCGGATTCTTCCCAAACCGCCCTAACTGTCCAAATATTATCATCCAGTCATATCAGAATCGTGACAAGCAGTATCAGGGTATTTATCCAAGATGCATTTCATGGTATGGACCCACTGAAGAGGTCAAATCAAACCAGCTAAGAACTCATCACCGTTGCTGGTAGTTTCAATGACTCTTGGGCACCCTAGAATTTGGCTGAGGTACGTTTCCTCAGGTATGGTGGTTTTGTCTACTCCTTCAGCATTAAATCGATCAGGGACTTCTACTTCTGTGGGAGCTCCCAATAAGTAGTAGCCCACATCATTGTCACCCCCCTCAGATTCATCCCCAAGGGTATTCTCAACAACTGGCAAGGCCGCTATGGAGGTAGGGGAGATGGCCACAGGAGATTGTATAGCCTTAGGGGCTACATTTACCAGCTCAGCTGGAGGGGAAGGCACAGCAGCTTTAGTGAGCTTGTGCGGGAGTATGGTATTCACTACCTTACATATCTCTGATTTATAGGAGGGTGTGATATTTTTTTGAGTCACACTGAGGAAGCAGTTTTCACTGCGGGATAGGTACAGGTGTGCTCACCCCCAACTGTTCTACAGGCGAAAACTCCTCAATTGTTAGAACTGAAGGTTCCACCTCAGCTTCATTTATTGTTGCACAGCAACGAAAATAAGCAACGTCTAACAGAGCCCCCTTTATGTTGCAGATGTTTTTGAAGTAACGTTTCACTGAAATGGTATGCCTGGCTAGAGAGGGTTGAGAAGCTAACACAGTTAACATGGCAGCGATAGCATCATCCTGGGTTAGCATGTTAGACGTTACAGCCTTTGAGCAGCGAGGTAAAATTGCTCAGAGAAAGCAGCAGTTGATTCGCCCTCATACATTCTTAGGCGCATAAAGGCCTGTTTATCCCTGTTAAGAATCTGCTTTGAACCAAATTCATATAAGAGAGCCTCTTTCATCTCTGCCCAGATATTAAGATTGTCCATGTATGGGACATTCATTTCTTGTGCTAAAAGACTTAAGCAAGGGAGGATGTGTTTAATCTACTGCTTGTTCAATGAATCTTGCATTACAGATTTATAGACATACAAAAATGAAGCTATGCTTCCATTACCAGGGGTGAACTTTTCATTAAGGGGGAGTTTGCAATGGCACTGATCAAGCTCTTTAAGGTGGAGAAAAGCGCTTGCTAGTCGCTTTTCAAGAGCAACTATTTTTGGTGTAAAGGTGTCCCCTATAGTGAGCACCAATTTATAGGAATCCAGCTTATTTCTGCTCGCTGGTTCTTTACGCCACTGGATTCCACAAAGGTTTAACTTAAATTAAAAAGAAAGCACTAATAAATAAACTGGGTTTTTATATATTTTATTATTAGTGCTGGAAAAGAAAAAAACTTACCCCCTCAACATCCAACCGTTCAGTATTTAAACTGTATTGAGGGTCAAGGGGAATTGATAATAGGTTTGGAGTAGTTATATTAGTCCAAATTAGGAAATATAGGAAAGTAGCCTATTAAAGCTCAGAATACTCACTTCATTTTGGCTGAACGATGGAAAGGGGAATTATTTTTTGCCAAAATGTACCCTTGGGGTAATGATTTGATGAATTTCAGCCAATCCCCATTTAAGAAATTTATTGCACCTTGGGGGACCCCTGCCAAGCCTATATAAAGGGGTGGTCCCCACTTAGGTGCTTTAAAGGACCTTGTTGTGGCTGGGGGAGTACCATCTGATGGAGGCCCCAGCGTCCGCTGCATGGTTGGAGTAATCTGACTGCTTAATTTTGTGTTTATTGCCCATGTAGCATTCGAAATCATGTTAGCCAAGTTGTGGGATCCACCAAGAATTGGCCAGGGACTTTTGGCAGATATAATTGTTAGTATAACTTAAATCCTTTGTATTAGTATTGAAAACTTGAAAATGGCCGACATTTCCCCTTTTCAGCTGATTTTGACCCAAAACATTCTTATTTTGCAGCTGGGAGGGCAAATGTCTGTCAAGCTGCTCCCATGCCTTTTCTGTGGCCTCTACCATGTGGATCCTCTATACCTCAGCCCAGCTGCCAGCTGGAGAACTTACCCTGGGACTGAACTCTACCTTCAAAACTTTGTTCACCCAGCTATTCATCACCATCTCCAGTTAGTTAAGTTGCACTATCATGAAATCTCCCAGCAAATGAGGCTCATCCAGGACTTACACTCCAATGTCATTGATTTCTACAACGCTGCCTCCTCATTTGTTTATGACAACTGTGAGGTCATTATTGATAACTGACAATTAATTAAAGAGCCTGAGGCAAAATTGTAGTGTTAGATAGAGGGATCTCTGGCTACCTCAAAGACCAGCTGCATCAGACCGTCCAACTCCTTGAGGCTAACTGGAATTGGCACCTCCTCCAAGTTGAGGATCTGGTAAAGACCCTGTAACAACACTATTATACTGTCCTCTTGTGAATACACCTCCAGGAGTGAAGGTTCTGAAGGGCCTAGAGGGCCTGAACGCCCTGAAGGACATGAGGGACCCAAAGGACCAGAAGGTCCCTGGGGACCTCAAGGGCCCTCAGGTCCCACAGCACCCTCTCACAAAGGTCCTGAAAACCCCTGGCAGAAGGATGTGTTAGCAGCCTTGGCTGCCTTAAGCAGTCAAATGCAGAATGTAGCTCAGGGATGAGAACTCCAATTGGACGGAGTACCCCTCTGCCCCTAGGGTCTTCATTGAGGCACTGTTGGAAGAAATGGACAACTTCAGCGCCTTCACTAAGCTTATTGTAAGCTGCATCTCTCAGCTCAAACAAACTTGTTGAGGGTTTAAAACCCATTTGACCACCCCAAGAGTCAGCTTTGTTTCAGGGTGCCAAGATTTGATTCTAAAAGATTGGGTCACGAATAAGGCTTCCAGTTCCTCCCTCAACTGAAACTGGGACGATATCCATGAGGAACTCAAGGGCCTAAAGTGACGGTTAGCCCAGCAAGTCCCCTGCAATTATGTGGAGACCAAGATCTCTGAGCTGGCACCCATCTCTGGCGTCAACACCCTCTTCACTCCTCTTGCAACTAACTTTTAACCTAGAATTATAGAAAGGTTCACCACTGGCCAGGAAATCATCGCCTCCTTCTTGTATGCATATGTGAGTTCCATAAAGAAGGCCACTGACTGGCAGAAAGTGAGGAATATCCACTCCTGCCACTAAAGCACTTTCTGGGAAATCATTACCCCCATTTAAAGGAGTGCAACATCTGGGAACAGGTCCATATGTCCTTAATTAAAGAATTTGGCAGCAATTAAACCCTGGCCAACCAAAAAAAGCGTTCATGGGTATCCGTCTAAATAAAGGAGAAAGCCCCATGGAGTTCGCCAGCTTTTTTTATGCTCAAGCACAACCACTAGTCACTACCAATAATATCACCTTGGACGGCGCTATCACTGCTGTCATCTCCGCATTGGGATCCTACCTTGAGGTTCAAATGCATATGATGGACAGAAAACTTGTTTTATTTGAATTCAGGAGATCAAAGAACACTTGATGAAAGCCCTGTGCCGACCCTACACTCTAAGGCTACCTCTTTGGGTCCCTCCAACCGTCCTCAAGTCCATGTGGTCAAAAACCAAAAGAATTCTCAACCTCAATGCACCTACTGTAACAGTTTCAGACATGGCGCCAAGACCTACTGAAATTACTGGCAGAGACGTGAAAAGGGCCGTCAGCATGAAGGATGAGGTGCTCCATACTGACATTCCTACTACACCCTCAAGAATCCTCCATAACCTCAAATGATCCTGGAGCTAGCATACCTGAAGAAGAAGTTTTAGTACCCATTGATAAAGAAATTAATACTGCTTACTCTTCTTCCAAGACTATGTCAAGATTCCAATATAATTGGATGATAAGATATAGTTCTGGTAGATTGTAAATTAGATTTGAGTTGAGCCTCGAGATTGAGCAGAAGTTATGTGGATGTGAGGTAAATTGATCGAAGTTTTCATAGGTTGGAGAATTAGAGGGAATTCCGCCAAAACTTCAATGATATAATGGAACATCTAAAACTTGTAGCCAATAAGAAATTACTAAGCGGAAGGGTTGAGACTGATTAGGAAGACCAAGGATTAATAGTTGAGCATGAAAATGAGAAAGGGGGTCTTTATGAAGAAAGAGGGTAGTAGAAAGAGTAATGGAAGTAGCCGTTAAGTTGTTTATTAAATAAAGTAGTATTGTCAGAGCAATAGCTCCTTATAAAGACTTTATTGTTATTAATTATCAAGGTCCAGAAATCCGCATATTGCTCGTTTGTTGCTCAGTCAGTTTTACCCTGTTAAACTTGTTCAGCAGAATCAATCAAATCTGCCAAAAGTTAACAGTGGTGCTCACCACAGGGGGCCATTGATCATTTTATTTAAAAGTTTATATTTGCTAACGCCATGGTGCAACTGGCTCGTCTTGACGGGGCAAAACCTCTGTTTAATGAGTTATCTCAATACGCAGAACTTAAGCTTGCCTTGGATACAATACTCCAGGCTCAAAAAATGCTTTCCTGAGAGAATAAAAGTATAACCAATCATCTCGCAAAGGCCTTTCACCAATTATACCAGGTGGGTGGCCAAACCAACCAACTTGCCAACTGCTTGAGTGACACTACAGAGCGGCTATACTGCGCAGAGCATAAATGGAATAGCTGAACTGGGGAGGAAGGGGTTTGCGTTGACCAGCTACCCCCATTTAACCGCAACAGAAATATACCCAGATTCTTTAAGCAGTTTAAATTTTCAGTAAATGGGGCTTTCTGATTGGCGGAAAGCAAATTGCTGTTATCCGCTTTGGACGTTGCAAGCGCTGACCAGGTCACATGTTACATTGCAAATAGTACTGTAATAAGTCTAGAGGTGAAGGAGACCATGATCCATCTGTTTGGGGGCAAGGAGATAATGGCTCAGCGCGAGACAGAGTTTTTGACAATATCTTTTCAAAATAATGAGTCCTTGGTGGAGTTTGCGGAGCAGTTTATGACTGAGGCTCATGTGTTGTTGGGAGCAAATATCTTAACTAATGAGGAGGTGGTTGTAGCAATGACGACAGTTGTTAATAAATATCAAGAACTGTATAATATTATGTCCTACATTCTTCAGGATGACGCAGAGCTATTAAAAATTGTTAGTCATTTACGCCATCTATACATCACATTTATTGCTCCCAATGTGGAACATAAAGCCCCTGCAACTGCTACCAAATCCCCATCAGGAAATAGACAATAACGATTTGGTTAAAATCCGTTAGTTAATACTCATCCACTTAACGTGCTGGTGTATCCTTTCCGTCCCCACTATTAGCAACCAGTTCATCCTTGGCCACATTATAATCCATCAATTAATTTCAGACCTGGGTCTATGGGTGGGATGCAGAGACGAGTGCCATTTACAAATGCTTGTTTCTTTTGTAGACCGTGAGGCCATTATGCAGCTAGCTGTCCAGGCATACTGTATGTCCATGTGGTACCAGTTGCCCTAAACAAACAGGGAAAGGGTAAAGCAGAGTAGAGATGGTATGCTATACTTCTGCTAACTCAAACCTAATTGTCCCTGATGATTCCCACAAGTCGCTTAATGTCAGTCATGGTACTCACTCTGACAATTTATTATATCAACAGATCCCTTATGATATATTGGCCTCAAGCCAAGAAAGTGACCCCAATAACACAGACATGGAGTTCCGCCAAGGGATGCAAAATCCATACACCTGGCAAATCCTTGAGTGGAATGGTACAGTCAAAGGTGAACCTTCAGCACATGCCGCAGCTCTAGAGGGGGTGGAAATGGCGCTTCCAGTAGATTAAAATTGCCAAGGAGAATCCGCATGTTGGCGCTGGTATTTTCACTTTTCTAGGATAACCAAAAGCCCTTGGATGTTTATGTAATAAACACCAACAGTTCTTCTTATTTGGGGTGTACATAATTTTGACATTTTTGTAAACAAACCAAAATTCTGATGATTATTGATACTGGCGCTCCCATCAATATAATATCCACCAAGCTCGTAACTAAGCTTTCGCTGAAGCCTGATGTGGAACGCCAAGTAGTGTATGGAACTGTGGGGGCACATTGCACTGTGTCAGAGGGTGTTTACAGCATGTAGCCTTTGAGGTTTTGGTCAATTGGGGCATCTGCTCCAGCTGTGGTTTTGCCTAATAACAATTATGACATGTTGATTGGAGCTGCGTTCATGCAGCAATTTGGGGCTGTGGTCAATATGGCGGAAGAAACCATTAGTATTATAGGCCAACAGATCCTCATTTACTTTACCTCCAGTGAAGCCCCAAAGGGCTAAATCCGCTCCAGCCAAATTAATCTCATGTACAGTGAGGAATGATTCCTGTTCAAAAATGGTGGATGGTGAGGTGGATCCAAGCGCTTCCTAACCTGATTTACAAGTACAATGGTATTCCGCTGTGAGCTGTTAGTGCTTTAAGCATACCATTTAGGCATCAGGTTATAATAGGGATGGAGCTCAGTTTAGATATCCAAAAGGTCTATACTGTGAGATTATGGGGCCCTATCAGCAATTATGGCTCAAACCCCATGTGGCTCCTGGGCTCCTGTTCCATGGCAGGGGTAAGTGAAGGTGTTGATAGCAAACCTGCAGAATGAGTCTATGAAGGTTCAAAGGCATCTAGTGGTGGCTTATCTGCATCTGGTTCCTATCAATGAGGTCCACCGGATACATGACTTTAGTTAGTGGGACAATCTCAGGCTACCATTAAAACATCATCTAGCGTAAAGACTGTGGTTCTGTGTGAGGCTTCTAACTGGTCTGTCAGAGGATCAGAAGGACAGGGTGATGGATCTGTTTGAGAAATACCAAAGCATTTTTACATCTGACGACCATGACTTGGGATGTGCATGTGGGATTGTGCATTGATTTGACATGAGGGATCACCCTCCTATCCAGTAACGGCCTATCCATGACTCCAAGGTGGCTGAAGGAGTTGTACCCGCTGAGAAAGACAAATGGGTTGAACAGGGGCCGTTAGAGCTGTCAAAGAGTCCCTGGACGTCCCCAGTGTTAATCATCAAAAAAAGATGGCTCCAATCAGGTAGTAATCAACTACCAGAAGCTTAGTAGCATTACAAGAAAAGAATCATACCCGCTTCCACGAATTGACAATGTGTTAGATTGGCTAGGCGGTGCCAAATATTTTTCTGCTATGGTCTTGATATTGGGTTTTGGCAAATCGAGTTACCAGCGGCGGATCAAGAGAAGCGTGCTATAATCACCTTGAAAGGGTTGTTCCAGCCTACACGTATGCCACAGGGTTTGTGCAACGTCCCAGCTACGTTCCAGTGGGCTATGACCACTATTTTGGGTGACCTGAAGCTGTCTTGCGTTCCAGTCTACCTTGATGATATGATGTGTTCTCACGGACATTCACAGAACATCTCAATCACCTGGAACAAGTGTTCCGCTGACTCACTGAAGCTAACATCAAAGTTAAGCCCCAAAAGTGCCACTTCTTTAAGGAGTAGTTGGAATACTTCAGGTTTGTGGTAAATTCCAAAGGGCTTAGTCATCAGCTGGAAAAGGTGGAAGCTATATGCAAGATGACTCACCAGGTATTAAGCGGGATACTCAGGTGTTTTTGGAGATGGTCAGTTACTACCAGCGGTTCATTCCCAACAACAGCTGTATTGGGGCTCCGCTCTTCAAGTTATTAAAGAAAAACGCTACCTTTGATTATACTGACCATTGTCAAAACGCTTTTGATGTCTTATGAACTATGTTGGCTAGCGCCCATTTTGCAATACCCTAATTTTGAGAAGGAATTTATTGTACAGATGGATGTTTCCCTTTCCGCCGTAGGGGCTGTGATATCCCAAAAGGATGATGATGGTGTGGAGCATCCCGTGGCATATTGTAGCTGAAGCTTAACAGGTCCTGAATGAAATTACACTGTGACTGAGTGGGAGTGCTTAGAGGTAGTATACATGAATAAATAGTTTCGGGTATACCTTCACAGGGTGAAATTAAAAGTTTTAAAACTCATGCATCCTTGCATTGTCTTCAGAATCTCCAAGAACCTGAAGGATGGCTCACGCGATGGGCCTTAAAGCTCCAAGTATATGAACTCAAGATTGTACACTGACCAGGGGCAAAAAACCAGAACGCAGATTGTATCTCCCAATTACTGATGGTCAGCATTAAGGAAGATTTAGCAGACATCATGTATGAGAAGATGAATTCGGGCAAATATCATGATGAGCCACCCCAGGTGATCAAAGTGTTGTATGGGCTGCGATGGGATACCTTTGTGCGTGATAGGGAACTGTATAAGCATATTGGTGAATCAATGCTGAGTTTCCCAAAACCTTCTGCTAGACCCTCAATTTTTATGGATTCTTATAGAATTGTAGGTCTTGGAGGATTGCAGAAAACGCTGGCGTTCTTATATCCCGTTACTATTTGGAGAGTTTGCACTATGATGTGCTCAAAACGATTGCTTGTTGTCACCAGTGCCAAGTGGAGAAAACACACAGGAAGACCACCTACCAGCTGGTTAAGCCTCATTTCGCATGGCATACAGTTTCTCTGGATGTGGTGGGGCCTCTGATGGCTGGCGCATACCGCTCCAAGTTTAAAATAGTAGCCATTGACCATTTGACAAGATGGGTTGAAGCAAGGGTGATCAATGATTTGGGGCTGTTACCACTGCCAAGTTCATACTGGAGTGTGTCATACAGCGATATGGCTGTCTGCAATTTATCCTCACGGACAACAGAACCAATTTTACATCGCATATCCTGCCCAAGTTGAACGAACTAATGGCAAACCGCTGGGTTTTGACTACACTCTATCACTCTAAATCTAATGGAATGGTAGACCGGGCCAATGGACCCTTGGAAAATATTCTATGCAAGCTTGTAAATAATCGGCCTTTGGAATGGAGTACCCTCTTATCTACCGCTGTCTTTGCATACAATATTAGCTACCACTTAGCAACTGGCAAGACCCATTGCAACTACTTTATGGAAGACATCTAGCGTTGCCAGCATTGCTTTATTCCTGTGTGGAGGATACTGGCGGAGTTGAGCCCCAACGCTATTTGTCTGCCTTAACTGACACGCTGATCAAAATCCATACTGAATCATATTCCACTAGTCTAGCCAAGAAGAAATGGGATCATGCGGCTGACCAATGTAGACGCAGCAGCCTCCCCCAGTTTGGGGTTAGAGCTTGTTCTGTTCCACAACCAACATGGGTTTGGAAGAAGGAACAAGCTTACCAGCATATAAATTGGGCCATTTGAGGTAATTGAGAAGACTGGGGTTGACGCCTATACTATTAAGGAACCCGTGGGTGGTCAGATTATCAAACAAGTACATGCGAAGTTCCTATGGCCATACAAGCAATATAATCTTATTGTCCAGTCAAGGGGAATGTTGAGATTCCAATATTACTGGACAATAAGCAATAGTTCTGGCAGATCGTAATTTAGATTTGAAGCAAGCCTTAAGATTGAGCAATAGATTATGTTGAGGCAAAGTGAATTAATCAAAGCAATTATGGTTCAGAAAATCGAAGGAATTCTGCCAAAGCCTCAATGTTCAAATGAAACCTTTATATTTTAGCAAATAGGGAATTACTAAGTGGAGAATGTTGAATCTACCAAGGAATAGTGAGGATTAATAGTTGAGCATGAGAATGAGAAGGGGGAGTTTTTTATAAAGAAAGAGAAGAGTAGGAAAAAGTAACGGAGGTAGCCATTAGTTTTTTATCAAATAAAGTGTTATTGTTAAGGCAATAGCTTCTTATATAGTCTTTATCATCATTAATTGTAGAGGGCCAGCGATCCTCATTTCACTCATCTGTTGTTCAGTGTGTTTTACCCTGCGCAACTTGTTCAGCAGAATCAAGTAATTCTGCCAAAAGTCAACACTGGAGTTCACCACATACAGGATCTAGTCCTGATTGGCACTAAGTGTGACTATTTGAGTTGGTCAAGACCCCCAGGTGATGGAAGGTGCAGCGCGTAAGCTCCAGACCAAATGGTGGGGGGAATGTGGGTGAGCCAACCTGTATTACCGTTGTAAAAGAGATGTGACCTTGAAGTTGGATGCCCTGGAGTACCATCCAAGGCTCATAGCAGCAAGGGTGAAGCCCTCAAGGCATTTAAACATGGTGGAAGTGTCATCTGAAGTGTCATAGTGCTGATAGGGCCTTACCTGGTACTATGATCCCATCAGCTTTTCTTGCAAATTCGGCAATAGGACCAAAAGTGCTATTGAAAAGAATGGGGCTCAGAGAATCAACTTGGCTTAGACCCTGCACAACAGTAACTGCCACTGTAAATCCCGTTGGTGAAAGGGCCCTTCTACGGGGTTGGTATAGAGCGTGGAGATCCCAGAATCTTAATGTAGAGGGAAGGTGGAAGCGGGCTAAGGAAGCATCTATCTACTTCCAAGTAGCCTGATCATAAGCCTTCTCCATATCCAGAATAACCACAAATCCATTAGCCATGTGTGAGTTAGTAGCTAAAATCACATGGAGTCATTATATTTATACCATATTGACCTCCCCAGAATTAAACCATGTTGGGAGGAGTTCAGGCGGGGCGAAACCCATACTGTTAAATGATTGGCTATAAGTTTTGTGAACAACTTAAGGTCCACGTTAATCAAGGCTATAAGGGCGCCAATTGGTCTGGTTCTCTTGGCCTGACTTTCTATATATGAAGATCTGATTAAACCCCTAGAATCAGGGAGGACCTTGACTTGCGCCACCGGTGAGGTGAAAAGTAATAAAGGAATTTGGTTATTACCGCAGGTTCAAGAAGGTATACCTCAAATTTATGCCTTCAGGGCCAGGGACTAAATCTCAGAGTTTTTTAGGAGAATCTCTGTAACCTCATTACAGTGATACGGGCCATAAGAGCTTCTTCTCATGAGTCATTGAGAGGAGCTGGAGCACACCATGAGAAGTCTTGGATATATGACAGAACAACCTGATCAGCATAGAACAGGTTATTTAGAAGCGGTGCAGTTCCTGCATGATGGCTTTTACTCTGTTATAGTAGTGGTGCCAATCTTTGTGCCATGATTTCTTGCGCTGTAGATTTGGCTTTTTGCTTCTGAGAGAAGATGTGGGTAGGGCGTTCCAACTGAGCATAATAGCGGGAAGATGTGGAGTTAGCTGACTGCTCTTCCTGCAGTGCAAATTCTGAACAAAGGGCTTTTTGAGCGGCTTCTCAGTCATCCAGCCAACTAGGATAGGGAGAAGGTTTGTAGTTTCATTACTGTTGCCTAAATCTAGCTTTAGCTTTTATGCCTCTGGTGCAAGCCGTGATCATCTGGGCTTTTATGCAGATATAAGCAACCTGGTAAATTTCTGCCTTGGTCTCTGCCCAGCTCGCGATGAGGTTGCTCAGTTGGGTTGGTGGGGAGCAAAGGTGTCCCATATGGTTGTAGACAAATTCGCATTAGTGAAGGGGTTGTTTAGAAGAATTGGGGCAACCCTTGTCCAAAACCAGCGTGATTGTCTGAACGTGTTTGTAAGGACATCTTTGAGTGATCTTTAATAAATAAGATGATTGTCGCAGGATTTTGGAGATGAGACACATCCAGCCAGAAGGGGGCCTATTAGTGCTAAGTACATGAGCAATACTTACTGTAATTTCCCTCTGTTTACTGGATCCTGGTCATACAACCAATGCCAGACGCAGAGGGTGGCATAGAATCTATGGAGCCAATATTGTGAAGAAAGTCCTGGAGTCTACTGAATCCAGGACATTCATTTGTCACAGGGGTAAGAGTCATTAAATGCGGCTTATGATAGTGATGAAGTCTCCCATTAGAATTTATATCTTAGTACATTCAGGTGGATAAACACCTCTAGAAGCTGGTTCTGGACCGCTCCTGCTTGAGGCAGGTATATACTGGTGACCAAAAAGAAGAAGTAAGGCGCTATGAGCTTCTGCTAAGCATCACTTTTCGAAAATCAATTCAGCCTGAAATTTAGCTCCACTAAAGGGATTTACAAAAACTATTAGCAAATATGGCGGGAAACCCCGCAAAAGAACCCGCAGGCTCTGCCAAACGAGCCAGCACCACCCCCAAACGAAGCAACCCTCGGTTACCCACCTCAGGGTCAACCAGAATCACCCGCTCTCAAGCAGCAGCCATGAAAGCAGGCACCACCCCCAACCTGGAGCTACTTCAACTAGCGCCAGTTCACCTGATCGCACTTCTGCAACCTGCACGCCTAACAGCTCTGTTTGCGCTGCCTCCCACCAACCCGCTGGGCCCCTCCAACCAAGGAGGCCATCACCCACGCTGTTTTAATGGCGTCTGCTCAGTTGAATGCAACTCAGCCCATCCAGGCATTCACCTCCCCCATTGTGTCAGCTAATTCAGCCCCATCTATTATTGCTGACGCCGTGTTTCTGGCTCCCTCCATGAGGGGCGATACCCAGCTACCTGGCCCCCAAACCCTCAGATGTAAGGTTTGATTAGCCGCACATTCTGGTTCACTAAGCACCAAATTGGGACAATCTACTCTTCCCAATGAGGATTCAAATGGTTCAGATTTTGGAACTTTACACCAGTTCCAATCTCACCCGTCCCATTTAAACCCCGTAATTGGCACTTCTCAAGTCGGCACTTTATCTCCATATGCTGAAAACGACCAATTCACCAATCAGCCAGTGAGTTTTGCCCACGAAATCACAGCAAATACTCGGGCTGAATTTACCCAAATAGATTGGGATGGTGATGAAACATCGCCCTCCTCCCAATTGGCTGGAGTTAATTCCAATCTGGATGGGCCTCCCCAATTTAGCGAGGCCCAACAATCCGCCCCTCAATTTAATATGATGCCAGCAACTGCTGTAATATTCCAGCAACAAGGGAACTCCGCAAACTTGTTCAAACCACCAGCTCACACTCAACCTGCGATTGCAGCCCAAAGCAAACACAAACATACCAAAGGAGCCACTGGGGCGTGGCAAAAACCTCTGGCACCAACGCTACCCAAAGCTGATCCCTGTGAAGTGGCATTTATTGCTGATGTTAAGAAGAAATGGGCCGAAACTAGAGCGCAAAAGCTCTACCTCGCTCAACCCTCTCCCACGCAATTCGCCTTTATTATGGGCATAACCCTGTTGAATTCTATACGGAGGATTACTTCTCATACTTTGCAGTGATTGCGGAGACATTCCCAATTAACACCACCATCCATGAATCAGTGGAGGGCCACTACATCGATGTGGGCTTCACTGAAGCTGCCCTTGCTGACCATGCTGCCACCCTCCAGGTCATTATTCCATGTGGATCTCTTCGCATCTCCCACACACACTCTCACCTGGAGAAAATTTCATGGGTTACTTTTTCCAACCTACCAACGACTGTTGATCCTGAGTCTCTTAAACTGGCGCTCCATCGTGGTTTAATGGAGTTTGGGTCTGTTCTTTCAGTGGACTTTAGCATCCCCTCTTACTATGCTCCCACTCAAAGAGCTCACACTGCTAGGGCGTCGTTCATCCCCTCCCCCACTGTATCCCGCAACATTGAGGTTATTCCTTGTGTGGCGGTAGTTGGGGCATGCCCTGAGATCTTTTTGTCGACCCTGATCAGGCGCGCCCCCGGTGTTCATGGTGTAACGCCCTTGGACACTTGTATAGTGGCTGCACAGCTCGAAAACAAGCCCTCTTAGCCACCACCCAGGGGCCTAAACCAGGCCAAAACGATCCCACGTGGCCGCAGCAGCAATTCCACAACCCACACAATGGGTTCCCATTCAAGACCTGTCCCCTGAGGCCTTACGCCTAGCAGTTTAAACAGCTAACCCCACTATTGGTACAGGATACCTTCGGCTCATGCCCCCTTCCAGTGGGCACCCCCTCCAATCTCCCAGAGTCAACTCCCTCTCTCACCAAGCGCAAGGCATCTCCCACAGGGTGCCCCTCATCAGCCACCCCCACTCAGGGCTCCGCGGCACCCCCACCAACCTCCACAAGCGATTTATCACATCAACCCTCAGCTCCCAATGGAGCTATGCCCACCAGCATGGACTGACAACCCGCGGCCTGCAGTAGAAGTGCCACCTCAAAGAGTCCTACCCCAACCCCACAGTCCATTTTGCGCGGATCCTTTACAGTGTTGGAGGAAGTGAATATGGACTCAGACTCATCAAATGGGGACACCGCGGAGGTCACTATTGAGCACCCTCAGGTCCTTCCCCTGCAACGGAGCGGGGCAGCATCCTAGGCTGGCTTACTGGGTCCTCCGCCCCCCACCCTCTCCTTCCCCTCAGAACCCTCGATGCTCCTCACGGATTGCAGCTAATAGTCAAGCTAAAGGACTCAAAACTAGCTGCCTCACAGCAGCAGGTTTAAGCGCTGGCAACCCCCCAGGACATGGAGGGGAACAGCTATGAGTCCCCATGGCAGCACCCTGGCCCTGCAATACATCAACGCAAATGGGTTGCGGGACTTTAAGCGGAGAGCCCGCCTCCTCCGCAACTTCAGGTCAGCACAAATTGACATCGCTGCTGTCCAGGAGCCCCATATCCTCCCCCACGAACAATCTGCATGGAATGAACAGTTTGGAGGCAACTCCTTCTGGACAAACCATGCCGCCCTTATTGTTTTGAATCCCCAGGTTAAAACCCATTCTTTTTCACAATATCTAGGTGGCCGCCTCATACTGGCCAAACTCACCACTCCTGACTTCTCCTTCTTCGCTGCAAGCATCTACCTACCTAATTCAGGTCAGGAGAGAAAAATCGGCTCTTGGAAGAGCTCATCCAACTCAATCTCCCACGGAATACAGTCCTCTTAGGAGATTTCAATACAACCATAAGTCGCGTCCATGACTCTTACCCCCCTGCAGCAAAGAAACGCCCTGGATCAAGTCGCCTCCAGGATTTCCTTCGCCTGAGTGGCTTTATAGATGCGCTTCCACCCTGCGTCTGGCCTAGGTTGCATGACTAGGATCCAGTATGATGGAGGAGCTTTCCAGTCAGCGTCACGCATAGATATGGCACTGATTGGCCCCTGCTAATTGGCCGCGTCTCCTCTCCCATCTCTCGTGACAACCATCTGAGTGATCACAGGTCACTCACCGTTGTCCTCACCACCACACTTAGACCGTCATGTAGGTTCTGGCCTAGGGTTGCCCCAGCTCTTCTCAACAACCCCTTCACTAAGGAGAAGCTGTCTATGACCATCCGGGAGACTCTCACCCCCCCCACCCCACCAGCTTGACCACAAGGCTGGATGGGCGGTGACCAAGGAGGGCATCACCCGCGTTGCTTACAACTGTGCCAAAGCCCAGATGACTGCAGCTCGCGCCAGAGTCAAAAGGGCGGAAGCCAGAATCAGACATCAGGAGCGAAACTGCCAGCCTTCGCCCTCTCCCAGATGGTTGGAAGACTGGGAAGCGGCGCAGGAAGCACTCCGCTTGGAGCTCACACTGCAGGAAGAACGCACAGCAAACTTTACAACATCTCGTTACTATGCTCAATGGGAACGCCCCACCCGCTTTTTCTTTCAGAAACAGAAAGCCCGGTCAACAGCGCAGGATATTACTGCACTGAAGATTGGCACTACAACCACTTCGGATAAGGAGGAAATCACGCAGGAACTACACCGCTTCTACTCCAGCCTCTTCCATGCCACCCAGGTGGACCCATCGGACATCCAAGACTTCCTGTGGCGGGCTCCAGAGCCGCCCATTGACCCACGGGCTGATGAGGCTCTACTGGCACCTATTTCCATCCAGGAGGTGATGGAAACCCTTCTGAAATCCCCACGGCTTAAAGCCCCAGGCCCAGATGGAATACCCTTCGAGGTGTACCTTCTGGAACCTGCAGTGATAGCCAGAACCCTCCGCGACCTCTTCGCCGCACTCTTGGTGAATGGCGAGGTCTTCCCCGACTCCAGAGGCTCAATCACGACCCTCAATTACAAGAAGTTAGACCGTGAGAACCTGGCGAACTGGCGCCCCATAGCGTTGATCAACACAGACCACAAGCTCTTCATGAAGCTTCTGGCCAACCGCATCACCAAATGGGTGTCACCTCGCCTCTCCCCATCCCAGCACGGTTTTATTCCGGGGAGGTCATTATGGGACAACTATAATGACCTTCACGTGACTTTGACTGCTAACTCTCATAAGGTGAATGGCTTTGTGGCTCTCCTGGATATGGAGTAAGCATATGATCGGGTGGCCTGGAAGTATATTGATGCTTCCCTGGCCCCTTCCATCTCCCCCCGCAGTTAGGCGCTGGATATCAGCGCTCTATGACCAGCTCCACACAGAGTCCTGGCGCCAATGGGTTTTACAATGGCAGTACCAGTTGGACAAGGTCTCCGGCAAGGGGACCCCCTGAGCCCTATCCTTTTTAACATCACCCTTGACCCCCTCTTGGCCTCCTTACAGGACAAGCTAACAGGGATTCTGGTCCCAGGTAAAGCCCCCACACGCACCATGGCATTTGCAGATGACACTGCCATTGCATTTGGCTGCCCTGGGGATGTTGCCCTCGCTGCTGTGACCATTGAGAGGTACACCAAGGCGTCCAACGCCATGGTCAACACCTCAAGACAACAGTTGTACAGGTTGGCTCCCCCACCTTCCCCCCACCATTTGGTATTGAACCTGTGCGCGGTACCTTCCGTCACCTGGGCGTTCTCACCAACCAACAAGGAGTTGCGCTAAAAGACAATGAGGACTTGCTCCTCGCAGCAGTTAACTCCAGGATTGCCAGCTGGAACCAGTGGCACATCACCCCCCAGGGTCGAGCTCTGATGGCCAATGTGTTCCTCCTCTCTCAAAAGTCTGGTTCCTAGCGCACGTCTGCCCATTCACAGATGCCTTTTATACGCGGCTCAATGTACTCCTCCGCTGTTGGATCTGGGGCTCAAACCATCCACCAATGGCCCTCAACCATTGCCCGACCCTGCAATGAAGGGGCCTAGGGCTTCTGGACACGCGATCCCACGCCACCACAATCTTCCTGAAGTTCCTATGGCCGATTGTCTGCTGGGACGCGACCCCCATGCCCCAATGGGCGCCCGCCCTCCGCCAGTCAGTGCCAGCAGCTCTGGGTCTTCCTAGAGCATCTCTGACCTCATTAGGGGAGTGGCTCACAAACCACCCAGGCCATCGCCTAAAACCATCCTCATCCCCCTACTGGAACCAGGCTCTCCTTGCCCTGAAACGAGTAGGCGCGCGGATCCACCATGCCTTCCCATACAGAAGGGAAGGCCCTGGCCTCAGCCCCCGTCGCCATGCAATTGTGCACAATGGACAAGTTGTCACAACTCGCCTCAACCCCCAAGATCGTCCTCCCATCCGCCCAAGACTCCTTGAGCTCCCTCCCTCCCTCCGTGAGATTTGACCTTAAGAGAATTGTGGAAGGACGTCTATCACCCCATCCTGTCAGCAAAGGTGTCCAACACCTTATGGAGGGTGCTCCACTGTTCATACAGGACAGGGGACTGGACTGGCCCTACCTTCCAGCACCAAAGCTGCCCCTGCTATGTGGAGCCTATTGACTCCCACCTCCATCATTTTTTCACCTGTCCAGGTGTCGCCGCATTTTGGCCAAAGGCCCGCGCACTCCTCCATTCTCAGCCCTGGTTTGGACACCCTGTGCAAGACCTCATGTTCGAGCAGACATTGCCTGGTTGCCACCAACCCCTCCGTGTCCTCGCCTATGCCACAGCCATCTGGACCATCCATAACTCCTTCCTTCATGCTGCCTTTGACCAGCAGGTGTGGACCATTCCACACATGATCACCCACTTTCAGGTACACTTTGAGATGGCCCTGAAGATCTGCACTATGTCACCAACCCTCCCCCGCTCAGTTGTCACTGCAGCACGTCTCTGGTGCGCAAACCCCCTCCCTTTCTCAATGCCTCCTCCCTCCCCTTCCCTCGCCTCAGGCTCTTAGGAGCCCAGGCGTAATTCAATAAACATCGATGAATCCCCCCCTTGGGTTGGGACCATCTAGTACTAAAAAAAAGGCGCTATGAGCTTAGCCAGTATTACAGTCACCTAGATGTTATGAGAAGGCATCAGTTTTGACCCAGGGATTTAGATTTATAAGAGTGGCATGTTCTGTCCAGAAGTAGTTGCTTCTAAACTGATATCATGTGTTAAAACTGGGAACTGGTAGTGACTCAATTCTGAACCAATTGTTAAATTTTGGTGATTTATTACCTCTTTCTGTATTAGCTCGCTTCAGCTCCCTTGTTCAACTGCACAGGTTCCTTTTATCTGTGTTGTTCAACTAGTAAATAATAGATATCTGGGGTAATAGTAGTATGAAGACTACTACTCTAGTTGGGCTTCTGATAGCCAAGATGGTATTTAGGTCTAATACCAACCAGGTGCTTGTCCTTTGACTTCTTCTGAAATGTTAGGGACTTTTTCAATATTTCACTTGAAAGAACTAAACCTAGGATAAAGTTCCAGGGGTTCTTCTTCCTTCTCGTCATGCTGAGTCCATAGTAATATCATTAGTTAAGACAAATGATCTTCATGTCCCTCTAACTCTAGTCTTAAGGGCAAATAGTCTAAAGAATAAAAGTGTTTAATCTGTAACTAACTTTCTCTCTAATTATATCTGCTTTATTATGAAAACCCCAAGGAAAATTTAAAGTGAACTTAGCGCCCAACTCTTTGGTTAGCGCCCCAATTGGGAACGGCAGCTGTCACTGATTAATTAACCCTCCAGGGTCACGCAAAAAAATGATCTTCTTCATAAAAATCATGTTCTCTCCCCTACTCAAATCGTGAACTCTTCTGAGTAGAAACAAAGACCATTTCCCAGAGTCTTCACTCAACTCCTATCAATTACCTTCATGTGTTAACAACCTTATTGGGTAATGGGACTCTTACCCATAAACAGCAGGTTGCAATCCTGAAAAGGTCACTCAAAAGTTGCTGTACCACAGGCGGCATTACTTGCCAGAAATTCATAAGCCCCTTAATCAATTGACAACTAAACCTGATCAACTTCCTTAAGCTAATTAAGTTGTCATAAAAAATCGACTTCCTAATCACTTGTGTATTGTCAGGGCCACCCTGATAAAACACTCATTGATCAGGCAGATCATAGTATGGTAGATCAATAAATATACACTAAGAATACTTCTCTGAACAATAGTTATCATGTATACAATTGATAATTCCAACATCCACTAGCGGGATGAATCACCTAATGGAAAAGCAGATGTATTATAATCAATTAAGCTGGGTAATGTGGGCAAAAATCTCAAAACATACCCCACTCAACCAAATTATTTAGCAATGAAGATTTTCTGGAGGCATACGCCTATTCAATTATGACTACGCCATCAGCATGATTTAAATTTGTAAAACTTTTGGTCCATCTCAATTCCTTACTCAATGCTTCTCTGGGTCATCTTTTCTTCTTAGTGCATTTCCATTATGTGTCCTCCTCACTGCCGCCTCTGCAGAGAGCAGTTCCCATGGACACATGCCATGTCAGCCTAGTTTGGGTTTCTTTCTGATAAAAGGTCTGGAAAGCCTGTTTCTCCCCCACCAAAAGAGGGTTAAATGACATCTCATCGTTTAAAGAATCTTCTTGGATGGCTTCTCTGATTCCTTGTTCTCTGTATACCCCCAGGCTGGGCCTCATTATTTTAGGGACTACTCCTAGCAAATCCAGTATCAACCCGTCCAGATTCTTTTGATCTGTTTGCTTCTTTCAGCGCCTTGGGAATACTCATGACAGATTCAGTTTCAACCCAAGTTGTCCTGCCAATAACATAATAGCACATCACCAGATGCTTTTTGATGATAAAAAAATAAAAACGATATTTCATAGTTTTTTGCATTTTTGTATTTGTCTATATTTTTCTTTGTGATAGTTTATCTTATTTTTTTGTATCTTTTTCTTACGACATTTTTTATTTCTTTTTTTGCAATTGGACTTGGCCTATAAGTGGGTTCAGAGGTCCATCTTTTCATTTCCCCTACTCTGGTTTAGCGGTTCATTTTTTTGCTTATCCAACTAGTGTGGCTCAGAGGTCTATTCTTAAAACTTAACCACCTATCATGGTTCAGCGGCCCCCACCTAGAATTTGACCAACACTAGGACTTACCCTATTTTTTCTATGTTCAGTGGCCCTTTGGGATCATTGCACTTATTCTTCTCCTAGATCTAATGCTTAAGATATTTTGTATGGACCCAGTTCACTACATGACCATTCGCAATGTTCTTAATCATGTAGGCATCAGTCACCAACTTGGCAATCACTTTAAATGGACCCAACCACAACTCATCCAGCTTATTTCTTTGTCAAAAACCATGGTTATTGCAATAGGATACCCTATACCCCACATGGTGCTCTTGTATCGCTTGTTAGTTCTTGTCATTTGAAACATCACTTTAATCCTTTTTCTTTAAGGTGGTATCAAAATGCCTGTGATTTCAGTTTGATCATTATACTGGCCAGTCAGTTCAGGTATTGATTGGTACTCATCCCTGCTGCTGGCTCTATGGCAGTATAAAAAATTGGCGGAAATCCTGCCCTTCATATTTAAAGTAATTCAAACGACATTTTTCCTGCCGTCATATAATGACTTATGTTGTAGGCGAAGGTAATCAAACTTAGGTAAGTTCCTCAAGTGAAAGTTTCCCTGCGGCCAATTTTTTAGTGTTATGGCATGAGTCACATTTAATCGTTCCACTGTTCCATTTGTTTCTGGCCTATATGGAACTGATACCGCTCCTCTAATCTCCATGAATTTGTTAAGCCTTGGGATTACATAGGAGGTAAAATTAGTTCCATTGTCACTCAAGATAACTTGAGGGCATCTGTGCCAGTATACCACTTGATCCAAAATGAACTTTGCTGTTCTTGCAGCATCCACTTTGCTCAAACTTTAGTTTGTTTCATCAGTTAGATGGTATATTTCTACTATGTTATATTTTACATGTCCTGTATTGATATTCAGGGGTCCCATCATGTCTATTGACATGATGTGCCATACTAATCCAGGGATACAAGCCTGTATCCTGTTATATTCTTTGGGGCTTGTGGAGTTAACATTCCACACAACAGGCCAGGTAGTCAGTGACATCATAGTTGAATGATTCCCAGTAGTATACTGGCAAAGATGGTCCATGGTTTTCTTTAGGCCACCATGGCTGACAACTTTTTTGTGCGGCTCAGGTTATTCCCGCTAGTTCTGATGGCTTTGGGAATTAAAACCGATTTTCATCAAACTTTTTGAATAATTGCCCATTTTTCATCTTGGTGTTATCCATTGCTTTTATTAGCACACCTTGAAATTCTCAGGGGTTGTCCCTGACATTGCCTTCAATCATCCTTTGGAATAATTAATCCGTTTGATGATAGACAAATTGGACAGCAGGCAATCTTGATAATCTGTCAGCGTAATGATGTGCTGCTCCAGACCAGTGTAGTATCTCGAAATTGTAGGCTTGTAATTTTAAAGCCCATCAGGCCAGTCGCCCCTCTGGTCCCTTCAGGTTATGGAGCCAGTGTAAAGATGAGTGGTCAAACACCACTTTAAAGTACATTCCATGGTTATACACTAAGAATTACTTGCATGCTTAGATCACTATGAGGCATTTGCACCTCACTAAGGTATAATTCCTCTCCACTGGCTTTAGTGTTTGACTCACATAGGTTACCAGATGCTCTTCCCTGTCTTCATCCATTTGGCTCAAAATGGCGCCAATCTCTATTAATGATGCATCAGCTTGGAATATGAATTCCTGATTGAAATTCAGGTACTTAAGACAGGACTGGCCATCAAATATTAGTGTAATTTATCAAATGATCTTGGGCTTCTTCGTTCCAAAATATCTTTTTTGGATTCTTTTTAAGTGGAATAATGGCTCCGCGATTTTAGAAAAATCTTTTATAAATTGGTTATAGTAGCTGACCATCCCAAGAAATACTTGAATACCTAAAAGCTCTTCAGGATCAATATCCATTTTATTGCCCTAATTTTCTGCTACTGAGGTTGCAGCCCGCTGGAGTTTATAACAAACCCCAAGTACTCAAGCTCTTTCTTGAAGAAGTGACATTTCTTTATATTAATTTTCAAGTTTGCTGTCATCAGGCACTAAGACCCTTCTTCTAAGTGCTTCAAATGGTACGTGAATGTCCTTCTGGATACATTTATACAATCCAGATATTAAGACGCATAATAGTTTTTAATCACTGAGGATAGAGTCCATTGCTTTACTGAAATGTGGCTGGCGCATTACACAACCCCTGGGGAATTCAAGTCAGCTGAAGAAGTCCCTGTGCGGTAATGATTGCCCATTTTTCCTGATTTCTTTTGCAAATAAATTTGACAATACCTTGAAATTTAATCCATCACTAATAGTACTTGCATTCTCTAGGCAATTGAGCATGTCATCAATCCTTGGTAGTAGATAAAAATCCTTTTTAGTGATTTTGTTCAATTGTCCATAATTATTCACTACTCAATTTTATCCATCCTTCTTTTTCACAATGAGGATTGGACTTGCCCATGGACTTGACGATGGAACTAAAAGCCCATGCTCAATTAACTTCCTGATTTCTTTGCTGAACACAGCTTCTGAAGCTCTAACCTTCAGACAGGTCTCATCATTAGATGGCAAATACCCCCTCGTGTCAACCCTATGAAATACATTCTTTGCACATACCAGGTCATGGTCATCTTGGAAAATATCTCACAATACTTCTCATATAATTGAAGCACTTTTTTTCTTGCTGCTGTTTAGATAAATCATCCAACTACTCTCAATTCACTAAAATGTATACACTTATGGCAGTTTCCACTAGCAATCCCATTTCGATTAACATTATGAAATCATGGAATTTGCTAATCTCTATCATCATGATTAGATGCAAAAATGCAAAGACTTTTTCACTTTCTTCATCAGTTTCTTTCCCAGATTAACCAGTAGCACGTTTATTTCTCCGTGAGCTTACATAATTATTTCCAGCACTACCACATGGCTCTATCCTTAATTTCCTCCATGGGCTAAAGCTTCTCCATATAGTTACTCTGGGATTTTGAGCATTAACCATGTGTTAAAAATTATCTGTGTTCCTGCTGGTATTGTACTTGTCATTTAATTCTCAAGAGTATCACGTAATTTTCTAGGATCTCCATTGGCATTTCTCTCCATTTTTTCCTGACCAACTTGTATTGGATGGGAACAGTGCCATAATTGTAGCTCAGTTTTAAAAAATTGTTCTTATTAATCAGTGGAAGTTCTCCTTTCTGCTGATATACCAAGGACAAGGTCTACCCCAGAATGGTCAGGGTATATTCCTCAAAATTTCATTTTGCTCCATATTTCCTTGGGACTCTGTCCCAATGAGTATACCATAATTCTGATTTGCCAACATGATGGAGGGAGCTGATACCACAAGTGAACCAAACCAGAGTAGAAGTGCACTGTAGCCTAACATGATATTATCTTATCAGGTCTGACCGTTCCATATTCCATACAGTGTTCTAGATCCAGTGAAATTTTCATTCGTTTCACTTATTTGGTCAAAATGATGTTGATGGGCGCTCAACTGTCAATGATCGCCATCACTCTTAAACATTTAATCATGATATCCGCATAGGTACACTCAGAATATTATAATAGGGTATTTACTGAGTAAATAGCAATCTTATTTGATGAACTGAGAGACTAAATTAATTGCATGAATAGATCTGGAATAGACTCACTTTATCACACAATTTGGAATAGATATTTCTGCCTCATCTAATCACATCTTGAGTAATTCCTCCTGGTTCTTGCAGATCTAATTTTGTCCGCTAGCTGATAAGCGTATGGTCAATCCACTTCCTTTATGATTTCAAGATCAATCCCCTTTTCTTTGACTCAGGTGATGACGTTCACATCCATATTAGCAACCTGATATAGTGGATCCTTTGTTTCATCATCTACAAAGAGATCAGAAATGTCTATATCTTTATTCATAGTATTGGGAGGAACAGGTTTAATTGCAGTTCCAGAATGTTCCTTCTCTAGACCGCAGGACCTTTTCCTGACTCCTGAATGACTTCCTTCTCCTTTGCCTGGACTAAGATGATCTGCTCCTTGAGCTTCTTGCTCCAACATTGGGCAGCTATATGTCCAGGTATCCCACATAGGTGCCAGCGGATCAATTTGTCAGCTCATTTTTGTACTTTGGGCTTGTTCCCTGACGCGACTCAATTTGGTTGCTCCTTATTTAACTTGGCAAATTTTACAGTATTTTTGGGCTCAAGTCTGAATCACTTAAAATGTTTGGTTTTGGGCTTCAAACTTGGCTCCCAACATCTGCAAATTATCACCATTTGAGATGTGGACATTTGTGTCACTAATGCTGAATCCATTGTTTGGTGCAAAACATGATAGGGCCGTATCACCACTTGCATCATGTTTTGGGTGTCAAAATTCATTAGCACGTTTTCACTGACCAGGATCTGTGATTTCAGGTAGAATTGGTCCGTGAAAGCTATTAGGGTCTCATCTTTTGGAATTGAATCCTCATAAATTCCTGCTTGCAGTTAAACATCCTTGTAGGGTATCCAAATTCTATAGTAATGGCTTCCTTGGTCTCATTGTAAGACCAATTATTCCCGTTTACATAGGGTAACACCAGAATATGAAAATTGATGTACAGGCAGTTCATGAAAGTCACTGCCTTTTGTTAGTCACTGAAACTGACATTATCATCTCAAATAATCGAAAAAACACAGGCGCGTTGTCTTGATGGAACGTGGGTAATTTCAGTGTGCTTCAAATTCATTTGTGGCTCCACAGGCAGGAAAACCTGCCAACGACTCGATTGACCATGTGGAGTAACTTTGGGGGCCATTTTCAAAATTGCTCCAAATAACCCGGGCATATTTCTGGGTGGGTGATTCTTACCACTGGAGTTTCAGGCGTTTTGTTGTCAGCTTCTTTTGCCTCAATTTGCGCACAATCACATTCATGGTTCAAAAGTTCCTCTATACGCTTCAATTGTCACACTATCTCTTCAGTAATCCAATGTATGCAATCTCAATCTGATTCTTTCTCATCCTTTTGAAAAAATACTTCTTTGATTGGTTCACTTTCCTTGCGCTTCAAGGAGTTGAATTTTCCACAGAGGTCATTGTTAATTTACTAACTTGTTTGACCTCTTCCTTGGCCTTCATCACCTGTGCTTCCAATGCAGATAAATTGGCCTTTAACACCGAGTTATGCGCGTTATTGTTGATGGTCTCTAGTTCCATCCAAAGCTTGGGTAATTTGTTCTTATAATACATGTTTGATGTGATCTTACTATTAAATTTGGCTAAACTCAAACTACCCCTGTAGTGTACACTAATTGTTAAAACAGGGAACTGGTAGTGACTCAATTGAGCAATAATCGTTAAATTTTGGGCATTCATTTCCTCTTTATGTATATTAGTTCTCTTCTGCTCCCTTATTCAACTGCACAGGTTTCTTATATGTGCGTTGTTTGAATAGTAGTTTATAATTATATTTGGGCAGTATTACTATAAAGACTACTACTATAGTTGAGCTTCTGATAGCCAAGATGGTTATTAGGTCCAACGCCAACCTTGTGCTTGTCCTATCTTGAATGGTATTCTGAATTGTAGGAACTTCTTCCCTATTTTGTCTGGAAGAACTTAACCCTAGGATAAGGATCAGAGGTTCTTCTTCCTTGTCCTCATGCAGACTCCGCAGAGATATCAAAAAATAAACAAAGGATCATCTTGTCTTTCCAACTCTAATCTTAAGAGCAAAGCAGTTTAATTACAAAAGTACATGATCTGTAAATACCTTTCTCTCTAATTATCTCTGCTTTATTAAGAAAATGAAAAGTAATGTATGGGGAATTCGGTGCCCAACTCTTTGGTTGGTGCCCTAATTGGGAATTGAGGCCATCACTAATGAATTAATTCTTTAGTGTCGCGCAAGACAATGATCTACCTCATTGGATTAAATAGGTTCTCTCCTCTACTCAAACGCGACCTCTTCTGGGGTGGAATCAAGAATGTGTCCCAACATTTTCACTCAACCTCAATGAGTCACCCTTATTAAGTTACCAACCTGCTTAGGCAATAGGACTATTACCCATAAACAGCGGGTTGTAATTTTAAAAGGCTAATTCAAAAGTTGCCTATCACAGGTGGCATCACTCGCCAAGAAACTCATAAACCCCTTAATCAATTGGCAACTAAACCTAATTGACTCTTACAAGCTAATTAGGTTATGGTAAAATCGACACCCTAATTGCTTGTTTATTGTTGGGGATCACTCTAACAAAACATTATTGATCCAGAAGATTGTAATCCATCGGATTAATGAATATTCGCTGGGAATATTTCTCCAAACAATAGTTATTTTATATACAATTGAAAACTCCCACATCCAATAGTGGGATAAATCCCCTATTGGATAAGTATAT
Organism: Massospora cicadina; assembly: GCA_022478985.1. Taxonomy (NCBI): domain Eukaryota; kingdom Fungi; phylum Entomophthoromycota; class Entomophthoromycetes; order Entomophthorales; family Entomophthoraceae; genus Massospora; species Massospora cicadina. The sequence goes on along the minus strand of JAKSZP010004061.1, from coordinate 29,273 downwards.
AAATCACAATTGATGAATCTGGGTAATGTGGGCAAAAACCCAACAGTGGTTAACCCTGAAGCTCAATTTAGTTCATTAAAAAACTCCAAAAAAGCAACATAATAAATCAGGACATCTGTTACAAGTAGCAAGTATGGCCATATTTCGCTGTTATGCCACTCTAAACTTGACAAAATCAATAGGGTTCTTCCTGCTGATGAGCAGTTATCTTGCACAGGAAAAGGTCAAACGGAGTAGACATAGAACAGTCTATCTCTGCCTATGATCACGTTCCCCCTGACTGATAAAAACCCTTATCAAGCATATGAGGCGAATCATGAGGTTCTTGTGGTTACATACTTGCAATCAAAGACCGCTGAGCCTTATATGGTTGAAAAAGTGGTGTGACCATGCTTAAATAAACCTCAAGCTATGAAAGCGCACATAGAGGATGATAGTACTTTATATGATGGCAATATTTTGGTCCCTAAGATTACCATAAATGAGCAGTTCCCTGATGTAGCTGAACATATTTCCTAATCCTCTGATTTGACAAATGAAGACGCTATTTTTGAGTAAACAAATATTTTTTCTTATTCTGATTGCACTTATGCTGATATTTGGGTAAATCGAGTTAAGGTTTGAGCCAAGATTGATAGTGAAGCTCTCAACTAATCTTGCCTTTACAAAGTTGGTTTAAAATTTAAGGCTTGCCCTCAACTAGATCATAATAATGTTTATGGAACGGCAGGACTGTATACTACTATTTCTTGGGGTGCATATAGCACCTTGCCTTTATGATTTGGATCACTTCTTGTTACTGCACTGGCCATAGTTTTTTCTAATCAAAATTAATAGATATTCATCAGCACTGATTTCATGTGACAGTATGTGGTCAAATGCAAATTTCAAAATAATACTCTCAAAATTCTAGATTGAACTTTGCCACTGTTCTACCACTGAAAATGGGATCCATCCCCAACTAAAATAGAATGAATGTATTAGCTCTGGTATATGCGGGAGGGATCATCACTTTTACTTAACAACAGAATGGCAAATGTTCCTGGCCGCCGCCAGCCCAAATTGAAGAATGGTGGGATTTCCTTGAGGGCACAAATGTCAAAAATTGTAAGTTCCAAGGAACAGTGCACCATTGGAACTGGCTTAACTTAACACTCCTGGCTATCTGTATGGCGAAATTCATTCACCCTGGAAAAAGGCAGAACTGAACCCCATGTAGCCCCTGGGATTTTAATTCCTAGTCATATTGAAATTCAGGTATTGGCAGCCAACCTCTTGGATAGGCTAATTCAGATAGAAAAGAACTAAGTAGTGGCTTTCATTCATTTAGTTCCTACTATGGAGCTTTTATTTTTTCATGCATTTTGTCCGTTGAACAAAATAGGCTTGTTGGAATCCTGGCACTTTGGTGCTCATAAGTACTTTTCCACAGGATTTCAACAATATTGCGGATACTAGAGAATTAAACTCTTAGCCGCTATTAAAGCTTTTCATTGGGATTTACCCACAAATAAAAACTAAGTTTTATAGTAATTTTATTAATAACAGTATTGGGGGTAAACGCGATCCTTTCTTATGAAGACAACTCCCAATACATAAAGTAACTTGGGGCTAAAAATGTGAAGGGAGCCAGAATTCAGAATATGTGGAAAGTCGCTCAATTTAGATAAATGATAATTCAGCCAATCAGGACTCTTTAGAATCATTTCGCCTCAAAAAGGCCTTTGTTGTGGGTGTTGGGGCATCATCCAGGATGATGTAACCATGGGGTAACATTTTAAAGTATTCTCATCAATCAGCCATCTGGAAAATATTTTAATTCAGCTTATTAGAGTTCTTAATGACTGATTGGCTGGTAAAATATTTGCACCTCCTGTAACCTCATTCAGGTTATTAAATAGGGGCGGCTTTTTCTTAGGCGGTAGCACTGCATTGACAGCAGTGCTTGGGAAAACTTCCCAAGGAGTTGACCTATTTCGCTGGGGGTTTGGAGGAGTCAGAGTGCTAAAATTTAAGTTATTTGGCCAGAGTTGAGGAGTAGAAGTATTACTATGACTTAAATGATTTAGCCAAGTATCAAACTGGGGTTTTTTGTAGTAATTATACAATTCACCCCTGAAACATTATTCTCACTGAGTCAAATTATTTTTGTCTGTGTTGTGATTTTTGCCCATATTTCCAGCCTGCTAGATTACCTGGAATCGCTAGGGAAAAATTATCTAAGGCGAAGTGAATTGGAAATTGGTTGGCCCAAGTTTTGGAGTAACTATGTTTGGGGGATTTTTAATATTTACCTGGTCATATCCATCAGGGATTGATCTGGACAAAAACTTAAGATCTCATTGGGTGGAGTTGCCGATGAAATAGGGGCATCTGATAGTGATTAACTATCAGGTGTACCAATTGGGATTGGTTGGGTTTCATCACTGACTGATTGGGAATGAATATCAAGTTGTGAGGCGAGTGATGCCATCTGCAATTAGCGAATCAATCAGTTTGGTGCGCGACCTGCCTTAATGGTTAATAAGTCTCATTACCTAAGCAGGTCGCTAGCCAAATATGGTTGGTTTACTTGGATCGAGAGGAAAACGTTAGGGACACATTTTATGACTCTTTCCGTTTAGGTCTCAAGGATGTCCAATGATGGAATCCTAGCCAGGATGGGGAAGACCATCACTGCTGAGATGAGGATGGGTGATTCAATGGCAATGGCTGCTGTTTCATTGAAGATGTTTCAACTGAGGGTTAAACGACCAACTCCCCACTATAAATTCCCTAGGATTTACTATAATAAAAAACAGATAATACAACAGATAATTAGATCATATTACAGAGATATAGTTCTAAGTTGTTCATTCAGGATATAGTTTTAATAAAGTAAACTATCATCAGCTTCCATTGTGCTGTTCTGTCTCAAGAATATTGTTGCTGTGTGCAATAATTGGAAGACTCTTAGAGAAAAGAGTAAAGATCTGAGTGGGGATCTAGAGAAGAAGGAGTCACAATTGGGGATAGCCGCTGACTGTATGTTGGACCAAAGTGACTTTCACCAGGGTATCTCAGCGAAGATCAGGTTGAACAGGGCAAGGGAACGAATCCCTACGAGTATGACATCACAAGTATTTAATTGGGAATACTGGCTGAGCGTTGGGCCAAAATAGAATAATTCATAACCAACTACAGATTATAGTCTTCATACTATTATTGAATGTAATCTATTCTACTATACAACGCGACGAAGTGCACAAGAAAACTGAACCTGTGCAGTAAAAAGGTTACTAAGGTTGCTTGCTGATAACAACCACCAATAAATTTTTACAGTTTGACAAGGTTAACAGATGAACTGAAATCCCCAGCAATCCTTGTTGTATCCAATTGGGATAAAGTGATTGGGATTTCTGAAGAACAAAAATGCCATATGCCTGAGCTATTTGAATGATATTTTGAAGTGTTTGAGTAAGTTGATTATGATTTTGGTTGCACTAAAGGTATAGTTCATAAGGTCAATGTTGAAGATCAACTGCTTATTCATATGTGACCAATTTGAAATTGCAGGAAAATGAGCCATTGTTGGCAATGAAGTTGCTAAGTTACTTGATCATGGGTTGTTAGTCCAGTCATCAAGCTCTTGGGTGTCCAATTCTAAATGTAAAAAAGAAAGATGGATTTAATCAGGTTGTTATATATTACCATCAGCTGAATAAAATAACAAAAAAAGACTTATACCCACCTCTGTAGAATGACAATGCTCTTGATTGCTTAAGAGAGGCTTAATTCTTTTTAGCAATGGATCTCAAATATAGGTACTGGCATATTACCTAAATAAATGGGATCAAATAAATTGTACAATAATTAATGGAAATAGATTTTATCAGTTGACATTAATGCCTTAAGGTATTTGTAATGCGCTGCAATGTTACAACAAGCAATGGGTACTGTTTTAGGCAATTTGAAGTTGTCGTGAATTCTCATCTATCTAACAATATCAATGTTTTCAGCAATACATTTACAGATCACCTTGACCATTTAGAAAAAGGTTTCAAGAATATAGAGGCTAAAAATTTGGAAATAAAACCTGATAAATTCGATTTTTAAAATTGAGATCAAATACTTGGGATGTTTGTTGTCATTAACGGGCTACACCCTCAAAGCTTAAGGTTGAGGCAATTTGGGCCATATCCCAACCAAAGAGCGTTTAATGTGCAGCCATTTTTGGAAAGGTTGGCTATTATCGCCAATTTATTAAGAACTTTGCTTCCATTGCCAAACCACTTATTCATTTGTTACAGAATCCTTAGAAAGATTTCATATGGAATAAGGAAGCTCAGGACTCCTTTAATACCCTTAAACTATACCTGATGATGGAATCAATAATGTGATACTGAATTTTGATTGGCTCTTCTTTATTCAAACTGGTGCATCATTGATGGAAGTCAATGCCATGTTGAGTCAGGTGGACGAATTTGGCAATGAACTCCCTGTAGCATATGAAAGCCATACCCTGAGTAAGCAGGAGCAAAACTATACTGTGACTGAGTGGGAATGCCTTATGATAATATACACATGGAAGCAGTTTAGAGTATATTTTCACGGAGTCCATTTTTCTTTGGTGACAGAATATTCCTCACTGAGATGACTGCATAACTTAAAAGAGCCTGAAGGGAGGTTGGCCTGATGGGATCTAAAGTTGCAAGTATATTATTGTAGATTTTAAATTGAGCGGGGACCAAGCATCAAAACGCTAATGGAATGTCACACTTACATAACATTTTATTATTGCAGAATGAGGCAGACATATTGTAGAGAAGATGTTTAGTGAAGATATTGGGGTTCATCCACCTGAGACTCAGCAAGCACTAAACAAAGCAATAGAAAACACAAAGATCATCAAGGGTGAATTTTCAAAATTGTCAGTGAAAAATTTTGTTGTTTCCATGACATCTGAGCGCGCTGCAATTATTACTGCAGCTCATAATGTAACCGACCATATGGCTACATAAAACCATTGGAACAGGTTAATGGGAGTGCTATTGGGATCCCTTAAAGTTTGACAACACGGAACAGCTTGTTTGTTTGCATTGTGTCAAATCACACAAGCCCTTTAAGAAAGTTACCGCCTTTTGGCTAGTGGAGCTTGGGTTCACGTGGCATACTGTCCCCATTGACGTATTAGGGCCATTGACCTTGAGAACTGAGAAAAACTGATATGACATTGTAGTAATCAATCATCTAACTCATTGGGTAGAGATGCATGCTATAGCAAAAGTAGATACTGACAGTACTGCTAACATCATAATGGAGCTATTAATTTATTAACATGGCTGCTCTCAGGTTATTTTAAAAGATAATGGCAGAAACTTTATCACGCATATCATTCCAAAATCAAATGAGTTAATGGTAATATGAGGAATACGGATGATGCCCTACCATCCAGAGACCAATGGGATGGTTGAAAGGTTAAATGAGACTCTGGCTGCTACCTTGAAGAAGCTTGTCGCTGAAAAACCTTCCAGCTGAGTAATGTATTTGCCAGTGATGACTTTTGCCTTTAATTTAAGTTAACATTTGTCCATGGGGAAACCCCCTTTTGAATTGCTTTATGGGCGTTGGGCTGGCTTGCCCCAATTTTATATTTTGCGCTTGACCCAAGTCAATAAATGGTGCCTCTACATTATTTGTAAACTTGATGAAAAATCTGGTAAGTTTACAGTCCTCTGCCTATGACAATACTCTTAAGTGGAAGCTCAAGTCAAAAGGATATGAAGATGCCAAACAACCAGCTATCCCAACTTTTGGATTAGGTGATAAGGTTAACTATTGTGACAACCATGGCTTCAGATGATGAAGCAAGTTATACAGGATATGGATTGGTCCCTTTGAGGTCATCAATAAGTCAGCAATAGATTCCTACATGATTTAGGACCTCTCTCATGGTCGTATCATTAATAGAGTGCATGCTAATTTATAACGTGCATGCAAATGACTAGCCACATGGTCAGGTTCATTTTTTATTTCTTATATACCCAATTGTACTAATATCCAAATTCTGTGCAACATTTATTAATGGGTTAATGCTATCAAGCTCTTTGGCAATGATTGCAAATCAATTCTTTTTGAGGCTCTGTTAATAATTAAGGCTACTAATACCACTAATGGTTTCTACCTTGTTTTACGTTTGGTGATGTACACCACTATTGGGTTTCCGCCATCTCTAGGATGCAGGGGACTGGGAGAAGGTATTCGCATCAGAAGAAATTTTGGATGAAGATAATCTGGTTAAGTAGGGAGATATGTTGGGAATTTAACCATATTATGCTTTTTCCAATATGTTCCAATACTAGTAAGTTTGTTGGGAATGTTTCCAAGTATTATTAATTAGTGTCATTGACTTTTCAACTTCCATAATGAAGCTCTGACATAGCATTTAATTATTTGGAGCTATGTTGTTGACTTTTTGTCTCCCAAGGAGAAAGATCCAAATTAATATGTTTAATTTAATGATTAGACTTCCTTGAATTATTGAGGATGATCCCCAATATTTTAGTCTAGTTTAAGGCTTTAGAGCACATCCCCTACACTTGGAAATTGAGATAAGGTAATTTCTGACCAATAGCATGTCAAATGCTGCAGGTTGATGAGTAAAATCGAGTCTCTGGCAACTGATGTTGATGATTCTGTTAGGAGGGCACTAGGTTGCCAGGACACCCTATATATGAAATTATTTCCCTAAAAATTATCTTGTTCTTGGTTGTACTAGATTTACTAGTAACTGGTTTAGTTATTATATAATGGAAAAGCCTAAATACTATAGCTGAACAAAGATCAGGTTTAGCTGAACTGTTACCACACAGATTTGTGCTTCCTGTTGTCATACAGGAAGTTGTATTAGTTAAGGAGTAAACCCTCGTGAACCTGTGTAGTGATCACTTTCTAACACCAGGTGGTAGTACTCTGCTTATAGGAGCTAAATGGGAATTCAGGCCAAATATCAACTCCTTAAAGGGGTATTTAGTATCGTGCCCTTCCTCCTCCAAGTCATTGAGTATTTGGAGTCAAGCAGGCTGGTTGGGAATGGCTTTGGGAGCAGTTGCACATATCTGATGATACACTTATAGAAAATTTTGCCGCCTTACTGGCAAATTTGTGACCAATTCAATATTCTTCCTAGTTAACAGAAGATCAGTTACGAAAATTATGGGATTTATTATCCAGTTGAATCTAGTTTTAATCCCACACTGAAGTTTTGGACAACCAGCTACCTAGCTGCACTTCCCAGTTACACAGCCACCAGTAATGGGGCTCCTTTCTTGGAAGGGGCAGTTTCAGGTGGGTCATCATCCATTATCACAAAGAGTGTAAGGTGATTGGCTCTTGAATGCCCTAAGTTCTTTCCCAGTTAGCGTTGCATGTGAGGGTCAGGCAGTACATGTCCATCTGCACCATGCGGAGAATGGACTTGGTCCATATCTTCCAAGCGTGGGTCATAAAAATAATAAGGCCCATGCCCCCCTTAACATTACAGTTTATATAATGTGTCAATAGTGATCAGCACTGCTCTCAACTTCTACCAGAGGAAGGTTCAGAGAAGTGTCTTCGTTTTCTGCTCCAAGGTCAGGATCATTGGTAGCACATAGGAGACATTACAGAGCTTGGAATATGAAGACATTGATTGTATGCACCTTCTCTTCATAGTTGAGGAGCGCGTAATTCCAGCAGGCTATTCAGGCTGACAAACTAGAGAGCACCGCTTGTTCATTTTCATTTACTGCTGGACCACATTCATTAAATAATATATCCAGATATCAGATCACCTGGGTATTCTGAATCAGCATGAGATCGGATGGTGACCTATAGCTGAGGGTACTGATACTCACCACTGCAGATTTGTCTATTTTATTTTGCATTTGATGTCAATTGGTAAAGGTCCAGGAACTCCTTGGAGCCTTGAAGATCATCCAAGTAGTTCATCTCACCTACCATATTGTCAACAAAAGCCTGCATCTTCAGTAGCCCTTTATTGGGGTGGACTAGGCCCCTGAGTTTCACGTTCACAACTGCCAAGTGTATATTGGCAGTGAAGTTAAACAATATCAGCAACATTGTATCGCCTTAGAGGAGGCCCTACCATACAGGATAGCATTTGTGAGACTGTCAGCAACAATCACCTTGATCATAAGATCTGAGTACAAGGTTGTGACTCAGAAATGAAACGCATTAGGGGTTCTGACTGCTTTCATCACCGCTTGTTGGATTGGCCATGCTACCTAATCGTAGGCTTTTTCCATGTCAAGAAACATGAGGTAGCTGCTCTCAGATCCTCGCATGTCCTGAAGCACATTCTGGACAGCGCCTATGCTGTCCCAGATAGTGCGACCCTGGATATATCTATGCTAGGTATTATAAAAAGTTCGTGGAAATTTAGTCATCAACCTGTTAGACAGAATGCGCGTTAATAGCTTATAATCATCTATGAAAAAGGGATCAGGCATCAGCTTCAAAGTGGCCTTTGAAGCCCCTTCTTGTGCAGGAGCGCAATCTGGGTCTCCTGGCCCTCAGGAATTTGGCTCCCAGTTTAGAGACAGCAGTAAAATAGGTGGCAGCTCAATTGTGATGTGATCACGGATAGTGTTGTATATCTCCACACATATGTTGTTAGGCCTGAGGCCTTCCCTTTCAGCGATTCTTTTAAGGCTTTCTTAACTTTGTTGATCGATATTATGTCTGTAAGGTACCACTTGTCATCTTCCAAGCACTCCCCAAGCGCTGGATTGGACAATTCAATGAGGGTTTCAGTCGCAGATACACTCGTCTCATGTAATCAGAATAGTTACCATATAATCTTTTGATCTCATGCTTGATTATTTCTGGTTCTGAGGACACTTCATCCGATGGGTTTTGACCTGTCATACCTTGGCCTAGGATCAGATTTCCTTGAGGCTTGCCAAGCTCTCTTTGGTCATCATACCCGCAAGGCTTTAGTGCCAGTAGTGGCGTTCAGGCATCTTTCATCATCCTGCTTAATCATTAAGGCTTGGTAGCATTTGTGTATTGCTTGGTATTTACTCAACCATTCTTCTCTGCCCCACTATGTGAGCATCAGATTAGCCAAGGCAACATTCAGCTACTTAGTGGCGGCAGTTCACTTTTAGACTTTAGTTTTTTCATACTTTACACTATCACATAGGTTTTCTGACTCAAATCCAGTGTTTGAATAGATCAACCCCAGGTTGCCAGTACAGGTAAGCAACTAGACGATTGAAATCGTTTTCAACGGTCTAGCGCCATTCACTGTCACTCAGCATTAATGCCAAAGATTTGCCACTCAAGGCGCTTTGGGGGCTTTCTCAAGGCAATTGTGACTCAGATGACCATGTGGTTACTCTTGGAGTTGAGGCTAACTTCACTATATTAAGGTTATTGACTTTAATTCAGATGACATAAGCATGTAATCCAGATGGGAACAAATCTGTGACACTCTGCTAGAGTCACAATTCCAACACATAAGGTTCATGGGGTGTTGTCCTCTTCATCTATCATTAGGCACATCCCCAATAAGACCAGATATTCCAGCATATCCTCAGCATTATGGTTAGGGCACTTTCTCATTGAAAACTTATCCCAGCTCACATTCATCCACCATTTTAGGTCTCCTGCTATGAACATAGCTTCATCAATTGGTACCTCTAAAAGTAATTCTACAATTTTCTATTTTTATGGGGCTTTGGCACAGCTTAAACATTGACCACTCTGAGAATCCTGCCATTTCCCTATTGGTGGCTTTTGACACTAGGATTCTTCTGGCGTGGATCTCATCCATGAACTTTAGAGCAATTTCCTTTTTCCAAGAAATGATGGCTACATGATCCGTCCATAGGGTTTGACCCAATTTGACAGTACCATGGGTTGCATGTTGCATCTCAAGTCAAGTTTAGCACAAGTTCTTTCTTCCAGTATGCTTGTGTTCCCAAAAAATAAAATAAGACAATTTTAATATTATTTTTGAATTGATTCATTTTCTATACTCTCCTCTGAATGATAGCCATCCTCCTAGCATTCATTATTGTGATGATCTTTCCCAGTTGCTTAACTTATGTGTATGAGTCAAATATGGGTTGTGAATAGAGTAATGGATGGAGTTGGGCTTTTTGGTTGTGGGGCCACTGATGGTAGGTGTGGAGTTGTTAGTGATCTTTGAGAGCATTTTGTGGGAACGGATACTTTATTATGGGGTAGTTTTTGCACTGGGTACTCCGTCTCTATCCCCATTTCCATGTCAATTGACAGAAGCAAAAGTTTGAGCTCCAGCTTGAGGTGCGCCTCCAAAGCATTAGATTGTTTAGTAGAATTAGAGACAGTCGCTAGTTGCTTTTTATAATCTTTATTGCTTTTTTGAGTGATTGCCTTTCGCTGAATGTCAGGATTCCTACCCAAACAAAAGATTTGGATGCGTCAGATCATGGGAATCAATCCTGAACTGACCAAAAAGCCCAAACTTCTGTTGGGGATAATCCCCAATGAAAGTCACCTATTATTGAATTCGGAGATCAACCCCAACTGATATGGTCTAATCATGCTCCCTCAGATCTGCCCAACCTCGGGGTTCAAACCTGATCCATGAGACAAGCACAAGCAATTCAACTGAGATATTTGGGCTGCCACCAAATCCCCAATTTGTTTATTTTATAGATTTGGCTTGGGCTGCTTAGATTTTCCCTGAAACACCTCCCCAATTACCCTTATACGGCTGGTGTTAAGCTAATAAACTTTACACTTTTTCTCCTTTTCACACTTTTAAGTCAAAATTGATATATTTTTATTAGGAATTGCCTCTCCAGACGTAGTATCTGGAATAAGACTTCTCGACCAAGAGAAGCAAAAACAGGCAATCAAACACCCTGAAACTTCAGGTCCCCTGGCCTCAAAATATTGAGGGATACAAGGTATTACACCCGTGGTCCCAACAAAACTGGTGCTCCCTGCCAGGTCCACCTCAAGTTCACAGTAAAATATAGCAATTAAAAAAACCCAACTATGAACAATAAAAATCTGGCGTCTGATCTCATTTTAGATCAGGAACGTCTTAAGCTCTTGGATACTTTCCCCGCTATGATGCATGGGATGGAGCAACGAATTCTCACTCTTGAGCAACACCAACTTGAACTTTGAGATGCAACTACCGAGCTCAAAAGCGAAATTTGGCAGTTATCCCCTTTTGTTACCACCAAATTGGCCCTTTGTGCCGCCCAAAATCAGGTAGACTCAATAATTGAGGATATCAACACCTTACAAAATAAAGTGGTTGCCCTCCATCCTTGCGAAACGTCCAGCAATAACAGTTCCCCTTTAGATGAAAATGGTCCCTCTATGTCAATAAACGTTGTTTGACCATTAACCCCCATTGGCATGTTCAAACCATCGTTCAAAGAGAAGTATGTCCCAGGCTAAGGGAGAATCTTCTCTTTCTTATTTTGTTATGAAAATGCTATGGAAGAAGCCACTGACACCCAGCAACTCAAACACCTAACTAACTGCCTTAGTCGCATGGCTCAAGGCATTATGGTCCCCCATCTGATGCATTGCCATACTTGGACTGATGCCAAGACTGCCTTACTTCAGGAATTCAGGAGTGACTTAACCTTAACCAACCAAAAACAGACCTTTATGGGTATCAGCCTTAATTGGGGGGAAACTATCAGCAAATTCGCCCACTGTTTTTACCTCGAAGCACAAACTCTGGTTGCAGGGAATCATCTTATGTTAGATGATGCCATCACCGCTGCATTGTCATCATTTAAAAATATGCCTAATATCATACTTTATCTTAAAGCGGTGAAGTCTAACTTAACGTCACTACTCCATATTAAAGAGGCTATATTGGAAATTCTGGCTGAACTACATAAACCCGTCAGACCACCTTGTTTTAATACCAATAAGCCCTGGTCCCAAGTGTTGGCCATTACACCCCACCCCCTGATTCGCCTACACCTGAGCTATACTGCACTCATTGCAAAAGAAACAACCACACTGTAGCTGACTGCGCATCCTTTAACGTAAGTCAGTAAAAGATCAGTCAGTATAGGGCAAGAGGCTCCCTATGCTGACGGAAAACAAGTTCCTCAAGACTCTTGTTCTAGCTATATCCCCGGCACTTCAGATTATTTTGTGTTAGCTGCCACTTCAGAAGTTGACGTACCCTTTTCTATCCAGAGAAATAAACGCCTCCCACACTCTTACTTTTATGTTGGTCAGTTACCCCATCAAACTTTTACAGTCAACTCTTCTATGGAAAGTCAAGCGCTGGCAGACAAAACGTTCAAATGCATCGAACAGCCCCAAGCTTGGCCACAGAAGAATCCCTCGCTTGCTTCATTGCAAATTCCTACTGACAGTCTACTATCTGTTAATTCCCAGTTCAGATCTTTGGTGGTTCAAGTTGAGGTAGTTGTACATAAGGTTAAAGTCCTGGCAATAAATGATACCAGCTCACCGGTTAACATTATTTCTTCCCAACTTATCCAAAAGATAAAAATGGCTCCAGACTTGATCCATAAGGCTGAATATGGAACAGTAGGTAGTCAGTCTACTAAGGTGATTGGAGCGTATTCTGCCTTGCCCCTTCGCTTTGGGAAACTCTTAATTACTGCCCCCGCTATCACGTTAGAAAATGATACTTATGAGTTGCTTATTGGGGTCCAACTGATTCATGAATTTAACTTTATCATTAACCACAAGGAAAAATACCTATCCCTACTAGGGTATCAGATTCCATTAATATTTGAACTCCCCGTCAAAACTAAAGTAGCCCCTAAAAAATGGACATGCTTCCTCAGATACCCATCCTCTATTTGCAAAATCAAGTACCAAGTCTTAGGGGAAAAAACTAATTTACCTCAGGAGGCTGTGGATGCTGAAGAGGGGATCCCTCTGCATACCCCTCATTCTATTACAATACCCTCGAGCTCACAAGTTATTGTAGATATGGGGATTCAGATTCTTACCCCTCTTGATCAAATTTGGAGCTTAATGGACACCCAAACCCTTCCATCAAGGAAGCATTGACCTGCTCTGGGATTTTGGATCCTGCCTATGGGAACTCTATCTCTATTCTATTAGGGAATTTAACCACTAAAACTCTCCAGGTCCCTCAGCATGCCCCTATTGCTTATGTAAAACTATGTCCCATTAAGAGTATTGCCGATGTAGATTGTTTTGTTTTGTTACAGGATTTAGGATTTGATCCCCCATCCACCATAGCTTTGGTTGACAGTATTTTTGGGGATAATCTTACTCTGAACAAACGCCAAGATGTCAAAAACCTCCTTGAGGAATATGGCGATATTTTTTCCTCAGGACCAAGTGACTATGGGAAAATGTCTGGGGTAATATATCAAATTGAAACTGAGGATCACCCTCCATTTAAATCCTGACCATGTCAAAAATCCAAAGTGGAGGAAGATCAAGTGGCCTTAGAGTTACAGAAAGTGTTGGAGGCCGGGTTACTTGTGTCTTCCAAAATCCCATGGGCTTCCCAACTCTTATTAATTTGGAAAAGGATGGTGGTCACTGGGTTGTTATAGATTATCGCCACCTCAACTCTATCACTCGCAAAGATAGTTAACCCTGCCACGTATAGATGACTCTTTACGCTTAATGTCAGGGTCTCATTATTTCTCAGCTATAGATCTCGCCAGTGGATACTGGAAAGTAGATTTGTCCCCAGAAGACTGGGCAAAATGTGCTCTCATCACAAGTGAAGGACTATTTGAGCCACTCAAATGCCTCTTGGGTTATGTAACGCCCCTGCTACCTTCCAATGCGTTATGGACGGACTAATAGGCGATTTAAAATGCTCCTGCATACTAGTTTATCTTGATGATATTACCTTTTTTCAAGAACCTTTACTGAACATTAAGATCACCTCAGGCTAGTCTTTCAGCGGTTATGGCAATCATTGTTAAAACTAAAGCCTTCAAAATGCTCTTTTTCTTCCATAGTGAGATTGATTTTTTGGGTCATAAGGTCAGTAAAGCTGGAATATCTCCGATAGATGATAAGGTATTGGCTATTGCTATGATGACTTCCTCTAAATCCCTATGAGATGTACAAGTTTTCCTAGGAATGATTGGCTATTATCACCAATTTATCCCCCATTTTACAGACACCTCCGAGCCTCTGGTGTATCTACTGAAGAAAGAAACACCCTTTCAATGGAGAGAAGAGCAACAGCAGGCCTTCAACCTGTTACGCATCTCTCTCTCCCAATCTCCAGTACTTATTCATCTGAATTTTGATAAACCCTTCCTCCTCTTTACTGATGCTAGCAATATTGCCATCAGAGCCATACTATCTCAGCATGATGAGAACTTAGTAGACCATCCCATCGCCTACTACAGCAAGACCTTATCTAAAGCTGAACATAATTATAGCATCACAGAAAGCGAATGCTTGGTGGTATTATTGGCTATTAAGCATTTCTGACCTTATCTATTATAGAAAACATTTCACTACAATTACTGACCATGCTTCCCTGCGATGGCTACAGCAAATGAAGGACCCTGATGGGAGGTTAACCCGATGGGTGTTAAAATTTCAAAACTACGAAATTTTCATCATCCACTGACTGGGGCCAATCCATCAAAATGCGGATTGCCTATCTCAGCTTCCCATCTTAACTATAACTGACCCTGAAGAGGATTGACTCTATGACCTCCTAACTAAACCACAGTTTATGGAAGGACGAATCCCTGACCCTCCAAAAGGAATTAGTGAAAATATCGGCAAATTTCCGAGTCAAGAATGGTCAATTGTGCAAACTTGTGTTTAAACAATGGGCGCCTTATGTAAGACCATCAGCTCAAACTGATGTCATATTAGAGGGACATCGGCAAGTCAACCATGGGGGAATTTGGAAAACCTACCAGTAGCTTAAAACACAATGTTATTGGGATGTAATGCTTGTTTCTATCTAGGATGTATTGGAGTCCTGTCTGGTATGTAAAAGCCAAGCTATACTTAATCCCCGCTCTCAACATCGAGTTGTCCCACCCTGTGAACCATTCCATACTATTAGCATTGATGTTGTGGGACCACTTCCTTGAGCCTCCAATGGACATCAGTTCCTCCTACTAGCCGTGGACCATCTAACTAAGTGGATCAAAGCCGTATCGCTCCCCACCGCTTCAGCAAAGGCCACCGCCACGTTTTTGTATAATAGGATTATCACCCAGCATGGGTGCCCTAATGTCATTCTTTCCAATAATGGACAAAATTTCCGCTTAACGCTGGTGAAAGATTTAGCTGACCTGATGGGAACCACTCAAGTATTTTCCAACCTCTACCATCCTGCAACCAATGGAACAGTATAGTGGGTAAATGTCACACTAACTGAAATCCTCCAGAAAATGGTTATGACTGACCCCCTTCATTGGCCCCAATATTTGTTTAGTGCAATTTTTTACTATTGGATTAGTTACCATCAAATTACTAAGATGTCGCCATTCCAAGTGTTGTATGGCAGAAATCTCCATCTGCCTTCCAAAGTCCAGGCGATGCTTGACCAAGCTTCTCCTGAAGCACCTGAAGTCTCTATGCAAAGTATTGCAAATGAAATCATAAGACTTCAGGCCCTGGAGCCAAAAACCTGTCCACCACAACCAGTAGAGAAACTGCTCAATTTAATGATAAGCATGATCCCTTACACATATTCCAACCAGGTGACCTTGTCCTATTTTACCATCACCAGCCTGGAGGTCGTGATCACAAACTGGGCACTAACTGGTCAGGGCCTAATTGAGTCATATATAGATGGGGCAATGAACACTCAATCGTAGAGGTTGTTCAGGGCACAGTCATAAACTGCGTATATAGCCATTTTCTCCATCCATTTCCCCCCCTGTGCCAATATCTAGATGGGGGTATTATTAGGTTTTATATCCAAATGGCAGATTTGGATTTTTAAGATCATGAGAATCAATCCTGAACCAACCAAAAAGCCCAAATTTCTGTTGAGGATGATCCCCAATGAAAGTCAACTATCATTTAAGTTGGAGATCAACCCCAACTGACATGGTCTAATCATGCTCCCTCAGATCTACCCAACCTAGCGGTTCAAACCTGAGCCATGAGATGAGCATAAGCAATTTAACCAAGATATTTGGGCTGCCACCAAATCCCCAATTCGTTTATTTTATAGATCTAGGCTTGGGCTGCTTGGATTTTCCCTGAAACACCTCCTTGATTAATCTTATATGGCTGGTATTAAGCTAATAAACTTTACACTTTTTCTCCTTTTCACAAAATTTAAGTTAAAATTGATATATTTTTATTAGGAATTGCCTCTCCAGACGTAGTATCTGGAATAATACTTCTTGACAAAGAGAAGCAAAAACAGGCAATCAAACACCCTGGAACTTTGGGTCTCCTGGCCTCAAAATATTGAGGGATATGAGGCATTACACCCGTGGTACTGACACTGAACGTCACTTGTTTGACCCTGGCTGCTTTCCAGCTTTACTATTGGCTGTTTGTCATCTTTATAGGGTGGCTGTCTGCCAGCATTCAGATTTTTTGCAGGTGGTTTTTGGTCTGATTGCTTGCCATTATTCCACTTCAATGTTGGTTCCCAAATTGTTTAGAGTGAGTTGATCAGCCCTTATTGGGCGACTTTTTGGGGCCAGACTTTTAACAGCGTTATTTTTCCCATTCCGCACACTCTTCTTGGGTCAGTTGGGTTTCAGCTGGCTTAGGGCTCATCCCCTCGTCCATCAAGTAAGCTTAAGAGTTTTGGTTATGAATAGTTCATCATCAGCTTCAGATTGCTTAACCGCCTTCCTTACCACGCCTCCTTGTGGGTGGCGATCAGCTCCTGTTGCCGCCTCTTTGTGTCCACTACCTCCATTAGGTTCCATGTGATCCTCTCCTTTGCTTTCAGTTGGAGGAAGGTTTTTTGATCCAACTATTGTTATTCCACCAATTGGATCAAAATCAGATTCTTGGGCCATCTTCCCTTTCTTAGGATGGCACTGAGTCATCATGTGCCCTGTCTGGTAGCAGAACTGGAAGACCTGCTTGGCGCCCTCCTGTTCAATGTAAAAGATGTGGATAAGTCCTGGTATGCAGATGAAACGTGGTAGGGCGAACTTGTTCATCTTTATCCATGTTGCTGGCTCATATAGCGCCTCCACTGTATGGAGGTGTAGGCATTTGGCGAAATAAACACCGATGGATTGCCTGAACTCCTAGATCTCACCATGATAGGAGAGGCTGTTGCAGATTGCTTTGTGGACTCATTCACTTTCCCATTATGTTGGAAGGTTCTGGAAAGTAACACACCTAGCAGTTTGATTATCATAACTGGTCAGCTCCATTTGCAGATAGAAGTCCTTGTACTTGATGCCAACTACAAGGAGCTTTTGGCAGTCAAATTCACTGGGGATTGAAATGTTGATATACCCTCACTCTGATACCCAGTGATCATTATAATCTCCAACTGACGGACCTTGTTGAGCTCCAGGTAAATCATTACAATCAAATAAGACCATTCCTCCTTTTTGCCCAGTTAAATATGGATGCAGATAGCATCCTTCATGTATGATTTTGGGGCTTGTCCGTCCATAAACCCACCGCTGATCAACTGGCGGATTAATTTGATATGGCTGGCAGTGCTATTCCATGATGACTCATCAGATTGAGCTGCTGCAGCACTATATATAATATTTTTGGGCATCGGCTTCAGGGCGTCAGCCAGGGTCTTTCCTTTCGTTATCCAGCTTACTGACTCATCTAGGCTAAAACCACGTCTCAGGAACGCCTCCACCTGGTGCATATTGATTGACTTATATCATGGGCCATCGACACTCCAATTTCTATTTTCTGCCAGTCATGGGTGTCAGCAGGCGAGAATCCCAGTTGGTACCAGTGTAATGCAGCTTTGGGTCTGCACGCTGAGTGAAGGTATAGCCAGAGTACCTCTAGCGTGGAGTTCCACTGGCATCAATCCTTAACAGTAATTCTATTTCAACCTTCATCAGTAGTATATGTGCCATTTTGAAAGGCATGTCAGCTTCACACCATTGAAACATCTAATATGGTGAGAAGCCCTTGGCAGTGTAGGGCGTCATGGGGGTGGGTTCTGGAAATTACTGTTTCCAGTTGCGGATAACTTTGACCTGGATACTGGTATGGAACCATTCTCAGCTGATAAAGATCATGACTCCACGAACCTCTGTTGCAGCTTGAGGCGAGATCTCATGCTTGATCTAAGGCTGTTAAGTTTTGGGGGTGAAGCCCACTTCATCCCAATCCGCTGCTTCAACTATGGATGTGTGGTCCCTCCAGACCATCCGTTTGGTGATAGGGAAAGTACAGGCATGAAGGATTTCGTGGATGGGTTTGGTGACACCCAAATTCAGTCATGGATGAGTTTGATATTGGTTCTGGCACAGACCCAATACTTCACTTTGAGTGGAGTATAGTTGTTAGCACTCTAATTTATAACATCTTCTGGTGACCAATCTGTAAGAGCCCCCACTTGAACACCTTTTCTTTGGTCCAGCCTGCCTTTAGCTGATTAGACGCAGTTGCTGCGGAATTCAAGGTAACTAAAGACCAGTGCAAAGCTTTAGCTGCCTTGAAACCAACTGTTATCCACATCATTGCCTCCTTGAGGGAGAACGTAGTGTTGAACAATTCCAGCGCTGCATTGGCTGGAATGGAAAGGCGTGCCCATTCAAGGGTGGTGGAAGTGTTTGAGAATTGACAAAAATTTGACCTCCTGGCTTCAAGAAAAGAACGTTTTGGGTCAAAATAGGAAAAAAGGGGGAAACGTTGGACATTTACAAATTCGTGATGATAATAAAAGCGATTTAAATAATGCTAACAATTTTATTGGCCAAAAGACCCTGGTCAATTCTTGGTGGAAGCCCACTAATCAGGGTAACACTTTTACGAATAATATATGGTCAAGTAGCATGAATTCAGAAAGTCAAATTGCCCCAAACATGCGGGTGAACCTGGGGAGTCCATAGGAGGTTTCTCTCCAGATCACAACTATTCTAAAGCAAACACCTAAGTGGGGACCACCCACTTTTATAATCTTGGTGGGGGTCCCCCAAGGTGCATAAATTTATCTAATAGGGATTGGCTGAAATTTGTTAATTTGTTACACCATGGGTACAACTTGCCTAAAAATAACTTCCCAATCACTGTTCAACCAAAGTGAAGCGAGTTTTACGAGCTTCAATAGGCCAAATTTACATATTTCCTAATCTGGACCATACTAAGCTATTCTGAACTTATCATTGAATTCCCTTCGACCCTCAAGATAGTTTAAATACTGAACAGTCATATACTGAGTGGGTTCATTTTTCTTTCCCCACTACAACACTAATAAAACATATAAAACCCAGTTCTTTGATTATTAGTGCTCTTTATCCTTATTATAAATAAACTTGGTTGTGGAATCCAGTGGCGACCAAGCGCCAGCGAGCAACAAATAAGATGGATTATCACAAAGTGGTGCTCACTATAGGGGACCCTGTAAACCACAAAAATCAACTAAAAAATGTAGGCTTTTAAAGTGAGTAACCCTCCAACTCTTCCCCTTCCAACTGAATTAAGAATTGTTTCCTGAAAAACAACTTGAAAGCGCTTTATCCTGTTTTAAAGAGCTTGCCAGCGCCCTTAAAACCCCCTCTTAAAGACAAGTACACTCCTAGTGAATGGAGCATTACTTCCTTTTTGTATGTTTATGAATATGCCATTCATGGTGCAACTGATAAGCAAAAATTCAACACATCCTCTCTTGCCTAAGTCTCTTGGCACAAGAAATGATAGTCCCTTATATGGACACTCTGCACACCAGGCAGAGGTGAAGGAGGCTCTTTTAAGCGAATTTGGTTCAAAGCAGAGTCTACACAAGGAAAAACAGGCCTTTATGCACCTTAGCACGTATGAGAGCAAACTGATCGCTACCTTTTCTGAGCAATTTTACCTCGTTGCGCAAAGGTTGTCAACGTCTAACATGCTAACCCTTGATGACGCTATACACCCATGTTAACTGGGTTAGCTTCCCAACTCTCTCTAGCCAGGCATATCATTTCAGTGAGACGCCACTTCAAAAAAATCCATGATATAGAAAAGGCTCTGTTAGACGTTACCAATTTCCATTCATATGAAACAACAAATGAAGCTGAGGTGAAACCTTCCATTCTAACCATTGAGGAGCTTTCGCCTGTAGAACAGTTGGGGGTGAGCTCACCTGTGCCTATCATCCCAGTGAAACCTGCTCCCTCAGTGCGACTTAAAACAGATATCATTCCTTCCTGTAGGTCTAATACCTGTAATGTAGTTAATACTGTGCTCCCACACAAACTCACTAAATCTGCAGTGCCTTCTCCTCCAGCCAAGCTGGTAGTTGCGCGCCCTAAGGGTAACCCCTGTGACAATAAAGGGCTTGATGTGAAGATGTATGGTCAGAAGACAGATACCCAACCTCGTGTGGCCATCTCCCCTACCTCAATTGAGGCCTTGCCAATTGTTGAGAATAACCTTGGGGATAAATCTGAGGGTGGTTACAATGACGTTGGTTACTACATATTGGGAGCACCTGCAGAAGTGAAGGTTCCTGATTGTTTGAACGCTTGAGGAGTATATGAGACCACTATACCTGAGGAAGCGTACCTCCGCCAAATTCTATGGTGTCCAAAAGTTATTAGCGCTGCAAGCAATGGCGATCAATTCTTAGCTGGCTTGATTTGACCTCTTCAGTGGGTCCATACCATAAAATCCTGCCTGAATAAATACCCTGAGACTGCTCATAAACTAACCTCCACTTTCTGGCTCAAGGAGGTCTTGGCCCTGTCTTCTAACTTTGGAGGAACACTCACCAAGGTTGAAGTGGTTATTCAAAAAATCTTGGTAATGGCCATCCTGGATACTGGCTCCACGGTTAATGTAATCTTTTCTAAGCTGATAAAAACGATAAAGCTGGCTCCTGACTTGGAATACAATCAAGAATTTGGAACCGCAGGCCCAAATAACACCTGTGCCATTGGGTTTACTTTTTTCTCATTTAAACTAGGAAGCTCATCTTATCAGCCCCTGCAGTAGCCTTGGACAAAAACACCTATTATATGCTCAAAAGTACCCAGTTTGTGATTGATATGAGGGAATAATCAATATGAAGCAAGGTTTCCTCTCATTACTCAACTATGAAGTCTCTTTAGTCTTATAAATAACCCAGCAAGAACAAATACTCTTGCCTGGTTGAATATCCTTTTTCAGCTATGACTTTGCATTATTCCACCTCTGGCGCAACACAAAGAAATTGCCTGATTCAGTGGATGCTAGGGACGGTATCCCTTTCTATTTTGCAGACAAGGTCTTGATTTAGTCTGGTGAACAACGAGTGGTTAACACAAAAATCACGCTCCATTTCCCACACCACTGTTTTTAGCACCTCATAAGTTTTAAGGATGTTAGCCTCTTTGGAGCCTCGGGTATTGCCTGGGATATTATACCCAGCCTACCAGAGGCATATTACTATTCTGTTAGGAAACCTCACCGGCAAGGACATGGTTATAAGAAAACACCAGGAGATTGGCAGAGGCTTATTGATCCACATAGAGGACATTGAACGTATCCATTTCATTGGCTCTATGGCGGATTTGGGCTTGCCCATGGATAACCTGGTATGTACCTTACCCAACGTCCATATCTCGGATGAGCTGACCCCAGATGAGCTGGAAAAAGTCCATACTTTACTTGAAGTCTATAGCGACATATTCTCAAAGTCAGATACTGACTATGGCCACGTGAAGGGCAGGAGCCACTCCATTGCTGTGGGTGATGCCCGTCCTATTAGGTCCAAAACTTACCACAAGTCAAAGTGGAAGAGCAGCAGATGAGGACGGAGCTCCAGCAGTATTAGACATGGGGTTACAAGTTCCTTCAGAAAGTCCTTGGCCTTCCCCCTTTTGCTAATCTAAAAGAAGAACGGAGTTCATTGGATAGTCATGGACTACTGCAAATTAAATAACCTCACGTGAAAGGATAGCTATCCTATCCCCCACATTGGTGACGCCCTGGCCCAACTCTTTGGCTCTAACTTCTTCTTTGTCATGGACTTGTCTAGCGGTTATTGGAAAATGGACCTTTCCCCCAGACCAGGAGAAATGCGCTATCATTTGCAGTGAGGGTCTCTTTCAACCCACCTGATTACCTCAAGGGTTGTGTAACGCACCTGCAACTTTCCAGCGTGAAATGGATCACATTATGCAGGACCTGAAGTTAACTTGTGCCATCATCTATCTTGATGACATCATGTTGTTCTCAAAGACATTCAACGAACATCTTGATCATCTATAGGTGGTGTTTCAACGCTTATGTGACACAAATATCAAGTCAAAACCCTTGAATTGTATCTTCCTCCTGTCAGGAAGATAGCAAGTTAATTTTAGACAAACCTGCCAATTGAAGTGCTGGAGCACCCAAATGACAAGTCCAAATGCTAGTGGCACTGCTACTTGCACGACTGTTATAAAACCAGGAAAGAATTTTGTCACTGAGTGCCCATGAGCCATAATTGTGTGTAGGAACCTAGCAAAGAACCAGGCGAACATGGCCATGGCCCTGTGAATTGTGGATATAGGCGGGAATGGTGATTTAGATTTGAACATAATAAAAACTGGAATTGGGTCGAGGGATTTTTATTAAAAGTTGAATAAAGAAAAGTGACAACAATTTCCTCAGTGTGATGCAACTGATTAAATAGTGTTCAATTTGTTAGTTTTGTCAAAGCAGGGATTGGGGACCTCAAATTTTGACCTAACCCGGTGAATTTTTGAGGGGGGGAATATTGACTTCAATCTGAGCTGACATCAAAAGAATTGGTGGTGGGCTGAGTCACTATCAGTTTGCATACAAATGCCTGACCCAAGGCTTTACTGCATTTACGATGGTTAGCGTGACAGCATTTGGCACAACAGGCAACAGGGATCCCCCAGGGCCACCCCACATAGGGAAAGTCCTAACGGGTCAGAAATGGGTTTGGGATGACCAACCCACCCATGCCCAGTCGCTGGGGCGTTCATTCATCAAAGTGGGATTCCTTAAGCAATGATCCCGATTTTTGTGATGAGGGTTTCAAATTATTAGCAACAATACCCCAATGGTGATATATGCCAGTTGGGGACAAGGACCAATGATTTCAAGAGTAATTTAGGATCAGCAATCATACTGCTTGATGGATTGATGACATCAGCTATTTTGACTGAGATTTCATCATTTGTCCCCTTTCAGCTATGAGTTGCACACCCATTGTGATTTAATCCGCATGTTTTGGACATTTCAACTTTGATTTCAAGGATTTGGCGCCATCAGCTTTAGAGTCCATCCAGCTCATGGAGATGATGGTTTCCGATGATTTCAGCACAGATTTCCTCTATTCAACAAACCAACTCTGCGGAGGTAAGCGCAGTTACTGGGGGAGGAATCTTCAGAGGTAGCGCTGTTACCCAGCACTCATCTACCACATGGGCGAGGTCGCCCTATGTGACAAGGGGTACAGTTGCCCTCTTCAGACCCTTTTTATTAGGAAATGGGAAAATCGCCCGATCCACACAAAAGGGACGTTTCCCTGGACTTACATTTCCCTTTCCTTTTGTTAGAGGAGGGGCGCCACCACTGGGAAGCTGCATGAGGGCTACATTTTTGTGAGCTTTGGGCAACTTGATCGCCATCAAAGCTGCAACCTTTGTGGGGGGACGGGGATCATCAGGATGGGACACATGGAAAGCCTCAACCAGTTCCATGCTGTTCACGCAATTATGGGCTTTACCCAGCTGTTTTTGTAGGCTGGATAACCCTTCCATGCAATGAGATACTGAACTGACCTCCAAGATCTGCGGGATGCTAAAATGCTCTCCACTTCAGCCTTCTCCACATTCTCAATCACTAAAGGCTCAGGAACCAAGGCGATAGTCCCCTTGAATGGGGACAGCTGAGATGCATGAAAAACTGGATGTTGTTTCCAGTGAGATGGCAACCAACCAGAAAGCACCATTCCCCAAATCCTCCTTTACCAAGTGGGGACCAGAATGCTTTCTTGTAAACTTCTGGGAGGGTATCTGCATCCACAAATGGCGCGTATCAATCATGACATATGAATCCACCAGAATGTCATGAGCGGAAAGCTGTTTCCAATCCGCAAAATGCTTATAGTTGCCAATAGCCTTAGTGAGATGCTCCTGCACCAAGAACTGGGTAGACCAAGTATGCTCTGCATGATCTGCGGCAGCTGGGACCTCTTGACGCAGATAAGGACCGATCAAAAATGAGGGTTATACCCCAAAGTCGCTTCATAAGAGGAAAACTCCATAGAGGCATGTGTCCCATTATTATAAGTGAATTGAGCAAGAGGAAGATTGTTAGCCCTGGTATCCTGCGCAGCTGAAGCATAGCAGCGCAAGTACTGTTCCAAGATTCGATTAACCTGTTTAGTTTGTCCATCAGACTGGGGATAATATGTTGTGGATCAACAAGGTGTAAATCTTAAAATTTATAAAAGCTCATTCCAGAACCGCGCTGTAAACTGGGGCCCACGGTCACAAGTAATCTCCTGCGGGATACCAAATATAGAAAACACATGGTGCACGAAGATATGGGCAGTTTCTTCTGAAGAAATGGCGGAAAAGCAAGGGAAAATAGGGCAAATTTTGTAAACCGATCAACCACCACCATCACCACAGTAAACCTGTTAGAACAGGGAAGTTCAACAATAAAATCCATGGATACTGATGTCCATGGACCCTCAGCCTGTTGTACCAGGTGAAGTAGACCATTACTTCCTGATTGATCTGACTTGGCCCATGCATAGGTAACACAATTGGTGATCCAGGCCAGTACATATTTTGACAAGCCCGCCTAATTATAGGTACACTTAATCAAATTGATACATTTCTTATTCCCTGGATGGCTGACTGTGGGGGGTTGTGATGAGCCTGAAACACTTTGGCTCTAACAAGAGGAGGAACTCACATCCACAACTGAAAATGAATAAGACCCTCCGCCAAGGAATATAAGGAATGCTTATGAGCTGGGAGGGACATATATTCCAAAAGATCCACTCCTTTGGGACAAGTCATTTGGGCTGCTAAAACCCATGAAATAAGAGGCGCATCAGGAGCCTTGTCCACTGATGAGACCACGGGAGGGATGATGTATAAGATTTGGGTGGAAGGGATAATGGTAATAAGATCCACCTCCTCTGGATCTACAGGGCAATGTGAGGGGTTATGACTTAAGAAGTTGGGAATAACATTCAACGCTCCTTTCACAAACTCATATTTGAAGTTAAAGCAAACGCAAATCCCAATAGGTTTGAGCTTGCCTGTGTGCCAACTTCTGTGGTTTGTAGAAGTAGAGAAGGGCTTGATGATCCGTTCACACTGTTAACTCATGTTAAGCACCCTGTAAAAGATATCGCCAGCGAGTGGTAAGGCCCATGCCACAGCAGCCAGCTCCTTATCATAGATAGCCCAAGACTGCTCCATAGGAGAGAACTTGTGGTAAAAGTGGGCGACAGAATACTCTAACCCCTTATGTCTCTGAAGCAATACAGCCCCTACTGCAACAGATGACGCATTGTAGGCTACAACATAAGGCTTTGAGGGGTCCGCATGTTTTAGAATAGGGGAAGACAAAAACACCTCCTTAATTGACTCAAATGCATGCTGGCACTCAGGAGTTCAACAAAAGGGGACATTCTTACCTGTAAGTGGATAAAGTGGGGCGGCTAACTGGGATAAAGCAGGGGAGAATTTTATTAAGAAAAATTATAGTGCCCATGAAGCTTCTTAATTGCTTTTGGGTCATTGGAGTGGGCCACTTGCGGATGGCATCCAACTTGTTAGGTGGAATGGTGTACCCATCTTTTAAGACAAGATTGCTTAAAAATGTGACTTCCTTCTGATAAAACTTGCATTTTGAAGGCTTAACAAATAGGCCCACATTATGTAAGGCCGCCACAACTGCTTCCAAACCTTTTGCATGTTGTTTGGGAGTCAGTTAATGTACCAAGATATTGTTGATATAAGCTACTGCACAGGTGAACTAAAGATCACCCAACACACTATCAATTTTTCTTTGGAATGTGGCCGGAGCATTCTTCAACCCAATGGGCATTACTTGAAATTGGAAAATACCCCTCTTTGTTTAGATAGCGGTAAGCCATTCATGACCTTCCATCACCCAAATTTGGTTAAAGATATTAACAAGGTCTATTTTTATAAACATACATGACTTAGCAATCTCTTGAACAATAGTTTAATCCAGTGGCAAAGGGTAGGGATCATGAACTGTGATTTTATTTAGGTGACCATAATCCATGAAGTGACAAAGGGAACCATCAGCCTTCTTGGCAAAAACGATGAAAGAAGCAACTGGTGATGTCTCTTTGAACAACTACCCTTTCTTAAGCATTTCATCCAACCATATATTAAGAGCAGCATCCTCTTCCACTGTGTGCGGGTACAAAGGGCAGTTAATATTTACTACAAGCACTGTTGTTCTAAACCCTAGATTAAAATTAGTATGGGGGGAAGACAGTCGCCTTCTCAGAATTGATGATACTTTGATATCCCATTAATGCCTCAGGAAAATCTGATGTAAGGCCCGCAGAGGAAACAAGGGAAGTGATGAAACTGCGGCCTTGAGTTTTTGTAAGAGTATCCACTAAGGGAAACTCACCTTCCGTCTGGTCATTAGCAAATGACAACATATTGGACTCCAGGTGAATTCTAACATGCTGTCGACGCCATCAACCCACCCCTAAGATTACCAGAAACACCAAGTTTGGCATTGTGGAGAACTGATTGCAAAAGCTGAACTGATGAACAGAGAAAGGTACTGGGCGTCGAACTAGGTATAAGGGCTGGGAGGCCAGTGAAGCAAACAGCACCATAGGACCCAAGTCCAGGTCAAGTTCCAACTGGCGGGCTAACTCTACACTCATAAAATTCCCCGCTGCTCCAGTGTCCACTAAGGCCTCAAAGGACACGTGGTGAACTCCAATACTTATTTTCATGGGTAATGAAAAGTAGGCAAAATTCTCTTTATTGGCAGCTATAGTTGAGTCTGTGAATAAGGAATATATGATACTAGGATTGGGGGAAACCACTAGGTTCAAAACAGGAGTAGCTACTTCATAAGTCAGAATGCCAGAATATACTGACATGGGCACATGAGCCGCAGTTACTATTGAGATTGAATTGGACAATGATTTGGAATAGTGATTTGACATCAAGGCCACCTTGGCAGCTCCTAGCATGAAGATCCCATTTTGGAGGGTGGGTTTAGATAATTTGAGAGGTACTAGGCTATTGTGGCCATAGTATAACTTCTTCTCAACCTTATTTAGCTGAAAGAAAAGGACCACTGCTACATCCATCCCAACGAGAAGGGCGGAAATGGTTAAGAATAATGGTTAATCAATTATGTCAGGAAGATAGCAAGTTAATTTTTGACTGACCTGCCAATTGAAGTGCTGGAGCACCCAAACGACAAGCCCAAATGCCAGTGGCACTGCTACTTGCACGACTGTTATGAAACCAGGAAGGAATTTCATCACTGAGTGCTCATGAGCCATATTTTTGTATAGGAACCTAGCAAAGAACCAGGCAAACACGGCCATGGGCCCCATGTTTTGTGTAAATATAGGCGGGAAGGGTGGTTTATATTTGGAAATAATAAAACTGGAATTGAGTAGAGGGATTTTTATTAGTAGTTGAATAAAGAAAATTGACAACAATTTCCTCAGTGTGATGCAACTGATTAAATAGTTTTTGATTTAGTAGTTTTGTCAAAGCAGTGATTGGGACCCTCAAATTTCGACCTGACCCAGCAAATTTTTGAGGGGGGAATATCGACTTCAATTTGAACTGACATCAAAAGATTTGGCGGTGGGCTGAGTTGCTATCAATTTGCATATGAATGCTTGAAATGAGGATTTACTGCATTTACGGCGGTTAGCATGATGGCATTTGGCCTGATGGGCAACAAGGACCCCCCAGGGCCACCCCACATAAGGACAGTCTCAATGGGTCAGAAACAGGTTCTGGATGACCACCCCACCCATGCCCAGTCGCTGGGGCGTTAATTCAGCAAAGCGGGATTCCTTGAGCAATGATCCCAATTTTTGTGATAATGGTTTTGAATTATTGGCAACAATCCCCAATGGTGATATATGCCCATCAGGGACAAGGCCTGACAATTTTGAGAGGAATTTAGGGTTGGCAATCGTTTTGCTCAATGGCTCAATTTCATCAGTGATTTTGACTGAGAATTCATTATTTGTCCCCTTCCAGCTATGAGTTGTGCACCCATCAAGCTTTGATCCCATATGTTTCAGAGATTTCAACTCCAATTTCAATAATTCGGTGCCATCAGCTTTATAGAGTCCATCCAGCTTGTGGGATGATGGTTTTTAATGATTTCAGAACAGATTTCCTCTATTTAGCGAACCAACTCTGTGGAGGTAAGCGCAGGGACTGGGGGAGGAATCTTCAGAGGGAGCTCTGTTACCCAGTGCTCATCTACTACATGGGTGAGGTTTCCCTGACTGACGAGGGGTACAGCTGCCCAACCCTTTTTGTTAGGAAGTGGGAAAATCGCCCAATCCACGCAGAGGGGATGTTCCCCTGGACTTACACTTCCAAAGGAAATTGAATTTCCTTGGACACTCCATTTTCAAGAGGGAATCCAACCCATACAAGATAAGGTCAAAGCAATCTCAAAAATGCCTCCCTTGAAAATTTTATGGGATATAAAGGTATTTCTAGGGATGATGGTGTATTACCATCAGTTTATCCCTAAGTTTGCCCAGCTTAGCGAGCCCCTTGTCCGCCTATTGACCAAAAATACCCCTTTTCATTGGGGTGCCAAACAAAAGGGCGCTTTTGAGATGCTGAAGCAACTGCTTCTCAACGTCTGATCCTGAGGCATCCCAATTATAATAAAACTTTTAGCTTGTTTACTGACACTTCAGACTACGCCGTTGGGGCCATCTTACCCCAATTAGATGAAAATGTTTTATATCATCATGTATCCTATTTTAGTAAGATGCTGTCTAAGGCGGAATGCAACTACAGTGTCATAGAGAAGGAGTGCCTCGCCGTTCTGTTAGCTGTGAAGCACTACCGCTCTTTCCTGTATGGAACCACCTTCACTGTGGTTACTAATTACGCTTCTCTAAAATGTTACAAAACATGAAGGATCCT
>JAKSZP010004060.1:0-190273 GCA_022478985.1 Massospora cicadina | reverse complement strand
CTGACCAGAAGCGCCAGAGTGGTCTTCCATTGTTCGCTGTAGGAGATTACATCTTATTCCACAATCAGCATGGATTAAGACAAAAAATAAGCTCTCCAACATTTGGATCAGCCCATTTGAGATTATCAAGAAGATTGACATGGATGTCTACACAATTAAGGAACCCGCTGGGGGTCAGGTTATCAACTGAGTCCATGAAAAGTTCCTTTGAGCATACAAACAGTAAGAACCTATCATCCAGTCAAGGAGGGGGTAATGTCGCAATTCCAATATGACTGGACAATAAGCCCTAAATCAATATGGCGCAATGAATGGAATCCACTGGAATCAAACTGGTACTGGTAATTTAAGCGCTTTGAAATGAGGCATTTGGCAAATCAAGAGGATTTATGCCAAGATTCGATACAAATGAAAGTAAGTCAAAAAGGGAAGCATAATAGAAGAGTACCAAGTAAAGGATACATCCGGCTGGGGAACCAAGGTATAAAGAGTTTGATGGAAGATAAAAGGTTTATAGGTTTTTATGAGAAGAAGGGAGCGCAGATAAAATCTGCGATTATATTATAATAAAGGTTAAAATAAGGGGCAATAGCTCCATACATATTTTATTAAGTTTATTATAAAGTCAGCAATTCTCATATCATCTGATTTGGCTGCTCAGTGGCTCATACCCTATGCAAAACCAACTCGTCGGAATCAAGCCCAAACGCCAAGAATAACAGTGGTGCTCACTACAGGGGGACTCTGCTGGTTGGTGCTGAAGTAACTGATGGGTTGGTGAAGAAGTGGCGGTGATGCACCACTGTGGTTTGGTTCCAGCAATTGTTGGTGGTGGGGAGGGGCAAGCCCGCCCCACATGCTGAGTTTGGAAGTAGGAGGTTTACCATCTGGTTAAGTGGGGGGAAATGTCTTGATTTTAACTAGATGGAATCCTCCAATGATTTAGCTTTATCTGGAATGATGTAGCCAATTCCAGTGGAATGGTTTATTGACTGAATTTTGTGTTATTTGATTCAATTACTGGTTAGTTGCTCCCCAATTTGGGTTGAGCCAAAATCAGTATTCCGCTGAGTTTGGTATTAGTTTTACTGGGGCCAAGCAGTGGCCCTAAATTAGTATAAGGATCACCAGCAACTAGTAGCTGAGGATGATCAATTGATATCAGTCAGCAGAATCAGTGTTTGATGCCAACCGCCATTTGTGGTCCATTGTGGGATTTCTGGTGGAAAGCCGATGCATTTGCTTCAAATGTTCACTGCCTGTACTGATAATCCGATGTTGGTGGATCCAACAATCATGAGTTTGAGGTGGCCGAAGTTGTTTCCGGTGCCTCATTTATTATTAGATAAGATGAGAAGTAATGTCAGCAAGATGCAGAGATATTCTGATTCAAAGCGGGCAATCAAAGTGGTTTCCAGTGCATTATTATCAACTCAAAGGTCAAAAATCAAAAAAAATTGACATTTAATTAGAATAATTATTTATGTGGCTCATTGGTGACTTAAGGCTGAGGATGAGCTAAAACTAATTTGTTTATTGGGAAGGATGGAGCAGGAGGGTCAACGCCAGGGAAGAGAATAAAGTAGTAGTAGAAGAAGAATGGTTTGCTGGAAGAACCAGCAGAAGAGCTGATAGGTCAGCGGTGGGCGCAGTAGCCCTTTTGTAAATAGTATAAATAACTGGCGCTTCCCTTTCAATAAATATCTCCCTTTGCTCATTCTCTTTTATGATTTAAGTTTATATTTATTTCGTTGTTTAGGAATGAGGATAGGGGATCCCCAAAATGGTGCGGGTGAAATGCTAAGGGGTTAGCTGGCACTGCTAGCCCCAACACCTAAGGTAAAACGGCAAGGGCTGACCAGTCTTCATACTGGTTAGCCTGCCAACTAGCAGAGCCCAAAGTCAATTTTCTGACACTCAGTAATTATGATCTATAATATTCCAAGTGTACATATATATACTGGTTAAACAAGTATAGGTGCAGGTGATAGTTGATAGCAGAGCGTCTATCAGTATTATCTTGACCAAGCTGGTGAAGAAGATGAGGATATTGCCCGATTTAGAACACAAGAAAGAATATGGGACAGCTGGGCTAAATACCACTATTTTATGAGTGCATAATGCGCTCTACCACTTCAATTTGGATCCTTAGTGGTATCCGCCCCAGCAATAGTTTTGCCAACCAAAATTATGATATTCTGATCAGGATGGAGTTTATACAAAAATAAATTGTTAAATGTAACTTCAAGGATAATATGTTAAACATATTGGGTCAGACGTTACCATTGGTTTATCAGAAAATATAGAGAAGCTCCACTAATGAGGAGGAATAACTTCATCAATCTGATCTACAATTATAGAATTGTCCTGATTTGTTACCAATTAAATGGCTGAAAGCGACGAGAAATGCCAATGAAATCCTGGAAAATTGGGGAATTCCGTTGAGGATTAAGAATTTAAGGACCATACCACCAGGATTGCAGATCATAGTCAACACGGGATTGACATTGGAGATACCTGAGCTGCTGCATGGAGAATTCAGAAGGCCCTGGAAGAGGTCCAGAATAGAGCCTTGGGTGACTCCTGGAATAATTATGACAGGCCATGGAGAAATTCGAGTTCTCCTGAAAATTTTAGTAAAAACTGATCAAGATTGAGGAGAATTAGATAATCATTTTGTTCATTTAATCCTGATGGCTGAATTGAGGAAATTCCACAATTTTGGGACCCTCAATGGGAAGGTATTACTGGCAGGAGTAACCAAAATTATCAATCTATTGGTCAATAGAGAGCAACTTGCTGATATGAAGCATAGACAGCAGGAGGAGGTGTCAAATTATTTGACAAGTATTGGGAAGTATTTTCCCAAGATGACCATGATTTGGGATGTGTGAGAAATGTAATCCACAAAGTTGACACTGGGGAAAATTTGCTGATAAGAATGAGACTGATTCGGTGGTTGAAGGTGGCTGAAGTAAAAGTAGAGGAAGAAATCAGTAAACTAGTGAAGAATGGGCTTCAAGTTCCATTGTAAAACCCTTGGGTGAGCCGCATCCTTATCATGAAGAATAAGGGTGGCTCTAATCTGGTGGTGATCAATTATTGGAAGCTGAACAAGATTACAAAGAAGGATTTGTATCCACTACCACAAATTAATGATGCGCTAGATTGATTGGGAGAAGCAAAGTAATTCTCTGCAAGGGATCTAATATCAGGATATTGACAAATCGATTTGCCAATGGAAGACCAAGAGAAATGCGCGATTATCACCATGCAGGGGTTGTATCAACAGATTAGGATGCCCCAGGGTCTATGCAATGCGCCTGCAACGTTCCAGAGGGCCATGGACGACATATTGATTGACATGAAGTTGTCATGCGTCCTTGTGTACTTGGATGAAATAAATGTGTTCAGTAGGACGTTTACTGACCATTTACACCACTCAGAGGAAGTTTTCAAACAACTATCCATGGCTAACATGAAGTTCAAGACGAGAAAGTGCCACTTCTTCAAGAAAGAGTTGAAATATTTGGGATTCGTAATCAACTCTAGTGGACTGCAGCCACAAGCCCAGAAAATTGAAGCCATAGAGCAATTGGCTGTACTTAAGAGTGCTGAGATATCCAAGGATTCCTTGGAATTATTAGATACTATATAGGGTTCATTTGGGATTTTTCAAGAATCGCCAAGCCCCTCTTCCATCTACTGAAGGATCCAAAAAAGGATTTGTCTGGAGTGAAGAGGCCCAGAGTTCTTTTGATGAATTACGCCAGTATTTAATAGATTCTCTAATCTTGAAATATCCGAATTTCAATTGAGAATTTATAATACAGACTGATGCTTCATTAACAGCAATTGGTGCCATCCTGAGCCAAGTGTATGAACTTAGGGATGAACATCTGGTAGCGTATGTGAGATGTACACTCTCAGCAGCTGAGAGGAATTACACCGTGACTGAGAATTAATGCCTTGTGGTAATCTACGCCTGTAAACATTTTTGGGTGATATTCATGGAACACACTTCAAAGTGGTGATGGACCACTCCTTGTTGAGTTGGCTACACAATTTAAGAGAACTGGGAGGATGACTGTCCCGATGGACATCAAAGCTATAGGCTTACAATTATGAGATAGTCCACTGAGCTGGAGCTTCTGATCAGAATGTGGATGGCTTATCAAGGGTACCAATGGTGCAAATGGCATATCAGCAAGCTGATGAGCTTTTCCAAAGAATGGTCAAAGGAGAAATCAGGAACAAGCCCTGAGAAATCCAAGATGCACTTTGAAAAGTGATGGAAAACACTGAGACCATGGATGGACAAGTTTTCAAGACAATCAACTGAAAATGGTTGCTATTTCCAAAGCTGTCAGAACAAGTGGCTATTGTTCAAGCTGCTCATAAGGTTGTGGGGCATGGAGGCCTGATGAAGATGACCAATCACATTTGCAAGTATTATTACTGGGAGTCCATCAACTACGATGTAGCAGATTATCTGGCTTGTTGTGTGAAGTGCCAGTTGCACAAGCCTAACAAGAACAAAAATGGATACCGACTGGTTTGCCCTGGATTTTCTTGGCATATGGTGTCCATTGACGTGATGGGACCATTAACCATGAGTACTGGGGTGAGTCAAATGCACCATAGTTGAGATTGACCATCTGAAGAGATGGGTCAAGGTAAAGGCCCTGGAAAAAGTAGATGCGACAAGCACTGCAAGGTTTATCCTGGATCAAGTAGTATACTGACATGGATGCCCGCAGGTCTTATTGAGTGATAATGGGATAAATTTCACATCTCATGTAATCCTGCGATTAGTGAAAAAATAAGGATTTGTGGAGTCGTGTCTGTACCATACCAGCCAGGATTATAGACTTGTAGAACAGGTCAATGGTACACTGGCCACGATGCTGAGGAAGCTGGTCGCAGGGAGAACTTCTGCATGTGGAATGTACCTTAGTTTGGTGATGTTTGCATACAACATAAGTCATCATATGGAGATGGGAAAAACGCCGTTTGAGTTGCTATATGGAAGGAAGGCCACGTTGCCACAAATTTTATATTTGGTGGTGAAAAGTACTTTGGGGATGAGTGCCAAGCAGTACCTGACCTAATTGTCAAATATCCTGATCAAAATGAAATTGCAAGCATTCAATACGATCTTAAAGAAAAGGATCAGAGCAAAAATGACAGATGATAAGAACTGACAGGCCTTACTAGAATACTGGATATATGAAAGAGTTGCCTATTGCAATATGCATGGTTTCAGGAGAAGAAAAAAGCTAGATGCATTATGGTCAGGTCCGTTTGAGATTATTGCCAAGATGGCAATGGACGCCTACTCCATCAAGAACCTCTTGGATGGAAGGATAGTAAATTGAGTACATACTAAGTATTTGAAGAAGTGGATCAATGAAAATATTAGTAATAAAAAAGTGTCCCCAAAGGACTGCTGAACCATTGAGATGGTTATGTCTTGATGATTTGGTTAAGTCCAAAAAAGGACCTCTGAACCAAACTAGATGGTTAAGTTTTAGAAAATAAGACCTTTAAACCATAGAAATTGGTAGGTCTAAGTATACCTCAGAACTAGTTTGGGGGAATAATTATAGAAGATGGACTGCTGAACCAAGTGAAGGTCATGTCCCATATAAAAAGAAGAAAAAATAAAAGATTAATAAAAAATATAGCGATAAAAACATTAAAAATGCACAGAAAAAAATATATTTTTATAATTTTTTTATTGGTTATCCTCAACTCGAGGATGATTCTGCCTATTTCACCTCATGGGGGATAAGAATTGTATCACAGTAGGAGTAAACAAACTGTAAAAATCTATGTGAGATTGGATGCTAGCAAGGTCTAGACCTACTCAAATCAAAGTTTAGTGAGTGGAGGCTGATCCCTGTGAGAGTGTAACTAAGTGAAGAGAGATGGATATGTCAGTACTTGCCAAATGTGATACCTCAGATTAGGGAGTGAAGCAACATAACAAGAAGAGGAAGTCGTCAAATAACCCTTAGTAATCCTGATATGGCACCAGAGCCTCTAGATTGGTCTTGAGCGCTTGCAAATGGGCTTCATAAGAACATTGGACATATGAGCTGGCATCAAGCAAGAGATATTAGGCAGGGGTTGCCAAATCATGCCCCCTATTAAAGCCATAGGAGAAGGTACTGATGGGACATGCCAGAATGAGATAGTCATGCAGGGAGCAGATGGCATCCTGAAGATGATGACTATAAGCTTCTTGGAAGCAAAAGAAGAATGAGTGATGGAAGCTGGGATAGGCGGGAAGCTTCATGGACCAACTTTGAAGAACTTGGCCAGCCTAGTGAATAGCCAAGGCTGCAACATATCGATTTGGAATGTTTTCAAGGTTGGAGGGGTTCAGAGCTATGGATAGAGCCTCAGTTACTCAGGTTCTCATTTCTGCATAGGGAGTTCAAAATGTTTGCAGTTTTCGATGACCAGTTCAGTTGATAGAATTTATGGTTTGTAATACTGGTCGTTTTGGAAAGGGAACTCTGGAAGCAAGTTCAACCCAGTGAAGAAAAATCAATATATAGAGTGGAGGCTTTACTTCAGGAGGTTCAATGATGATTGTAGGAGTATCTGCAAATGGAGACAAATCAAGGAGACTTTCATAGTCTGACTCAGGAATAGATGACAGAGGAATTGTTGGTCGCAAGTCATTAAAGACAATCACTAACCTGGTTTCATAGGGGTTGGATACCATTTCCAATAATTCCATGGAAGGACTGGCCACACATATTTTACTGGTAGTATGAGTCATGGGAGGACCATAGAAGAGGTTACGTCATGCAGAATGACTTATCAGTTGGAAGAGCCATACATCTTTACAAACATGGTGTCAAGCAGCTGTTGATACCAAGGCTTTGAATTCAACATATGAGCTGGATGAGAGGGGGGATGTCAGCTTTAATGATAGTTAATATTATGCACTCTGGAATCAATTAAGCTTTATTTTCGGAGAAATTGATCTTAATTAATGAGATAAGCTCTCCAGAGAAGAATTAAGAATGATATGAGCCAAGAAGTTTTTACAAGAAAATAACAAGAGCAAATATAAATGAGCATCCTTAATTTCACCACAAAATAAACGTTGACGGCAAGAATCTCCTGTTGAGGACAAGGAGGAAAATCAGAAAATCAGGGAGACAGACCGAGAATACTGTTTATGATAGTGGGTCATATTCACTGATGGGGGGAAACTGGATCCTGGTAACAGTATCATCACAAGTAAATTGATTAGCCCAGCACAAAAGAAGGTCATGGAGACCGCGCTCTGAGTAGTCAGTATCAAGGAGGAAGAGTAAGAGAACTGTATACCAAAGGTTGTTCTGAACAGCAAAGAGTACAGAACAACTGCACTCCGCTTGAACCCATGAAGTATTTGGCCTGGTGTACAAGGTGGTATACTACTGTCCCAATCTTTAAACTCAATGGAAATCTAGGCAAGAGGGAGGATGTGTTGTATTTTCACCCACATTTCTAGCTATCTAGATAACCATGGATCGCAAGGGGATAAATCCCTATAGCGAGTGAATTGGATTTCAGTTGACCTCAATTTCAGGTTAATAACGTTTAGGGGATTTTAGGTAATTCGCCTGGTTTGAATCCGCTGGCGGATTAATCTAGGTGAATGCTTAAGATCTCATTGGGCAGAGTTGCTGAAAAAATGTGGTTCATCTGATATTTGATTAATTAAACTATCAGGTGTAACAATTGGGATCGGTCAGGTTTCATCACCAACCAATTGGTAATTCAAGGGGCAAGTTGCAAGGCGAATGATGCCACCGCAACTAGCAAATTGATCAGTTGGTTCATGATCTGCCATAATGGGTAATAGGTCTCATTACCTAAGCAGGGCGCTTGCCAAATATGGTTGGTTTGCTGGTCCCAAGTGGAAAACGTTAGGGCCACTTTTATAACTCTTTCCATTTTAGGTCTCAAGAATTTCCAATAACAGAATTCTAACCAGGGATGGGGAAGAACATCACTGATGAGAAAATAAAGGGTAATTCAATGGCAATGGTAGCCAATTTATCCCTGAGGCGCCAACTGAGGGTTGGGCACCAAAATCCTACTATAAATTCCCCTGAGAATTCACTTAATAAAAACCAGATTTTAGCAGAATTCATTATTAGTTTCATTCATTTTCAAGGAAGTTATTGCTGTGTACTTTAATTGGAGACTCTTTATAAGAATATAGAGTAAGGATCAAGGATTCTGAGAATAGAAGTTAAGCTGAGACAGAATTTGCTGCCAACTTTGCATCACCAGAGAAAAGGCCATAAACTAGGATCTGAGCGTGGATCAAGTTAGGCATATAAGAGAATAATTCCCTACTGAGGACATCTAGAGTATTTCAAGGAGGAATACCAGTCAAACGTTGGACCAGAAACCAGTGATCTATTCAACTATGTATAATAGTCTTCATACTATTATCAATCATATATTATAAATCATCAGACAACGCAAGGAGTGCACAAATCAAACCTGTCCTGTTATCAATTAGGGGGTAATATTCGTGAATGAGCAGCGAGGCCCTATATTTTTAACAACATAGGGCGGTAGGTCATATAGGGTTGCAGAAGATGTTAAAGTTTTTGCAACCATGTTACTATTGGGAAAGCATGTATCACAATGTGCTTGAAAGTCTTCTTGTTGTCACCAGTGTTAAGTGGAAAAACCTTTCCACAAGAAAACTACCTACCAGCTGGTTAACCTCATTTCACATGGCATACTGTCTCCCTTGATGTGGTGAGCCCTCTGCTGATGGGTGTGAATTGCTCCAAGTATATACTTGAAGCCATAGATCTTTTGACCAGGTGGGTGGAAGCAAGAGCTATCAGGGACCTAGCTGCAACTGTCACTAAGTTCATCATGGAGTGCGTCATACAGCAACATAGATGTCCACAGTTTATTCTCACAGACAATGGAACAGATTCCACATCGCATGTCCTTCCTAAGTTGAACGAGTTGATGACCATCTGCAGGGTCTTAACTAACTCATACCACCCTGAATCCAATGGGATGGTCTAACAGGTCAATAGCACCTTGATTAACAACCTCCATAAGCTTTTAAATGACCATCCCACTGACTGGAGTACCCTTTTATCCCCCACCATCTTTGCGTACAATATGAGCTATCATTTTTCAACAGGGAAAAGTCCCTTCCAATTAATTTATGAAAGACATCCATCTTTGCTGGAAATGCATTATTCCTGCATGTAGGATACCGGCGGAGTAGAGCCCCAGCGCTATTTGACTAACTTAACGGACATGCTAATTAAACTCCAAACTGAAGCATATTCCTCTAGGTTAGCTAAGAAGATTTGGGATCAGGCAGCCAACCAATGTAGATGCAGCAGCCTCCCAAAGTTTGTGGTAGGAGATCTTGTCCAGTTCCATGACCAACATAATTTGGAAGGAAGAACAAGCTTCTAACATTTGGACCAGACCATTTGAGATAATTGAGAAGACTAGTTTTATGACTACACCATTAAGGAACCTGCAAGTGGTTAAATTATCAACTGAATACATGCAAAATTTCTTCAGGCATACAAGTAATAGAAGCTTATTGTTTTGTCAAGGGGGGTAATGTCAAGAAATTGATATTACCAGATGATAAGTCACATATCTGGTGGATTGTATTTATAAGTTGAGGTGATCCTCAAGATTTGAGCAGTAGATTATGTCAATGTGAAGCAAATCAATTATATAATAGTTCAGAAAATTGAGGGAATTCCGCTGAAGCCTCAATGACAGAACAAAACCCTAAAATGTAGCAAATAAAGAATTACTAAGCGGAAGGGTTGAAACTTACTAGGCTTACTGAGGATTAAGAGTTGAGCGTGAGAATGAGAAGGAGGAGGTTTTTGGAGAAGAAGAGAGTAAGGAAGGGTTAAAGGAATTAGTCATTATATATTAAAGAGATTGGTATTGTTGGGGCAATAGCTCCTTATATAAAATTTTGATATTTTTTATTTACCAAGGATCAGCGATTATTATATTGCTAATCTGTTGCTCGATGGGTTTTAGCCTGTGCAACCAACTCAGAGGAATCAACAAAATTTGCCAAAAGTTAACAAGGCACAAATTCATGCAGGAGAAAATGCAATTAGTGATTTTGATGCTCGCATTGCTATGCAATTGGCGCTCTGACCTATTGAAAATTGGACTAATCAATGATGTCAACATTGGCCACTAATAAAACTACCTCTCAGATGGTAGAGTATTAGAAAATGGTGGACGCAACCTTTGATTCGCTAAATCAAGGTTAGAAAACTCAACTAGACTTCAACTCAAGCTTTAAAAAACGCCAAACTGAAAAAGGATCTTAAAATTAGACTAGGAAAAGTTGAAGGACAAGAATGGCCTAGCAATAAGCTGCGTTTTATATGCAAGAAATGTGGAGCTGTGGGTTATAAAGCTTCTCAGTGTTGAAACAAGAAAACCAACGATCAGGTGAACCTTATACGTTCTAAAGAAAAGGAAACCAATGAAGAATTGGGAAAGGGCCCTGCAGTCTAGATGAGGAACAATCTAGATCCACAGGAAGCTAAGTTCTACCAGATAAGCTTCAACTAAGTAAACATATCTGACATGTTCAGAAGTTAACATGTAACCAACCCCTTCATCATATCCTATATCCAAATGGCAATGCAATCACCAGGGCTAAGGCAAAGACAATTGCCACAAGATTATATCAGAGGTTTCTTTCCATATGCTCACTTATTTTTGAAAAAGGCCAAAACGCCAACATTAAGTAAGGATTATTTCAAAAACTGGATTAGTCAATGTTTTGATTTCAATCACTACTATCAAGAAATTATTTCCTGATATAACTGAGAAAAATAATTTATACTTTAAAATTGGAAAACAATGCCTCTATACATCTAGTAAACAATATTTTGCATTTCTCTGAGTGTACCTATACTGACATATATGGTTAACTGAGTAAAAGTGAGGGCCTTTATCAATAGTGGCGCTCCAATCAATATCATTCTACCAAATTGATAGAATGTGCAAAGTTTTGCCGGATCTAGAACACTGAAGGCAGTATGGGACAGTTGGGACTTACTATACTACTTCATGTGAAGCTAATGGTGCTTTGCCCTTCCATTTTAGGTCATTAATCATGTCTTGGTAGCAATCATTTTGGCCAATAAAAAACTATGATTTTCTCATTGGCACATAATTTATAAAAAGTATGGGGTAAAGTGTGACTGAAGAGAACATTTTGACAATCTTAGGCCCAATGTTGCCATTGGTATACAATAATAAAGTAAATGATCCCCAAGCTAGAAAAACAATTCTATAGGCCTGATTACACTGACAATATTGTTCTTATAAGATACAAATTGGTCAGAAAGAAGATATAAAGATTACAAGCATACTTGACCAAAAATTGAAGAATTTGGTCTGAGCAAAGGAGAAAGTAACCATTCTTCCAGGTATGCAAACGATGATCGATAATTGATTAACTTTTGAGATCCCTAAACAGCTTTATGTGGAGATTGATGCTCCATGGAAAAATTGAAAATGGAACCTTGGGTAGTTCCAGGGGATTCTAATTCCCAGGAATGGAGAAATTTGTATCCTACTTGCTGATCTAAAAATTCTAATTGATTTCAAAAGAAATCAAGTGATTGAGTTCACTCATATGTTCTTTTTTTTAGTACTAGAGTTCAACTCATATGGTTCTTGTGATATAGATTAACTAAATTTATGAATCAAAAATTTAACCAAAAATGGGGTACCTGATTATCCAATAAAAACATTCATATACTAATTGATCAAAAACAATTAACTAGAATAATAGAAAGCCAATAAGAAGAGGTGTTATACTTACACACAAAAAATGCAGATTAACATGCTAGAGATGGCCATAATTTAGTGTGTGCAAAAACGTGCTACATTTAGTTGAAGCCAGAGATGCCAAACCAATTGGGATGAGCCTGAACAAAGATCAAGAGCAGCTGAGGCAGTAGTCGCCAAAGAATTTAGAAGTTGTTAGACATGAGATGTTTGTGCATTTGTCCAGTCCTTGGGCCAGTTTGATTCTAATAGTTAAGAAGAAGGATGGTTTGTATTAGGTCATATTTGACTATCGTCATCTGAATAAAATTAATAAAGAGAATTTATATCCCTTTCTGAGAATTGATGATGCATTAGATTGGTTAGGTGAGGCGAAATTATTTTCAGTGATGGATATGCTTCATGTTTCTTACAGATTTATATGCTACCAAAGGTTTAGGAGAAGATTGCCATAATAAAGGCACCAGGGCTTTACCAACCTACCAGGGTGTTGCAAGTTCTGTGTAATGCACTTTTGCCTTTTCAACAAGCAATGGATATTATCTTGTCTGATCTTAACTATCCTGTATTTTGGTTAATTAGACGACATTAATTTGTTCAGTTGTACTTCTATAGATTATTTACAGCACTTTTAGTAAGTATACAAGAAGCTGATCTCAGAAAATCTCAAAAACAAGCCCCAAAAATGTCACTTTTAAGAGGGAGTTAGATTTTTTTGTTATTAACGCAGATAGATTGGAACCTCAAAAAAAGGGGTCATAAAATTGGACGGATATTATCTCTAAAGAGCATTTGAAATTTCTAAGTCCTCTTGGGAATGGTTTGTTGATATCTCCAGATCATTAAAAATTTTGCAAAAATAGCAGATCCATTATGCCATCTGATTAAAGATCTGAAGAAATGGTAAAAATGGATCAAGCAAGCTCAATATGCATTTACTGTATTTTAAAGATACTTGATAACGATTTTGTTACTCAGATCTCTGAACTTTGACCAGCTGTTTATTATACAATCAGATGCGCTATTTATGGTACTATGGGCCATACTTGTTCAAGTTAACAAAAATGGATAAGAGCATCCATTGACTTATGGTAACTGTGCCTTAACAAAGCATAAAGGAGTTATACAGTAATTGAGCACAGTTATCTTGCAGTCATCTATGCTTGCAAGCAGTTCTGTGTTTATATTTATGGGATGCACTTTAAGTTTTAACTGATAATGCATATCCCTTTTGGTTGCGTACCTTAAAAGAACCTTAAGGGAGATTAGCACAATCTACCTCAACTTTGCAGGCCTATGACTTTGATATAGAAAATCACGCTATGGATAGAAACCAAAACATTGATGAATTATACAGATTGCTGGCAATTCTTGCAGTGTAAAATCGTGCTGATGATCTATTCAAGCATATAATGAAAAGGGAATTAGAGACAGAGCCATCAGAAGCCAAAGCTTATTATAAAAAGCCATGTAAAGAATGGAGCAGAAGAATGGTCAATTATTAAACTAGTGAACAATAAAGGGCTCCTGTTTCCAAATCCATTAAAATTTGAAAATAATTTAACCGCTCCTAAAGTCATTAGGCATGGTGGCCTTATGAAAACTTAAGAGAACATTCACCAATACTACTAAGTGAATTTTTTAATAATGATGTGGCGGATTTTCTTTCCTATTGTGTGGAGTGCAAACTCCATAAGCCACACACAAACATTACTGAAAATTTATTAGTGCGTCCAGGGATCACATGGCATACAGTGTCTATAGATGTTATAAACCCTTAAGCACAAGTGCTGGGGTAATGCAGTAAATCATTGACACATTTGATCCCCTTATCAGGTGGGTCAAAACAAAGCCATGAGTTAAGTCAATTCTTTGAGTACCGCGAAATTTATTAATGATCAGGTATACAAGCATGGCTGCCCTCAGGTGATACTAAGCAACGATGGACTGAGTTTCACTTACTTTGTTATACCCCAATTAAAATAAACTAATGGGTATTAGAGAAGTAGTCTCAGTCTCATAATTTACTTTTCTATTTTATTTGAGGTGGTCTGACCTGGGGACAATACCGCAACAATGAAGGGAATTTGAATTAATGGGAAAGGAGGATAAAACCCAAAACCTCCAAGCGCAGTGTATGATAGGCCAGGAACTCCATTGACCGCCTTGCTATTTTCTATCTCAGTTTGGGCATTGATGCGCAATTTTAACACAGTCATAATAGTCCCCTACCCAAAGTTCATCTACTGGGATAGAACTTGGGAAGCAGTGGTAGAGGGTCCATATTATACCACTGGGGTATCCTCCCCTTCTCAGTCCCATATTGGCCAAAGACAAACTGACTGGTCAAAAGAGTAAATGCTACATTAGCTGCTATGCTATAGAAGCTGGTGCAGGTTAAACGTCTTCTTGAGCTTCATAATTAATGTAATTATCTTTTTTTATAAGTCATCTATCATTCAGCAACAGGAAAACACCCTTCAAATTGCTCTATGGAAGGAAAGCAGTATCACCAACAATATTATACTCAGCCTGTGGAATTAACATTGGTGATGTGTCCTGACCAGTATTTATATTTATTAGACACTATTATGACTAAATTACAATCCCAAACCTTTTGATAAAGCACTTAGATCAATGATCCAGGTTAAGAAATATGATGGAAGAAATCAGCCAGCCATCAAGGACCTGAAATAAGAGATCAAGCATCTAACTTTGATACTTATAGATTCAGTCATCTAGATAATCCGGATGCCTTATGGATAGGGTTATATAAAACAAAATTTGAAATTAGCAACAGATGCCTATAAAATCAAAAATTATCTCCAATGGGTATATAGTCAACAGCTTTCATAGTAAATTTTAAGATATTGACATTGATGTATATATTAAAAAATAAAATAAAAATATAAAAACAAAAACAAGAATATTAACAGATAAATAAAAAAGAATAATAAATTAAATAATTTTAAAAATACTGCTATAATGAAAAGAGATGATGTATAACCAAATAATTTTATTTCAGAAACCTCAAAACAAGGGGGATGATTCTGCCTTTATTGCCTCTTGTGGGGAGAAGGGTTGGCTAACAATAGAAGCAATAGACTTCTAAAATCAATTTGCAATTAATACTTGTTAGAGCTAAACCAACCAGGAACCAAAATCTTTGGATATAAGTTGATCTTTGGGAATGAGTAACTATGTAGAGAGAAATTAAGATATTTGTGATTACTAAATATGATACTCCGGATCAAGGTGGAAAACAGCAGTAGAAAAAGAGGAAGTCAGCAAACAATTCTGTGCAATCCTTATAAGGCAAATGTCATGTTCACATGACATAATAATGGGGACCAACCCCAAAGATAAGGCTGGGCGCCAGGAGGCCCAGAAGGTGAAGCTACAGGCCCTCTCTGACCTGAGGCACACCCTAGACCAACGCTGGGTTATGGGCAAAAAAACTCAGGTTGGTGCTAGTGGGGTGCCAAGTGCCCAGCCCCTAACATCAGACCAGGTGTTAAAATGGATGGTTTACCAAATTAACGCGGAT
Source organism: Massospora cicadina (assembly GCA_022478985.1). Lineage (NCBI taxonomy): Eukaryota > Fungi > Entomophthoromycota > Entomophthoromycetes > Entomophthorales > Entomophthoraceae > Massospora > Massospora cicadina. The sequence continues at coordinate 174,882 of JAKSZP010004060.1, read as the reverse complement.
GGTTCAATTTTATTTGTTGAGGAATGGGGTTTTGAAACCTGTTCCATTTATAAAATAACCCATTCAGGTAAAGTCCGACTTCAGTTGATCACTTGAGTGAAGTCAGTTTTGGCTTATTCCACCATTTGAATGGCAGCGTTGCCCTATTGGTGGGTTGGTGCTTGGGCCCTCTGCAGCACAACTGTATTCCCCCATCTGAGCTTAATATGTTTTTCCTGACCAACATTCTTTGTTGGTCAACTTCCCAAATAAACCTTTCCCCATTTACATCATTGTACAATTTATGATATTCCAAACACTCCTGTGTGTGAACCTCTTTGAGGAGGTCTCACGCTCCATTACCCTTGCCATTGCAAGTACCTTGCAGCTCTCACCTCGTGCACCATTTGTTCGCCCAGGTTCCCTCCAACATGTGTTGCTTAGCCCCTTTCGTTATGTGCACCTCGTCACTTTTTATGGGATTTTTATTGTGAAACTCGCTTTTCTATGCCTAAGCTATTATTGCTACAGCACCCTCTGCTGGGCTCTAATGATTTTGGCCCTTTTGGATAGTTCCCTGGCATTGGCCTTGTGCACCGTGCACTACCACTCTGGGGACAGGAGAGTTATAGACACTCTCCTTACAGCAAAGGTTCTGGAAGTTGAATTTTGAGTTCTTGCCAATGTGTTTCATCAAGTACACCCAACATGTGGACTGGTATCTTTAAAAGGGACACACTTGAGAGGTTGTCAAATCATGCTTCCAACCATGGCTATTAGGGGAGATAAATACAAAGCTCTGTATGTAATATAGTCATTTAATGATCAAACAGCATCTTGAAGGCAACAGATGCGAGCTTCCTGGAATTGTGATGGCCAAGAATAATGGAAATTAGTGGATGTGTAATCTTTGTGGCCCATCTATAGATTTAGCCAGAAAAATGAAGAGTATAGACTGCAGTTTAGTGGTTCTAGATACTTTTAATTTTAATAGAGTAAGAACCTCACCAAGGATCTTGTAAACTTATATTTTGAGATCTTCATTTTAGGAGCCAAATATCCTCTCAAATTCTGATAGTTAGCTCAGATGAAAGGACTGCTGGTTACACTGCCAGCCTCATCAACGAAGAAAACCCACAAATATACCTCCTTATGCCTCATGTTGCTGATGCTCCTACCCCAGTGTTGTCCGCCATGGTCTTCCAGCTAAAGTGGGCGCCAAACAAAACTTTCCCCAAAGCTTCCTCACCTTCTGATATGTTTTCCTAGGCTGTTAGCTGAGGTGCCATATTAGGAATTTTTTATTTCTAATAATCCCTTTGTTTGTCCCATTTATAAAATAAAAATGTGTCGCGGCTCCCCTTTTGGGTTGGGCACCACTAGTGCTAAAAAGAAAGAAAGAAAGAACCACCGGTTTATAATATTGGCATACCCAAAACAAAAACTCTGAGAAATTATGAAATGAAGAGAAAAGACTGATTTAAACTGGATGATAAGATTCTATAGGATCAGTAATAATTGTTAGATTAATTTAAAATGGAGGCAAATCTACTAAATATTCAAAGTCTAATTCTTCAATAGTATAAAGCAGCGGAACAGAACGAGACTTTTTAGAGACAGTAGCCAGACCTGTTCCTTCTAAGGGAACGAAAACATTAATAAAAATCAGTGGAAGTACTACATGTATCTGCCTGACTTGCGGCATGATTCTGATGTGGCTACAAACTTAATTTATTTAGGTAGTATGTCTCATTAATCAACAGATGTTGTAATCTGGTTCAGTAAGACTACTAAATAGCATTAGTACCTGGAAATACTGGACAAAAGAAACTTGAGAGATGTATAATTGGTCAAGCAGAGAAATGTGTTGGACTTTTGATATGACTACATTATCTAGCTTGGACTAGATTAAGCTTTAATTCATTTTCAATAAATCAGTGCATTTTTATATAAGCTCATAAATTAACTCTTATGAAGATTACTAATTTACATTCTAGTAATTAACAATACTTACATTTAATTGACTAATTGTGATGTAAAAAATCAAACTCCAATGCTAGTTATGATTATCACTAATTAGGGTTCATTGCCTACAATGTAAGTAGATAAATTTTTTTGTTGGCTTAATATCTAATAATTTGATTTTTTACTAAGAATTGTTTAGCTGTTGCTTCAAGTGAATAGGGGCATTTTCTGAAGCTACAAAAGCATTCTAACGCTTGTTCAGGTGGTAGTTTGTAGGAGTAACCTAAGCAACACGGCTTCTTGAAAGTTAATAATTGATTTTTGATACCAATAGATGACCGCCAGCCCTAAAAGCTGTCCTAGGGGGATTTCTAAGGCGATGAAACCTGCTATGTTCAGAAGTTAGCCCCCAACGGTTAAAGTTATGGAGGGCACTTAATGACAATTTTTTGCGTGAGCTGAAAAGTTGAATACCAGCTACCCTATCAAACCCCCTATTATTTTAATAATATACAAACTTCAACCTGTAATAATTTCATTATCTTTTTTACTTATGAATTGAAGAGTTTAAGGAATTATTTTCCTTTGTCTGATTTATCAAAAATTTGTAAGAGTATCCCTGAGCGGGGTTAGAACCATTTATAAGGAGACTTGGCTGGCTACTTTTCTCCATAAAATTAGTAATCTCCTTTATTCTTAAACCTAGTCTGAACCTGCGAGTAAACTAAGAAAGTTTATACTTCCCTAATGACTCCTCTGTAAATGGTGCTCCCATAGTGGACGCTCAAGTATCTTGTCCCAAGAGGAGCTACTTACAGAGTATGTTTTTTACCCAATGTTCTGTCAAGACTCTGTTGGTAACATTTGGGCTCAGTTAAAAAAGGTGGGGAGCCTCAACACGGGGTCCATCTCCAGGGCAGTGCTTCTCATGGATAAATGCTTTAATCTCCTGGATTTGTCACCAGCCAACAGTCATTGCTTGTAGTTAAGTTTGGTTTGTTGCCTCTTGCGTTTCATAAAGCTGGGTCCTTCTTAGCTATTTAGGGAGACCCCTAATGTGCCAGATCACTTTTACTTACCAAGTGTGAATTTCCAGGGTAATCGCCTCTACCAAATGCATGCTGGGGTGTCTGCTGCGTTTTGGGCCATAGATGGAGGTAATCTAAAGAAGTATCTCCAATTAATGTCCCATATTAGTAACATGGGTTTCTTCCCTTCACCTGTTTTCCATCAATCTGGAGTGGATTGCTGCGTAGTGGTTGTTAAATGGCTTCACCAGACTACCTATTATTTTGCTACACCCCTTTTTATAGTCTAACCCAGAATGGATGACTTCATGATTGATTATCTGGCGCTGGGTGCATATTTTTCTAACTAGGCATGGATGCAACTTCCTTCTCAATGTATGCTTTGGTAGTCCCTCCATTCCTTGATTAATCCTTTTTTATCCCATGACATTCAGCAACTGTAGTTGCAGGGTCTTCTTCTGGTTGTTTAGTAGAATTTCCACCTCAAATACTGTTCTGTCATTTGAATTTTTGTCATCCTGACATGTACGCTCTTAGTTCTTGTTCATCCGCCGAGCTGTCTGCAGAGGTCTCTCCTCATCCCAAGGGCAGATCATCCCACGAGTTTTTACCAATGCCGCCCTTTACCAGGTTAAAGACTGTCCTTGTTCAAGAAGAAGTTGTGGTGCTTGGAGCAGTCAGGTCACCCAATCAACGTATATGGAAGTGTTCAAAGTGGGCATTACATCAGTAGTTGTCATGGGAGGCAGCTTGAGGGGACATTTGGCGATGAAGATAGCTGTGATGCAGGATGTAAGTGTACAGATCTATTATTTGTTTTTTGCTATTAAAGTGTGGCTAGTATTATATTAGTATCGTTACTATTGTTATAGTTATTACTAACTATTATTTTTATTTATTTAATATTTGGTTTTCCATTAATTTTCTTTTCTTTTCTTTTCTGTTATTTGGTTTTTCTCTTTTCTCTTTTTCTTTTTTTGGCATAACTTTATCTGTTTGATATATGCATATTTGGAGTTTCTTTCTTATCCAGGAATCATTTGACACTGTTTACTAACTGTAAATTTCTTCAGAGATCTTATCAATGGGTTTAGTGTAGTTAAATTTCTTGAGAGATGGTAAATAGGGAGTATGATAGGGTTTGTCCATGGACTTAACCTCAGGTATTTAATATGCATAGATATTTTCAATTTATTGGCAGGCCACACCTGTTGCAGCTTCTTTTGTTTGAAAGCAGGTCAGTATGTGTACGTTGTTGGAAGTCCATTATATATTAATTTATCAGAGGGAGTTCTGAGATCATTATTGAAGAGATTTCTATGTCCATGTGGGACAGTTGAAGTCAATTAAGAAAATGTGGAGTGCCTTAACTCCACCTATTTAATCTTTTCCCTGATTAGGGGATTCAATTTTACTATGTTTACACAATGTTTATTGGGGAAGTGTGTAGTGAAGTGGAATTATTGTAATTCATGAGCTGCAACCCTACAGTTGGATCAAGAGGTCTTCCATTTTTTAAAAAGGAAATTAGAAACCTCCTGCTCTCCCACTCTATACTGAGGGGGACCTCACCCACAAGGTGGACGAAAGCTGGGTTTGCGCCCTCTCTGCAAAAAGTACAAGGTTGCTGTAGGACTTCGTCGCCCTCTTTTAAGGTCAGGGCCCTTGAAGGCTGTGCAATTACTAATCAAATGCAGTTCCAGCGAAGTCTTTTATGAACAAAGTTCCCTAAGGCAATCTCTTAAAAGAAATTCGTCATTGAGGCTATCCTGTTTACTTTGTACAGGCAAGATATTATGTACAAGAACAGACAGAATAATACTATTGAAAAATACTAGGAAACCTGAATGTATTTTACTTATCAAATTAAGTTATATATATTTTTTTAGTACTAGATGGAAATTAAAGTTATATATAGGCCGCCAAGATATCTGGGTTTGCCTAGAGGGAACCTGGCTGATAATCGGGAACAAAAAGGGTAAGGAGACCTCTTTGACGATGTGGCAGGCGGCGTAGTCTTTGTTTGAATCTGACACTCTTTTGCCAGGGCGGCCAATTCTGGGGACCTCCAAGTGGCAAGATATTCACCAGCTGACTTGGTGCCTTTGCTAGTAGTATTGGCGGATCATTCTGAAATTTGAGTTTCTTTTCGCCCATTTGAGATTTCATTGTTCAAGTTGGTCTCTATGCTCATTGAATCAGTGGATCTTCTATGAACAAGTTGCAACTCAGGTCATGTTAAATCCTACTCAGGTCTTTCTGATTCTAATTATTCCCCAAAGTTGCCAAACCCTGCGCCAAACCTGCTCTCAAGTCTAAATTACATCAAGTGGATATCTCTTGTGTGCAAGAAATCTCATGACTTAAGGAGCAGGGGCACTGGGCCCAGGTCACCAAAACCTTATGCCCACCCATCCCCAAAACATAAGCAGTAGAAGTTTCACCACTACCAACCCTAATCCCGCCCCTGAGTGCAATTACACCATTAGAGCAGTTCCAAGGTGTGTCTGGATGCTAAAATGGGTAGAAAAAGAAATATCTTGCCTTGACAGCCATTACCAGCCTCATTCTTGATCACAATTGCTCCTTAACCTCATGCTGCTCCCATTTAGATTGTCTAGCTATAGTTTGGGGTCTACCTCTAAGTCTGTTCTCAGCCTAAACCTTTTTTGAAGCCTCAATTTCATTTTCTGGCTCAATTTTGTTCTCTGATGCAATTATGTTCTCTGTCCCAACATAACTTCAATTTTTGGGCCATTTGACTCATAATTAAAATAATGGTTTTTAAGCCTCAATCTTTATAAAAAATTATTTAATTTTTACACCAGGTTTAAAAAACCTATTTCAGCCTCATCAGAAGATATTTTACCTGAATATGAGAGCAATGTAATACAATTCTTCAGCCCAAAAATACAAAATTGTTTGCCAACTGGCGGAGCCAGTGCTGGTTGATTTTTTAAATCTCCAAAAAATTAATTAAAGAGGAGTGGTGCATAGCGGGGTGGTTTCTGCTCCATTCTGAGTTGGGTTTTGATTAAACACAGGTTTAAAACCAGCACAGGCTAAAAAACTTTGCGTGGTATATTTGTCCCAAGGTCATCTCACCTCATTTACAAAAAAATGAATTAAAATTACCCCTTCATAAGCTTTGAAATTTTTTACTTTTCATAACCTGCACCCAATATTACCATCCTCAGTGCAACCTGAGGTGGGCAACTATTCAAAAATACCTTTTACAGTGGGCTCCACTGACTTGGCTTCCCCTCTTGGCAGCCTACAAATTTTCTCCTGGGCATGTGCACTTCCCTAATTTGCGTCCTTGATAACCAATACTACTTCAAGTTATTAATCTTTCTGTGCTATGCAGACTACCCTCCTGCTTGAAGAATCTTCCCCCTTTGTCAATACTGCCAAAGGCCTACAACTGCTAATACCTGAGATGTTTTCGACCTCCCAGACCCTCCCCCTATCTAGGGCTGCCTAAGCTAGACCTTCGGTTGCCCTCACAACTAAAATTGCATGTTTGTGTGAACTTTGTATGTTTTTGAACGGTTATTTCCCTCACCTTTCATCTAGAATTTCAGCTCAGTTGAGTCATTTAAATGGGTGTGCCCTTGGCATTCTGAGCGCTCTTATGGTTCATTGAAACCTCAACTTTGCAGCCAAGTCTAACTTTATTTAGTCACTTTGCTGACACCCGCATGTCTGGAGTGGTGTAAGATCAGAAGGGAGATATTACATCTGCGGGCGCCATTGATTTATCCTCCAAGAGGGATGGGAAGGTTGAAGGGCAGATAGTATGCCACTCAAGGAGGAGGGCTTGAAGTTAGATACTGACTTTAGCAGAATGTGGATTTTGTTCTGAGTTTGAAGGTTTGAACGTAATGGCCAGACATTGTAGATATTTGACATTTTTGAGCAGGGGTATGCCTCATTGCAGAGCTGGGTCCATAGTATTATAGAGCTTGAGATGCGGGTTTAATGCTGTGGTCATTAATTTATGATGGCAGCCTCAAATAGCACGCTAAACTCCACTAATACATGGGCCTCAGATTCGAACCAATCAGGAATTTTTGATCAGTATCCCATTCCATTGGTTGCTGATTATCAGAAAATCAGCTTTGCGTTGTGCCATATTTTCCAATTTTCTGAATAGCCTCAAAAGTGATTTTGACCTTTTGTTAGATCAAAAAGCAGTCATTAAAAATAATAAGTATATTGATAAGAGCTTTTGATATCTATGGTGAGATTAGCAGTAATCTTTATGGGTGGTCCTTTGTTCTTTCCAAGTAAATCTAAACGCAGGTAGTTCGTGATTATTCACATCTCAATTAAAAAGGGGAAGATTGTATACATACAAGCTCTTATGCCATTAAGGGCTAAAAGTCTTGAAGGGAATGGGACCACATCTCATCTGCTATAGTTTATGCTAATCAATAAGAGTACACAGGACAGGAGACAGAACTTAGTTTGTCTGCATCCTTACATATGTTAGCTGTTTCCTTGGTTAGCAATACAGCGAATACTTGGGAAATCCTCATGGCAAGGCATAATCTTTGTCCCTGGAGCCTTTGCTGCATGTTATTTTGGTACTTTTAGCCTACTTTGGTTATTTAGAGCTCTTTTGAAATCTTCTTGGCTTTACTCTTGCTGTAGTGACACTGTCCTCCTTTAGCATCTCTTTTTTAATCATCAAACTCTTGTTAAAACTTTTTTAATACTTCTTTTCAGCACCCAATACTTGCTCAAAGCAATTTAACCACTCAACTTTGTTGTCAAGGGTGTTCTTCAATAAGAAGTTCTATTGCCCAATGTTATAAAGTTGGCTGTACACATCTTTGAGTTGAACAGCATAAGAATTATGCTTTCAGAGTAACTTGTAGTTGGTTATCTTAATGCATATAAGGAGTTCTTAATGTTGGCATATCATATTGATTAGGTAGGATGGGGGGTGATTACCATTAGTTTTAGATGGGTCTGACATAACTCTGCGATACCAAAGTTCTTGTTGGGTTGGATCAGTGGCCCCACTGTAGTAAACACCACTATCACGTTTCTGGCAGATAACGGTTTATTAAATTTATATAGTCTGGAGAAGGTTGCACAGGATCTAGGTACCACTGATGCAATAGGAAGGCAATATGACAGTTACCATCCCTCAAATAATATATTTAAAATAAAATGGCAACGTTTATTTATCTATCTTTACTATTGATAGAGTTACACTACTGCCCAGTCTTGGAATTTCTCTCAGGTCTCTTCTATACCAGCAGAGTTGCACTACTAATCGATCCTCTTAAATATACTCTCTTCTTCATTCCTTATTGGTAGAGTCACACTACTTCTCAGACTCAGATAGTTCTCATTGATCATATTTCCGCCAGCAGATTCACACTGCAACTTAATCTTCTCAATTATATTTCTTTTTTTCCTCCCCTTGTTACAGTTGAGGCATTGCTTAATATCACATTGCTCTGATGTTAATAAAACGGAGCATAATGGTGATAACAACCTAAATGACTAACCATCAATAATAACTGAACTAAAACTGGATGGTATAGAGAAAGGTTGGATAATCCCAAGGCTCAGTTCAGATGAATTTTAAAAAATTTGGTTTGCTAAACCAGAATGGAATCCCATTTTTACCAGAATGTTACCTAACTTTAGTGATAATCGCGTTAAGTGTGGTGTCTGCTGTTGGTGGAAGGTTTCAAACTTACAGAAAAAACCAATTTGAGCATAGGCTATAGTAATTTAAGGCCATAATAGTTCAGTAGTAGTTTTAAATAGTAGCATTAATAGCTAGCTAATTCTATTCTATTTTTTTTAAAAAAATAGAGCTGAGGGAGAAACGTTTTCTCAGGTCTGTTTTCTATTGACCTGCCTAAAAAATAATAAACAATTTAGTGCTATAAATATAATATAAATTAACATACCTTATCTGTGCACAAACTGAAATAAAAATGACGTCCATGATGTTGGAATTAAAATTAAATTGGAGTTGGCAAAGCAATTTGTCTCGCTTTATAGATTATCTTTTGGTCAAGGAATCTTATTTGGCTATAGTATTACTATAAAAATACTTCAAGGATTAATCATAACAAAAGCCTGTAACAATTAACATTAAGGAATAAATTGTGATTAAATATCAGCACTATGATCATTTATTTAGCTGGTGCTCCCAAATTTCTTTGTGGCTCACCGTAAGGATCCAATTTGTTACATTTAATAGAACACAAATACAATTTTGTCTATGTTGTTGGGAGCAAAGGAGTTTCCAGAAACAAAATATACCCACCCTGGCATTATCAAACTGCTACATTGTTAAAGGTGATCTTTTCTGCAGGTTTATTTTGCTTCGAGAAATATATAAAATATTGAAACAAATTTCCATCCTAAAGAATATCATTGTATCCATAAAATTGGTGAGTGAATTCCTTCAGAGTTAAGGTCTGATGAATGATAAATAAACCATCAAGTTTTGCTAGGCTAAATTCCAGGGACAGGTAACAATGGCTCTCAGCATAACAGTTCTCTTGACTGTCGCTAAAGTCCAAAAATGGGCTTAAAGCTGAAAACTAGTAAAGAGGTTGAAAAGCGAAAAGATGGAGGAAATATAGACTACTTTATTGCCTTAAAAAGTGTTAATGTTTATAAAGCGCGTGGGGACATGGTACCTTAAGGACCTTCGTGGCCCCACAATGAAAATCTTTCGCTGCCTCTCAGATCAACTATCTGGATGGTGCCCTCATTGTACTGTGTCATCCTCATGACCGTAGCGGTGGAAGCAGCGCCTCTCATAATTCTGTAAGTGAGGACGGGATTCCTGAAGGTGAAAACCATTGATTCTTGTATGCGTGATGCTTACTGATTGATTTTGGTTTTGTTGCATTCAAGATTGGGCTCCGTTCATGCTGGTTTGAGAGTTGATTGGTTGAGGCTTTTTTTGGGAGCAGGTATTTCAGCTTGCTCGTCATCTTAAATCAGAACAACGCCTCCCTTAAGATCTTGTCAGAGGGGGTATAGGGCTGGTGGAATTGGTCATGCACCCAATTCACCATTGTCCCCTGATTGATGTCAGCAATGGAATTCTCAGAGTTCACCTTATAAATGACCTCATAAGGTCCAGACCAAAGAACTTTGAGCTTATTCTGGTAACCATTGGGTTGATGGTGATAAAAGAGAACAAGGTCACCTAAATTGAAAATACAGGAAAGGAGGGTCAGCTGACTTTAATTGAAATATCTCCCTTTTAATGGTGGTGATAATATCTTTTTTAGTGAGGACTTGAAGCTGGACAATTTCATTGGCTAAGGCACTCATAGTTAAATTTGAGTCTTAGAAGTGGAAGTTTTAAGCAAAGGCTGTACGATACTTGGGAGCTGAGGAGCACGTCCATATAGAGCTTCAAAGGGGGAAATTTTAATGACTCTGTGATAGCTTATTTAGTAGGCAAGCAGTGCACTGGGTAGATAATGATTCCAGTTGTCAGGGTCGGATGTGGTCATGATACATAAAATAGAGAGACAAGGGTACTGTTAGCGCGTTTCACCACCCATTAGTTGATGGATTTTATAGGATGGCAAATCTTTGGTTAGCTCCACAAAGCGAAGTAATTTCTTGGACTACCTGTGAGGTTGTTTTAACTCTTTGTCTGAAAGTAAAATTTGTGGGCATCCAAGCTGGGTGGAAACAGATTGAATAAGGAAGAGGGCCATAGATTTTGCAGTAGCAGTTGGGACTGAAATCAAATTTGACCCATCTTCCAGGTGGTCCATGGTTAGTAGGTATTTTTATGGCCGTACAATCCAATGATCAGAGGGCCTATCACATCAATGCTAATGATATTGAAGATCCCGCCAAGGTAATGTCCAAGTGTTGAAATTGAGGATTGGCTCAGTCTTGGAATCAGCAAGTCATACATGCCTCTAAGACCTATTGGATGGTCTCTACCATTTGATCCCAGTAACATTGTGACTTCAACTATTTGTAATTATTCATAACTGCCCCGTGTCCTACAGTATTATGGCCTTTTTAGGATAACATCAGTGAGGAATGAGGGCGGACATAAGGGATCCATTTTTATTGACCTCTTGTAGAGCAGCCCATCTTGATTTGGGTATCTCAGGTCATCTTGCGGAGAACAGCTTGGACCTCTGAAGCTTCTAACTCCTAATGTTCAGTTCAAATAATTAAATTCATACAGTTGGTCCTCCTCAGGGGTTTAAGCTTATAGCACAGGCATCCTAAATAGGCTATCAGCGTTTTAATGGATTACGCTCACACGATGAACAATGGTGAAATCATAGCTCTGCAGTTGTAAGGCTCATCTGGCTAAACGGTCATCCAGGTCCTTCATCTGCTGGAGCCACTAGAGTGAGGGATGATTGGTGATGATGGTAAAGTGGTTACCGTAGAGGTAGGTCCAAAATTTTTGATGGCTAGCAAGACATCCAGGAATCCCCTCTTGGTAACGTGGTAGTTCTGTTTGACCTTGCTCAATGTCTTACTAAAATAGGCCACTGTATGGTCGACCAGATTTTCATCAAGCTGGGCTAGAATAGCCTCAACGGCAACATTGCTCATGATTGTGAACAACAAGAAGGGTTGGTCAAAACGTGGGTGGACTAAAATGGGTTCTAGTGCATAGAGTATTTCTCAAGGTATTTAAGCCTGTTCTTGTTTTAGCTGCCATTCAAACGGCACGTTCTTGTGAAGGAGGTAAAAAAGTGGCTCATCTAGATTGGCAAACCAATGGATAAACTGATGATAGTAGCAGATCATGGATAGGAACAACTGAGTATCCCTTAAGCTCTGGGGCGCTACAATCTTTCTATGGCGTCAACTTTTTCCAGTATAGGCTAATTCCATAATTTGAAACTTTGTGCCCCAGAAACTTTAATTCTAACTGGAAGAAATAGCACTTCGAAGGTTTATGCTTTATAGAAGCCTTCTGGAGCCAATTAAAATTTTCTCTAAGATTCTCAATGTGTCCTTTAAAGGTTCGTGAGAAAACAGCGATGTTGTCTAAGTAGATGAGAACATAAAACAGTTTCAAGTCCCTAAGGATCCCATCCATGGCGCGTTACAGAGGCCTTGGGGCATCCTTGTACGCTTGAATAATCCCTCGTTGGATATGAGTGCACACTTGTCCCAATTTTCAGGAGCGAGCTCCACTTGCTAATATCCACTGTTAAGGTCCATTGAGGAAAAGTACTACAATCCGGTGAGCAATCAAAGGAAGTCACTAATTTGTGGCAGAGGATAATTGTCCTTCTTGGTGATGGAGTTGATCCAGTGATATTCCATCATCACCAAGTGGCTGCCATATTTCTTTCAAACCAGCAGTAGGGGAGAGGCACAAGGGCTGCGCAAAGGCACTAGAAGTCCAGCTTAAGAGTTATTTGAGCTCCACCGCCACCTGGATTTCATTAACTTTGCTCTTGCAGTAAGGTCAGGGCATAAAGGGAGCGTCCCCAGTTTCTACGTGATGTAGGACTCTTTTTAATTCTCACAAAGTCATAGGTTGAGGACAAAAATAGGTCATAGTACTCCTCCAACAATTCTTAACTTTGTAATGTTAGTCAGCAGTGAGGATCTTTCCAATACTGGTGTTGACTAGGGCCACCAATGGGGCATCTTCAACCCAAAATCCCTTAGGCTCCCAAAACTATGGATATTGTCAACAGCCTCCACTGGTAGGAGGCAGACATATGCGGCAGGACTGTTTTGGACTACTATTTTGAGTTTGTCAGTAAGGTTAGCCAACAACGCTGATATAGATCCATCATAAGCTGGATCTAGAATTCCCAGACAGGCATGCACCTCCTGGGCATATGGATTGTCTAGGCCCTGGACTTCCAGCAGGTAACTGGAGGGGATGTTAACTTAAGCCAAGGTGTCAGCAATGACTTGTGACTTCAGAGGTATTGTAGTCACCCTAAGTAAGTAGATCAGCATTCTTTTTTTAACCATCAACAGCAGGGGGACAATTGGACTTAAGAGCCCCTTATATGATATTCGGGCCCATTGACCCAGACCTCACTCTCCAGTAGACAGGTTCAGGCCTTGAACTCCATATTAGAGTTGTGGGGGGTTTCAAAAATCAGGGGGACTCAATGCCCTAGTTGGGATAGAAAGCTGTTATCATAATGGACTACTGATGAGTAGTCTTGAAGAAACTGAGTTCCAAGGAGCAGGTCATAGCTAGGGTTATCTAGCGCTATGGCAGGGGTATTTACAGCAAGCCTTCCAAATCTTATAGGTAGGGGATAAAAGCACCTATAGATTGAGTACATTGTGGGCCAGCCATGCCGTACACCATTTAGTGGGGTAAGTCTGGATCGATCTTGATTTGATTCATTAAGTTGGACGATTTAACGTTCATGGGGAGCCACTGTCAACTATGGTGAGGACTGGGATCCTATAATTTGAGCTGCGACAAGGGTAATCAGGCTTCCAAACTAGTGAGGTGGCGTGATGAACATGGGAGAGTCATCAGAAGAAGAGAAGGCAGTATCATTTTTTTTATTGTTGGGTACCAAAACTTATATTTAGGTATAATAGCTATAAGGACATTTAAGGTTATGGAGGATTCTTGAGGCTTAGTAGGGATGTCAGCATGGAGCGCCTCGTCCTTCATGCTGAAGGCCCATTTCCCGCCTCCTCAGCAACTCTTTTTCAACAGGTCTTGGCGCTATATCTGAAACCGTTGTAGTAGGTGCATTAAGGTCGAGGATTCTTCTGGTTTTTGACCATATGGACTTGGGGACGGTTGGAGGGGCCCAAATAGATAGCCTTGGAGTGTAGGGTTGACGCAGGGTTCTCGTTAAGTGCTTTCTTGATTTCCCAAATTCAGGTAAAACTGTTCTTCCAACCAATCATATGTATTTGAACCTCGGGGCAGGATCCCAATGTGGAGATGACAGCTTTGATAGAGTCGGCCAAGGTGATAAAAATGGTAGTAACCAAAGGTTGTTCCTGGGCTTAAAAATGGCTGTATATTTCATGGGGCTTTCTCCTTTATTCAGGCGGACACCCATGAATTCTTGTTTTTAGTTGGTCAGGGTTTGATTGCAGCCGAATTTTTGGATTAAGGCCATATGGACCTGTTCTCAGGTGTTACGCTCCTTCAAAAGGGGAGTCATGATCTCCCAGGCAGTACTGTTGACGCAGAAGAGGATATTCTTCACCTTCTGTCAGTCAGTGGCCCCCTCCAAGGAACTCTCATAGGCATACAAAAAGGAGGTGATGCTTTTCTGGCCAGGGTGAACCTTTCTTTATAACTAGGTTTTAAGCTAGTACAAGAAAGGTGGAGAGGGTGTTAATGCCAGGGATGGGTGCTAGCTTGGATATCTCAGTCTCCGCATAGTCATGGAAGACATTCTGGTATAACCATCATTGTAGGCCCACAAGGTCCTCTTGAATATCATTCCAGTTTTGGTTGAGGGAGGACGCAGAATTTTTATTCACAACCTTCTCTTTTAGGAAATATATGTCGGCGCCTTGAAGGCGAAGCTGACTCTTGAGGGGTGGTTAAGCGGGTTTTGAACCCTCAACAAGTTTTTTAAAGCTTATAGATGTGACTATTGGTAAGCTTGGTGAAGGCGCTAAAGTTTTCCATTTCATCTGACAATGCTTCACTGGAGACCCTAGGGTTGAGGGGGACTCCATCTACTCTGAGTTTGCATTCCTGAGCTACATTCCTAATTTGATTGCATAAGGCGGCCAAGGCTGCTAACACATCCTTTTGCCAGGGGTCTTCAGGTTCTTTGGGAGTGGGTGCCACGGGGCCTGAAGGCATTTGAGGTCTACAGGGACCATATTATCCTTCAGATCCCTCACGTCCTTTGGGCCTTTGGACCCCCTGGGTCCTTCAGGACCTTCACTCCTGGAGGTGTAGTCACAAGAGGCCAGCTCCAGATAGTGTTGTTGCAAGGTCTGTACCAAATCCTCAACTTGGTGGATGCGCTATTCCATGTAACCTTGAGGAGTTGAATGTTATGATGCAGATAGCCCTCGAGATATCCAGAGAGCCCACTATCCAACACTGCAATTTGGCCTCAGGCCTCATTGATTAATTGTCAGTTATTGATAATAGTCTCACAGTTGTCATGAACAAAGGAGGATGCCGCGTTGTAGAATTTGACGACATGGGAGTGTAGGGCCAGGGTGAGCCCCAGTTGTCAGAAGACCTCATGATGGTGCAACCCAACTAATTAGAGAAGGTGATGAATATCTGGGTGATCAAAGTTTTGAATGTAGTATTTGGTCTTAGAATAAGTTCTTCTTATGGCAGCTGGGCTATGGTATAGAGGTCCCACATGGTAGAGGGCATGGAAGAGGCGCAAGAGCGGCTGGTGTGGGAACCCAAAAAGTAGATGCCGTTATTTAACAATTGGACAATATTATTAAAGTTATCATACTGAAGTTGAAACTGATTTCCATTAACTAAGTGCAGTGAGAATTGTAATATGGTTCCATATCCCATATTTGCAGGCTGCGTGGGAAGCACTTCATACTGCAAGGTACTATTTTATCAAGCAGCGCTTCTCAAGTGATCAGCAGATTGATCTTTGGGACTGCTAATATTCTCCATTAATCATGATAGATGTTTTCACTTAAGATAGCTCGGAGCCCCCTGTAGTGAGCACCACTTCTATTGGTGTAACAGTTCTCTTAACTGTCGCCAAAGTCTGAAAAAGGGCTCTAAGCTGAAAATTAGCTGAGAGGTGAAAAACGAAAGATGGAGGGAATATAGACTACTTTATTGTGTTAGAAAGCGTTAATATTTATGGGGCGCGTGGACATGGTGCCTTAAGATTTTCGTGGCTCTGTGAGATCAGGATCTTTCACTGCCTTCTGGATCAAACGCCTGGACAGTGACCTCATTGTACTGTGTCATCCTCATTACTGCAGCGGTATGGCAGCGCCTCTCATTATACTGGAAGTGGGGACAGGATTTCAGAAGGTGATCCAATATTTCTCATGCTCACGGTGCTTCCTGATTGTACTTGGTTTCAGTGCCTTCAGGATAGGGTTCCATTCATTCAGGTTCAGAGTTGATTGGTCAAGGCTCAATTTGGGAGCAGGGATTTTGGCTTACCGTCATCTTAAATCCCAACAATGGCTGGGAGCAAAATATTCCTATAAATTGCAATTAAGTGAGGATTTAGTAGCCCTGCCCATAAAGTTGTTTACTTGGTACTTGTGAGATTCTGAAAGAGCAATCATTTTTACCAGAATCTATAGAAGAATGTTTAGTTAGTCTGATTGGATAGATTACTAAATGAAGCCCTAAATGCGGCCTGGTCATCCATGTTGATCTGTCAAAAAGTGAAAACATAATGGAAAAGTATAATCAATTTTTTAGGCCATTAGCATAAGAAGAAAAAGCCCTTGACTTAGATTGCCCAAATGTTTTAGCAAAACAAGCTGCCAGAACTATTAACAGCAATGGCTTTAGTACGACTTTCAGGGACATCAGAAGAAGAGTTTAACCTAGCTCACCAGGCAGAACAACAATTAAACTAGCACACACACGGTGTGATGCCGCATAAAAATTATTAACCTTCAAAAGATAAATTAGAGTTTGATGTGTAGAATTTGAGCCAATGCATACACCCATAAACTATAGCTACTTGGAGTTAAAAAATAAAGGAGATGAATATGGGGCTGAAGATAGAGATAAACAAGAGCCAGTTGTTCCCAGAGAAGTGCTTAAATTAGAGGTATGAACTTCGACTTTAGAAGTCAAACTCTCCTTACATTTTTGCAAAAAGCTGATGAAATTGGAAACTTTCTAAAAAACATCTTATTTATTTGGGGAAGGTCGACCAGGGGGTAAGCACTTCTCATATAGTGATAAAACTAATGAAATTCGACAATTAAAGACACCCCAGAGGGTTCAAGGCCCCTCTTGTTGTCTCCAGGATTACCAAGATTAGGACGGTAGGGAAGGGTAGTTATGCTGGCTTATTCTTGGATGCAGCATGTGTGAAGGAAAGGATCAACTTTTAGGAACCATATGGGGAACCATGTGTTTATTGTCCTTCTGATATGGGGGGTCATATGTCCAAACAGCCATTCTTAGAAATGTTCCAATATATGGCTGTGGAAGCGATGAATGGCTTCTTGGATTGTTGGCGCTGCTCCTGTGATAGATTCCAGTACCATTGTATGTATCGCCCATAGTGCATTTGCTACTATTAACGCCCTGAGAGATGGGTGGATAGGAGAGTCCATGTTTATAGCGAACATGTTCCTTGCTAGACTGAATGGATGTCCGTTTTCTTGGCGGAAAAGTCGCATGGCCTCTTTCCATATCGCCACTGATGTTTGGCATTGTTCTAATTGGTGGGCTAGGATTCCATACTGACCACATATTGCACATGAGGCGTGATTGGCATTTGACCGTTCAGCTGTTTGGTATACTCTCCTCATGCGCCTCCATACATGTGCTCTTATCCTGGGTTGGAGTAGAGGGTTATGTGTGTATCTCCATACTCTTCTTTGGGTCTCCAGATTGTAGGGTATGTCCATATGGTCCAGGTAATCTATCCTGGCTATGATATTTGGGCTTTTGCTTATTATATTGTCTGTGACTATTTGATCATTGATCTCCTGTCTGTAAGTTAGCCTTGGGCGTCCTCGGTGACTGATTTGGTTGTTTATGTGAATCCGCCATTTCACTCTTCTCATGGCTAGGAGTATTCGTTTGAAATGTGCAGGAGTGCCGTGTGGTCCTGCAGCTGTGGGATGGGATGCCAGATACTTGATCAATGTGATTGGGTGATCTGGGTTTCTTAATTGGAGTGCACGTGTGAAGTTATATCTTGCTGTTCTGGCCCAGTGTATATTTGGAAGATCTGGGCTAGTCACCTGAGCTATCCAGGATCCCAGTATATGGGTTGCTTGCTCTACGTAATTAGTAAGCCCCATACCTCCATTCCTTTTAGAGTCAAATAGGGTTTCGAGGCGTACAGGGGGGTTGTGGTTGGACCATAGCCATCCTTGTAATAGGGCGTGGACTGTGTTGAAGAAGGATGGTGAGAAAGCGATTGCATGGACCGTGAACCATATGATTAATAGAATCATAGAGTTGGCTATCGTGACCCTTCCTGTTAGACCTGTTTGTGTTCATGTAAGGGGGCAATGCATTTTGTTATTTTGTCTGATAATTGATTTTCCATCATGGAGTTAGGGTAACCTCCTGCTTCCAACCATACTCCCAAGTGACGAACAGGGCCAGCTGTTGGCTTGGTGATGAATGGAAGTTCCAGAGAGGTCGTTGTTTTTTTCTCCTCCTATGTCTGGTCAGGAGTCTTGATGTTGTACTAGCTTGTTGGCCCTGTGTAGATGGCATCCACTGGGTCTGATATTTCCCCAGGAGTATAATTTCCGTTTTCTCAGTAAGTGATGCGTTACTTATAGCTGAATAGTCCTGTATTATCTTCTTAATTCTGCAAACTTTCAGATTGTTGGATATGCCCACCACACAATCATCAGCGAAGGCCATCATTTTGACTGGTAGTTGGCCCTTGACGTTGATTCTCTTGAGAAGTGTGTTTTTATTTCGGATTAGGGGTCTAGGCTAAAGGTGTAGAATAGAGGGCTTAAGGGGTCTCCTTGTTTTAGTCCTCTCTGTGGGATAACTGGGTTGGTTAAAAAGCCTGCTCCCCGCACAGCCATGGTAGCAGACTCTGTAAACAACATTACCCAGTTTATAAATCTATTTGGAAGCTTAAATTTTTGGAGGCAGGCCCTAAGATAGGTCCAGTTCACCCTGTCATATGCCTTTTGTTGGTCTAAAAAGACAAGTGCTCCAGAGGTTTTGGACTGGCAGACATTTGCAACTATGTGGATGTTATCTCATATGGATCTTCTTGGAACAAATCCATTTTGTGATGGGGATATCGCATTAGTTGAAATTTTTAGTCATTTAGCCATAATTTTTGTGAGAATTTTTGTATCTGTGTTGGTTAGGAAAATTGGGCGCCAGTTGAATAGGTCTAATCTGTCTCCTTTCTTATATAAAGTGACCGTGTAAGCTTCTTTGCCTCCAGGTAGGAGTCATGTTTCCATAATACACTTGTTTATTAAAGTTAGAAGAATGTTAGAGATGCTAGTAAAATATTTTATAAAAACCATAGGGAATCCCATCAGGTCCAGAGCATTTCCCTCTTGGTGCACCGCGTACTACTTCCCATAATTCCTCATGCAATGTTAGGTTAATTAAATTTTTATTTCAAACTGCAGTGTCAATATGTGCACTTCTAAGGACTTTTTCGATTTTTTCTGGTTTGACCGGCTCAGATTTATACAATTTCATATAAAACCTGTGCACTTTGGTCGCGACTTCTTTGGGTGTTTCTACTATGGATTTATCCAGTCGATGGACCTGTGTACAAGCTATCATATATTTTCTGGCATGGAATTGGTGGAAAAAGTAGCTCAAGCAAGTTTTTCCATCGCTTATTTTATTGTCTTTATATTGGACTCTAACTTGGTATTGGTGTTCGCAGATCAGGGTGTTTAGCTGAGCAGAAACCTATGCCCATTTGCGACCCCATCCATGGCTGTATCCCATTCTTGTTATGTTGTTTTCTAGATGGTCAAATTCTGCCAATGTGTGCTTGATAATGCTGAAACTGCCCTGTGTCTTCTAGACAATGTATCTTTAATTTGTTGGGTTGTTAATTTTTTGAAGTTTTCCCAGGTGGTTAGTGGATCTGAGCAAAAAGGTGTTTGAAAATCCCAGGATGAAGATATTCACTCCATCCAGGATTGAAATTCCGAGTCAGCTAAACTTTCTGGGCATATTCTGCACCATCTGGGTGCTTGGTTCCACCGGTTTGTATGACACCAAAACAAGCTGATGGCTGGAGAATTCGATTTTTGCAGTTTTAAATTTTTTAATTTGGTGACAGAAAATTATTGGTGCAAGTATTAGGTCTATCCTCAACATAGAGACAAGTGTACCATTGTGTACATGTGGGTGTGTCACGTTTTGTAGCAGGGATTGCCTTTTTGGCAGTGGATCATATAGTCCCAGGGTGGCCTTTAATACTTGGAGTTCCACTTGCCCTTGTGGTATCTCCATTGTGTATGACCATTAGTCCCTCTCTGGGTTAATCCAGCAGTTCATGTCTCTAATTATGAAAGTATTTGCTGGTAGATTTAGTTGTGTTAGGGCTGTGAGAAATTCTCTTCAGTCATGTGCACCGTTCAGGGCATACACACTGGCTATTGTGTGCACTTCGGTGTGCTATGAGAAGGTTACAGCGAGTACACGGCCATCCAGGAACAACTTTTTATTAATAAATCTAAATCTTTAGTTCGCATGTACTATCACCCCACAGTGGAGTGACCAAAACAATATTGTTGGGAAGAGCATTTTTCCTATGCCTCCTCCTCTCTCTGTGGACAGTGGGTTTCCTGCACCGCCAGGATATCCACAGGTGGGTTTTGTAGGAGACTCAACTTCTTAGCCCAGGATGTTAAGGCCTTGAGTCCCGCTATGTTCAGTATCCCTATCTCTACTGAGATGCCCAATGCGCCTCAGGAGCGGTTAGCAGGGCCTCCCAGACCTACTCCCTCGCTCACATTGCTCTCCACTGCACCTCTGCTGTGTAGAGCATAACCATGAGTAGGAGTTGGGGTGTATTCTTCCCCTTTCATCACCGCAGTTTTTCTCCTCTCTTGGCTTTGCTTGGTTTCAGTATGTTATTATGGTGCACTTGTGGGTTTTTATTGGCCACACTATTTTCTTGCGCATTCCATTGTTGATTTTCCTTCTCAATTGGCTTAAATTCTGAAATTTATGGGGGTGCACTGAACCCCAATTTTGCTGCATTCATTTCTAAATCAGGTTCTTCCAAATTCAAACTGGTCATATTGGGTGTATGGTTTTCCGCGGGATCTGATTGGTTCATGGACTCAAATTCCTCCATGTCTTCCTGGATCTGCTCTGGCGATATGGTTGATTCCGCCAAGGCCTTTGCCTTTGCCTTGGCCGCGGCCAGCTTGCAAGCTTGTTTGGCCATTTTTTTGTTTTTTTTTGGGATAATAGGGTCAATTATTTTATATTTCCCGTGTTCTCCCCAGTTGAAGGCTTGTGTAGTGTCCATGATTTTGGCATACTCTGAGTCATCTTCACCCATTTCCTCCTCACAAATTCCATTTCTCTCAGGCTTTCTTTTATGGGGCAAGCATGAATCTTGTGCCCAAAGTCCTGGTAGTGGTTGCAAATGGGGGTTCTCTTTCACTGTTGCGTGGAACAGCTGGGATTTTTTCCCATCATTTGTGAAGGATGCAATGTGGGGGATTTTTGTAATGTCCTCTATTACATCCTGGTTCAGTGTAGTTATTGCTATTGCCTTCCTCATGCTAAGCGTCAGCATCATCTAGAATCATTGCATTTCAATTTGCTTAATTTCTCCATAGGCTTCCAAGCCTTCTTGGAGATGTCTTTTGACTACTGTGCGCGCCAATGTGGTCAGAAGATAGTCAAAAATTATGAAAATGTCTTTGGATTCAGTCCAACGGGTGCATTTGGTCAGGACCAATTGCTGTCCGTCAGGAAGGTCAAGCACCACTCTGACCTTCGCTGCTTTGTTCGCTTCTTCCACAGTTTCAAACCTAAGATCTACCCAACCTCTGCGGATAGTATGGGTTGTTAAGTACACTGCGTGCAGGAAAAATTTCTGTTGAGCTTTGCCAAACTTTTCCCACATTGTCAGTGTTTCTACGCCCAGAAAAACTCATATCCCGTGTTCCACCAATGACAGTGGTTGCAATTGTGATACTTCCAAATAGCTGCAGTATTTTACCAAAAAATTGACAAAACCCGCGGGAGGCGCCACCTCAGATTTTTTATTTTTGCTGAGATTTTCATTTTGTACCTGTGCGCTTGGTACCTTTGGGTGGTGCAGGTCCAGGTTGACTGCCCTTTACCGGGTTCACCCAGCTCTTTACCTTATTATTCATACTTATCTCAACTGGTGTTGATTATCAATTTACGCTGTTTAATCAAATCATATTACTAAAAGTGATAGTAATCATAAAGAAAAGCTCTCTGCTTTTTTCTATAAAACATATTCATCACGTTGTTATTTGATGTTACCAGTTATTTTGGCAAGGGGTGGATGAAAAAGAGGGTGAAGAGGTTTTAGTTTTATTTGATAAAGGAGCTGAGGAAAATTATTTAGAGGTCAACTGGGCTGGAAGAAATTCCCTTTGCAGTTTAATGGATTTGTACCCCTAGCTGATTCATTTAAAAGAATAGAGGCGTGGAGAGTTCAGAAGATAATATCATCAAAACAGGGTTCTAATGAATTTTTTGAAGAGTTCAACGCTGTATCAAACTTACCATACCTATTTTTACTGGGATTACGTTAGAGGCATCACATTTTGCCCCAAATTTGACATGATGGGAGAGTGTTGCTATCCCTACAGAGCCAAGTTTCAACAGAATGAAATTTTATGTCAAAAAGCTTCCCACATAAAAATTGTGAGTGATCATGGCAATACAACTCTTACAAGTTTACCAGAGAAATATCAGAGATTTGTGCTAGACTTTGGTCCTAAATGGCAATCACCTTTCTTATCAGAAGGGCCATATGCATTCAATTTTTAAATTTATTGCTGACCCAACGTTGCCAAAAGCATGCCAGGTATATGATTTAAACCGATTTTAAAAAAGAGGCCTTAGGGAAGTATGTTGAAGAAATAATAGAGCTTGGGTTGATTGTCCCCTCAATTTTACCAGTGGTTGCATCAGTTTTACTGATTCCAAAATCAGATGGAGATCTGAGACCATGAACTAATTTTCATCAACTAAGTGAAGTAACTGAACCAGATCCCTGACCATTGCCTCTCTCATGGAAAACATTCTTCTTTATGATCTCAAAATGTATATTTTTACAAAGCTAGACTTAGTTGTTGCCTCCAATCAAATTTTAATCAGTCCATCACAACAAGGCTCTACAGCATCTAAGCGCCACACAGGAAATTTTGAATCTTGGGGAATACCTTTTAGGCTTTGCAATGACCCTGCAGTTTATCCAACGCATGTTTGACCATGTGTTGGGGGTCTGTTAAGGAAGTGCTGTATCATCTAGATGGATGAAACTTTATATTTTCAAATACAAGACAAGATCATGAGAAAGATGTTGTTATAATTTTGGAGTTATCCTTGAGATATGCCATAAGGGTTGCACAGGGTCATTCTCTGTAAGTCCTGGGGAACGTCCTCTGGGCGTCGATTGGGCCATTTTCCTATTCCCAAGCAAGAAGGCACCAAAGAGGATGGCTGTACCCCACATTACTCAAGGCAATCTCGCTCACGTGGTAGTCAAGTGCTGGGTAACAGCCCTCCCACTTCAGATCCCACTTCCAGTACCCACATTCTCCTCAGCAGAACTGCTATGAGGAATCAGTGAAATCTGTGCCAAGATCATTAAAATGAATTTAATCGTAACTAATTTGAGTGTCAATCAGCCTGATGCTCAGATTTCAAATGGTCAAAAAGGTATGAAGACTGATCTATTGACTGGAATGCCTGATGGTTGTGATTCAGTTAACATGACGATCGGAAAAATCTCTTCCTCCCAAATTTGTCATGTATCACCCCAACGGGCAGGAAACAGCATTAGACACCATTGATAAGGTTCTGAAGCTTCCTTCTGACAAATCAGGCATTGCGCCTGATGCAATGCCACTGACCAAATGAACGGCCCAGCGACTGATCATGGGTGGGTTGGACGTCCTAAACCCATTACCAACCAAATGGGTCCACCCCTATGTGGGGTGGCCTTGGGGGATTCTGGCTGCTCGTCGGGCTAAACGCCATCACGCCAACTGTCAGAAATGCAGTTGAGCCTCAGTTTGGACGTTCAAGGTTGAACCAACAGTGACTCAGCCTGCTGCCAAATTCTTTGATGTCAATCCCCAGTAAATTATTTTTCCCCATTCCCAAACAATTCGCTGGTTAGATTGAACTTGTGGGACCCAATCCCAGCTTGTTTCCCCTCCAAATCAACTATTATTTAATCAGTCACATTGCACTGAGAAAATTGTTGGTCAATTTTTCTTCCTTAAAATTTCCATTAAAAAACCCTCCCCAAAATTTAGTTTTTATATGTTAAGAATTAAGCCACCTTTTCTGCCGATGCTCTCATACCCCTTGGGGTTAACGGCCATGTTTGTTTGGTATTTTATTTTGTGCCTGTAAGAAATTCTGGCTCACCAGCTGATATTGGTGGAACTCCTTTCCAGTTCCCTATTCTTCATATCAGCAGCAGTGCCTTGGGCATTATAGTTTGCCATTTGGGTGCTCTGGCACCTTGGATGGCAGGCCAGTCTAATTCTTAATTGCTGTTCACCTGACATTCTCACTGTAAAATGGATGAATAATGTGGGGATCATTGGTCTTTGAAAAAGAACAATAAAGAATTCAATAAAATATAAAGTAATTAGCTCCAACCACACTACTTTATTTAATTTAATATTAGCAGATTCCATCTTCTCTGCTCTCTACTTCCTACTAACAATCCTCCTCCTTCAATCTTCTCATCTTGCTTATATATCAGCAACTTTGGTCAATACTGATCCTTTTGCTTAAAATTATTCTTTACTGCCCTATCCTCATTGTTTCATATTTGTAACTATGAGGTCCCAGCAGGGTCTATTATTCTTAAATTCACTATCACCTTAGTTTAAGGCAATATACTGAATATCCATCATGAATCAACATCGCATTACTGCCTTAATGGAAGGCAATTCAATAATTATTCTTTCTGACTCGATATCGCCTTATCCCAAAGCGCTCAAATATTCATACTCTAGTAAATCATTGTTGACAGATTTTAGCCAATCCGCCATAACTATTTAGGGATTTTTCATCCAGTCATATCAGAATCTCGACATTCCCCCCTTGACTGGACAATAAGTCTCCTATTGTTTATATGCCCAAAGGAACTTTGCATGCACTCAATTAATGATTTGACCACTCTCAGGGTCCATGATAATATAAGCGTTGACACGTGTTTTTTGATTATTCAAAATGGACCAATCCAGATGCTTTACAATTTGTGCTTCTGACCAAACCTGAGCTGGTCTTAAAATAAACCCATATCTCCATCTTTAAACTGAGCTAGCCCGCTATGCTGTACCTAATCAGCAGCCTGATTCTTTTTCTTGACTAGGCTGAAATAGTGCGTTTTGGTTTGCGGCCTTATCAGCATATTTGTTAGGTTGGTCAAGAAGCATTGAGGATCCATTCCGCTGGTATCTTCTAAGCAGGCATAAAGCAGTGTAGGTAGAGCTGAGTGCCATCCATATAGTAACTGAAAAGTACTCTTCCCTTCTGCAAAGTGATAGCTGATGTTGTAGTTGAAGATGGAGGTAGAAAGGAGAGTACTCCAAATAGAGGATCTATATGTTGCAAGCTTCTGAGTATGTTCACCAGTATTCCATTGACCCATTTGATCATACCATATGGGGTGATATGGGGTCATTAGAACACTGCGGATGGCCATCAGTTTGTTGAGCTTGGGGAAAATGTGAGAGGTAAAATTGGTTCCATTGTCAGTAAGTATGAACTGAGGACAACCATGTTGCTGAATTATACGGTCCAATCACAAACTTACCACAGTGGCCGCCCCAGATCGCATATTTCTCGTTCCTCAACCCATCTGGTCAAGTGGTAAATTGCTACCAGAATATACTTGGACCAGTTTGCTCCAGTTAGCAGGGGCCCACGACATTGATAGATACTGTATGCCAAGCAAAGTACAGCTTCATTAATTGGTACAAAGTTTTTTGGTGGAATGGCTTTCTCACTTGGCACTGGTGGCAGCAGAAAATCGTTTCAAGAATGTCAAAGTGCATGCTTTCCCAATAGTAACAAGGTCGTAACAATTCTAGGGTCTTTTGTATTCCACCATATATGACTGCTTGGTGCATGCTCATAATGATATTTAAAATGGGTGGAAGGTCTTGGAAAATTCACGGTAGTGTCCCCTATCCACTTGTACAATTCGCCGTTCTTCTGGAACGTACTGTCCCTTATTCTGTATAATACCCTGATGACTTGGGGCGGTTTGTCATCATATTTTCCGCTAAGTATTTTATGATACTTTATATCGCTCCAATCTGCCATAACTGCAATTGTTGGTAATCATGGTAAGCAATCTGAATTTTGGTGTTTGGCTCCAGGACAATGAAGTATCTCAAAATTGTAAGCCTGCAGTTTGAGAGCCCAACAGGCTAGACAACCTTCAGGCTCTCTGAGATTCTGCAAAAAGCTTAACAAAGCAAGATCCGTTGTTGTGAATTTGATATGACTGGATAATAAGCCTGAGGTCATTATTGCAAAATGAATGGATTTCGTCAAGATTTGATATGGTAATGGTAATTTTAGTGCCTCGAATTGAGGCGATATTGGGTTATTGGGAAATCACCTCAAATTAGGCGATTGTGAAATTAACGAATAAAGAATTTATGGAGCCAATAAGATATGGCGAATTAAATTACTAAGCCATATGAGTCATAGCATCTGAAGTCACTACAATATAGGTGAGAAAAGATGATTAAGAAGGGTTGTTGTTAGTAAGGATAGAGTAAAGCGGAATAAGAAGAATCTGCGGTATTAAAAGTACATTTAATAAAAGAGGTTGTGGGAGCAAGTGCTCCATATTTATTTAAAGCTTATTTTGTTGTTTCAGGACAGCGATCATCATATCGTTGGTCCCTATTGCTCAGTGGGTTAACCCTGTGCAAAAATCTGCCGGCGTATTTATTTAATACTGCTGAAATTACAACAGTGGTGCTCACTACAGGGAAATTGGAAAATCACAAAGTCATCAACCTTCCTCAGTCGCTGGCCATGTTCAATCAGGCTTACTCTGGCAAGGAGTCTTTTCAAGATGGTGCAACTGTAAGGAGAGTGTCTATAACTCTCCCATTCCTAGCGTGGTAGTGCACGGCGCACAAGGCCCACATCAGGGAACTAGTCGTTAGGACCAGAACTATTGAAGCCCAGCAGAAGGTTCTGGATCAATAACAGCTTAGGCAGAGAAAAGCAAGATTTATTATAAAAGCGCCACTCAAAGTGGCATGGTGCATATAACAGAAAGGGTTAAGTGACTCATGTTGGAGGGAACATGGGCGAACAAATAGTGCACGAGTTGAGAGCTGCAAGGTCCTTGCAAGGGCAAGGGTAACGGAACGCAAGACCTCCTCAAAGAGGTTCACGCACTGGAGCGATCAGAATATCATAAAAAATGGAAAAAATAACGTAAATGGGGAAAGGTTTATTTGCAAAGTTGACCAACAAGGAATGTTGGTTAAAGGAAAATGTATTTTAAGCTTAGATGGGAAATTGGGGTTATGCCACAGTGGGCCCAAGCAGCGACTCACCAATAGGGTGATACTTTCAACTAAGTTAGTAAATTAGGCTGAAACTGACTTCACTCGAGTTATCAACTAAAGTTGGATTCAACCTGAGCACATTATTTCATAGGAGGAACGGGTTTCAAAACCCCATTCCTCAACTAAATGAACCGAACCATCTGCCTTAATTTGGTAGATAGTTCGTTTTAACGCTTGAGCTGCCATCAGGGGCTGGGCACTCAGCACCTCACTAGGACCAACCTAAGCATATTTTGCCCTTACCCAGCGCTGGTTTAGGGTGTGCTTCAGGTCTGGGAGGCCCTGTAGCTTCACCTTTTGGGTTTCTAAGCACCCAGCCTTGTCTTCGGGGTTGATCCCCACTATGATGTCATGTGTACATGACAGCAACCATTGAATATGTGGAACTCAAGCTTGCCTTGGACGCTGTGCTCCAGTAGAAAAAGGAGTTTCTACAGGAGTTTTGTATAGATAAGCTGTCTCCATTTGATTGCAATGGAAACATCCATGGATTTTTAAGCGATTTAAGTTTGCAGTGGAAGGAGCTTCAGATTGGCATAAAGCCAAATTATAATTTACTTTGGATGTCAACAGCGCTTACCAAGTTGTTTGCTATCTTCCCACCAGTTCCGCTACCTATCAAAAGGTGAAAGATACTGTGTTTTGGTTATTCAGAGGTACTATGAAAATGGCACAGCGGAAGGTGGAATTCTTAACAGTTGGGTTTCAGCATAATGAGACCCTCACCACATTTGCTGATCGCTTTATGATTTAAGCTCATGTGTTTTTGGGGCAGGAACTTTAACTTAATCATATGTATGCATAGTGTTGACCTCCGCTGTGAAACCATACCATGAGCTTTTCAATACCATGGCTCCATATTTATAAGTTGGTATTTCTTTTCTTAAACTTGTTCAAATCTTGCACCGGTTATCCGCTAACTTCCCTCCGCCCAACATAGAGCGGAACCATATCCTCTCCACTGCTGTACCCTCTTATTTGAGGAAGTCATCTCTTCCAGTTCAGCGTCCATTTGGTAACCACCACCCTTATTATCAGCACCCGCCTCATCTCAAATGGAGTTGCCATCAGCAGTTCAACTATCAGGAAGAGTCTGTCTACACTGCTCGACCTCAGCCTAACTTTTGGGATGGGCTATTTCACAACAATCATGGGCGCAGATCTTACAGGATCAATTGTTTCTTGTGTGGTCGTTCTGGGCACTTGGCCAGAAGTCGTCTTCAACGTCAGGGTTATTCCCTCCCACAGGGACAGTACACTCAGGGAAAAGTCAGAGTGGAGTAGAGATGGGACTCTCTACTTCCACTAATTTCTCTCAAAACGTCCCACCTGAACCTATCCCTGTACACTCCGTGGAAGCTCCCTTGGCTGATGTGTCAGTCTTATATCAGCAGCCAGTTGGAGGGGTGAATATTTTGACACAAGTGCAATCTGCGGCTATGGCGGAAGAGGGGTCCCAGTTGCAGGTTGAGCTGTATGCTTGCCAGATGTTTGACCAAGTATTACCTGAAAAGTTGGACCCCTCCTCTGATGCCCCTTTCTTGCATGTGGTAAGCGTCGCTCATCCAGTCAACACTATTAACACAATACCCCAGTATTGGCGAGAAGATTGTGGGTTTTCTTGAAAACGGAGATGCCACAAATGTCTATGTTACAAACAGTCAAGATGCATCTTACTCTAAATGTACTTACTGTGAACTGGTTTTAGCTAAAACCCAAGTCCGTGCCATCATATATAAAGGTGCCCCTGTCAATATAGTCTCCACCAAGTTGGTGGCCAAATTATCATTAAAACCACATGTGGACCATCGGATGATATATGGAACTGCTGGAGCGGATAACACCATCTCTGAGTGAGCATACAGTGCGCTTCAGTTGCAGTTTGGGTCTATTGTAGTGGTAGCCCCAGCTATAGTGTTACCAAATAGCCATTGTGATCTGCTGATTGGAACCGCCTTCTTGTGACACTATGGGGCTGTTATCGATATGATAGACCAGACTTTTGAAATATTGGGACAGAGGACCCCAATTCACTTCACCTCTAGTGTAGTGTCAAATGATCCGGTGCATATGGGGAATATCAATCTAGCTAATAGTGATGGAGTAATCCCAGTGCGCTACCAACGGTTAAAGGGAAAAACCAGGCCCTTCCACAACAGATTTATGAATATCAAGGGCTGCCGCTTCAAGCTGCTGGACCTATATTAATTCCATCCGGTCATCGAGCTATAGTAAACATGGACTTGGTGATAGAAGTTCCAGATGGACTCTATGGGGAAGTTATTGGGCCATATCAGCAGTCGCAGTTGGAGCCTCATGTAGCCCCAGGTATTATATTATTAGGGCAGGGGGAGGTCAAAGTTTTGCTTGCAAATTTACAAATGGTACAACTGCAAATCCGCTGCCACTAAATAGTGGCATACTTGCACTTTATCCCCATTTAGGAGGTTAGTTCAGTTCATGACTTTGGGCCACATTGAGGAATTTGGTCTTCCTTTCAAACCGCAGCTCAATATAATGGCAGTAGTATTGCGTGACGAATTAATGGGGCTGTCAGAAACACAGAAGGATAGGGCAATCGCTTTATTTCAAAAATATAAAGAGATTTTCACTGTTGATGACCACGATTTAGAATGCGCGCGGGGGGTGGTTCATAGGCTGGACACTTGAGATCACCCTCCCATCAGGTCAAGGCCAATCCACCGATCAAGGGTGGCAGAAGGAGTAGTAATTGAGGAAGAGATAAGGTATTAGTGCAAGGGATGCTTAAAGCATGGAAGAGTCCATGGGCTTCACCCATTCTGATTGTTAAAAAGAAGGACGGCACCAGTCATGTAGTAATAGACTACCAAAAGCTCAATAGCATCACCAAAAAAGACTGCTATCCCTTACCACGGATTGATGACGCTTTAGATCGGCTAGGGGGAGCTCGTTTCTTCTCAGCTATGGACCCGATCTCAGGCTATTGCCAAAAGGAGTTGCCATTGGCGGAGCAGGAAAAGTGCGCTGTAATCACTTCAAAAGTCCTTTTCAACCAACTCAGATGCCGCAAGGGCTGTGTAACGCCCCAGCTACGTTTCAACGAGCAATTGATACTATTCTGGGGGACCTAAAACTGTCGTGTGTCCTTGTATACCTTAATGACATTAATGTTTTCTCCCAAACCTTCTCAGAACACCTCAATCATTTAGAAGCTGTATTTCGCTGGCTTGCTAAGGACAACATAAAGATCAAACCTCATAAATGCCACTTCTTTAAGGACCAGCTGGAGTACATGGGGTTTGTAGTTGACGCCACAGGGTTGTGACCTCAACCAGCCAAGGTGGAAGCTATTCGTAAAACGACTCCGCCCAACAGTAAGCAGGATATACAGGTATTTTTGAGAATGGTCAGCTATTACCAGCGCTTCATCCCTAATTTCAGCTTTATTAAGGGCCCGCTATTTGAGTTGTTAAAAAAGGACACTACATTTGAATGGACTGAGTGTCAGCAATCCGCTTTTTATATGCTTCAAGTGGTGTTAACCAGTGCACCAGTGTTACGCTATCCCAATTTTGAAAAAGAGTTCATTATTCAGATGGATGCATCCCTTTCCGCTGTAGGAGCAGTCCTATCCCAAAAAGATGAGGAAGGGGAAGAGCATCCTGTAGCATATTGCAGTCGTAGCTTGAACAGTCATGAACGCAATTATACTGTGACTGAGCATGAGTGCTTAGCGGTGATCTACGCCTATAAACAATTTCAGGTATTATTGCATGGAGTAAAATTCAAAGTTGTAAAAGATCATGCCTCGCTACGCTGGTTACAAAATCTTGAAGAACCAGAAGGGCGTCTAGCCCAATGGGCTCTTAAATTGCAGGCATACAATTTTGAAATTTTGCATTGACCTGGAGAAAAATACCAGAATGCCAATTGTTTATCAAGATTACCCACGATTGCAGTTACGGAGGATCTGAGTGATATTGTGTCTGATAAGATGCTTAGTGGCAAGTACAATGATGAACAGCCCCCAGTCATAAAGTTATTGGACAAAATAAGGGCCAATACGTTCCAGAAAAGTGGATAATTGTATAAGCGGATAGGGGACACTACCATGAATATTCCAAGACCTTTCTCCCACCCAAATATTATTCTGAGTGCACACCAAGCGGTTGGACATGGTGGAGTACGTAAGACCATGGAATTATTGTGACCTCGGTATTACTGGGAAAGCATGAACTTTGATGTACTTGATACTATCTCCTCCTGTCACCAGTGCCAAGTGGAAAAGCTGTTCCGCCAGAAGACTTCATACTAGTTAGTGAAGCCACAATTCGCCTGGAACACCGTTTCAATTGATGTTGTGGAGCCCTTACCAACTGGGGCAAACTGGTCTAAATACATTTTGGTAGCAATTGACCACGTAACCAGGTGGTTTGAGGCGTGGACAATACATGACTTAGGGGTGCTAACGGTGGCCAAGTTTGTCATGGAATGTATAATTCAGTGACATGGTTGTCCCCAGTTCATCCTTACTGACAACAGAACTAACTTCACTTCCCACATTTTTCCAAAGCTTAATAAGCTAATGGCCATCTGAGGGGTTTTGACAACCCCATACCATCCCAAATCTAATGGAATGGTGGAGCAGGTCAATGGAACTTTAGTGAATATACTCCATAAATTAGTAGTGGATTGACCCTCAGACTGGATCCTTTTGTCCACTGCCATCTTTTCTTATAATATTATTTATCATTCTGCCACGGGGAAAAGCCCATTCCAATTTTTTTATGGATGGCACCCCACTCTGCCTGCCCTCTTATATGCTTATGTAGAGGATACTGGTGGTATGGATCAGCAACACTATCTGACTGCCCAAATAAATATGCTGATTAAATTACAAACTGAAGCGTAATTGTTCAGCTTAGCCAAGAGAATCAAAAGCCAGGCTGCCAATCAGGTATGAAGGAGTGACCTAGCACAGTTCAAAGATGGAGACATGGTCCTATTCCATGATCAACGCGGGTTTGTCCAGAAACATAAGCTTGCCAGTATCTGGATCAGGCCATTTGAAGTCATTGAGAAGACCAGTATAGATTCATATACTATCAATGACCCTACTAGCGGTCAGATCATTAACTGAGTTCATGTGAAGTTCCTTCAGCTGTACAAACGTTGAAATCCTTATTGTCCAGTCAAGGAGGGGGTAATGTTGTGAATTTGATATGACTGGATGATAAGCCCAAGGTCATTATGGCGAAATGAATAGAATCTGTTGATATTTAATATGGTAATGGTTTTTTAGTGCCTCAAATTGAGGCGATATTGGGTTATTGGGAAATCGCCTCAAATTAGGCAATTGTGAAATTAACGAATGAAGAATTTATGGAGCCAATAAGATATGGCGAATTAAATTACTAAGCCATATGAGTCATAGCATCTGAAGTCACTACAATATAGGCGAGACGAGATGATCAAGAAGGGTTGTTGTTAAGAAGGATAGAGTAAAGTGGAATAAGAAGAATCCGCGGTATTAAAAATACATTTAATAAAAGAGGTTGTGGGAGCAAGTGCTCCATATTTATTTAAACTTATTTTGTTGTTTCAGGACAGCGATCATCATATCGTTGGTCCCTATTGCTCAGTGGATTAACCCTGTGCAAAAATCTGCCGGCGTATATATTGAATACTTCCAAAATTACAACATCTGTTACAACTTTAAACTTTACCCCATGCAAATATACCCTGAATTGCTTATATTCGTAGATCACTGCTAAGCACTCCCACTCAGTCATAGTGTAATTTCAATTGTGACAGTTCAGGCTATAACTGATATATGCAACCAGGTGCTCCTCTTCCTTGTCATCCTTTTGGGATAGAACTGCCACAACGGCAGAAAGAGATGCTTCCATCTGGACAATAAAATCTTTACCAAAATTCAGATAATGTAGCACCGGTGCTCTGATTAACGCCATTCAAAGTATATTAAAGGAGCATTGGCGACGTTCTGTCCATTTAAATGACACTATTTTTAGTAACTCAAACAGCGGACCTCCAATACAGCTGAATTTGGGGATAAAGCGTTGGTAGTAACTGACCATCCCCAAAATACCTGTACATCGTGTTTGCTGCTTGTCAGGGTCATGTTCTGGATAACATTTACCTTAGCTGGCTGTGGTTTAAGCCCCTTTTCTTCTACCACAAACACAAGGTACTCCAGTTGGTCCTTGAAGAAGTGGCATTTATAGGGCTTAATCTTGATGTTGGTCTCAGCAAGCCGGTGAAATACCTCCTCCAGATGGGTAAGATGCTCAGAGAATGTAAGCAAATAGGCATTGATATTGTCAAAGTACACAAGGACGCACAACAGCTTCAGGTTGCTGTGAATGGTGTCCATGGCCCTTTGGAAAGTAGCTGGGGCGTTACATAGCCCTTGAGGCATATGGGTCAGATGGAAAATACCCTTGGATGTGATAATGGCACATTTCTCCTGTTCAGCCATGGGCAACTTGATCTGCCAGTAAATCAATATCATTTCGTTGCTGAGAAGTAATGAGCTCCGCCTAACCAATCCAAAGCATCTTTGATCCATGGCAAGGGATATGAGTCCTTTTAGGTGATACTGTTGAGCTTCTAATAGTCTATCACCAAACGGCTAGTACTGTCCTTTTATTTTACTATTGGAATGGGCGAA
This sequence comes from Massospora cicadina, assembly GCA_022478985.1. Classification (NCBI taxonomy): domain Eukaryota; kingdom Fungi; phylum Entomophthoromycota; class Entomophthoromycetes; order Entomophthorales; family Entomophthoraceae; genus Massospora; species Massospora cicadina. The sequence continues at coordinate 140,805 of JAKSZP010004060.1, read as the reverse complement.
GACCATGGACTCTTTGATGGTTCAACAGAACTTTCTCCAGCAGCTTATCAATTTCCTCATTGTTGACTTATTCAGCTGCCAATTATTGGCGGATCAGCTGAGACCTGATGGGGGGATGATCACCCATGTCCAGTCAATGGACCACTCCCCAAGTGCACTCTAAATCATGGTCGTTGACGGCTCTTCTCCTTATACTTTTTAAATAAAGCTATTGCTTAGTATTTTTGTTTTTCCAATAACCCCATTAAATTTTTGTGGAATACCATCGTCATTATGCTGAGCTGCAGTTCTACAGTCTGACCAAATTCATCCAGCAACCTGAACTTGTGAATCTGAAGGACCTCCTCCACAGGGGTCAAGTGTAGATAAGCTAATATTTGATGCTTGCAGATTTGCAATGGTTCTTTTTGGAGATTTTCTATAAAACCTTAATCTCTCCGTGTCCTAGTAGTATAATGTCTGGAGCCACATGGGGCTCAAGCTGCGATTACTGATAAGGTCCAATGACCTCCCCATAAAGCCCGGCTGACAATTCCACCTATAAGTCAGTGTTTACTATTACTCGGTGTCTGTAGGGGATGGATATAGGCTCAGCAGCTCTGAGAGGCAGTCTTTGATATTCGTATATCTGCTGAGGGGAGAGTTCAGGTCTTGTTGAAAATCAATAAAAATGAACTGGAATCACCACATTGCTATAAGCAAGGTTGTCTTGTCTCACGTGCACCAATCCTTTGACACTCCACTGGAGGTAAAGTAAATTGGGATCTGATGCCCCAAAATTTTGAAGTTCTTCTCTGTCATGTTGATGACAGCCACAAAGAATCACATGATAGTAATTCCTATTTCCAGGTTTTAATTGCTGTTTGGTAACACTATTGCTGGAGCTGCAACAATTGACCTAAACCGCAAAGGTAGCGCACTGTACGCTGCCTCAGTAATTGTTTTCCACTCCAGCGGTCCCATACACCGTTTGCTGTTCCAATTCAGGTTTTTGAGTCAACTTTACCACCAACTTAGTGTAAACTATGTTGAATGGAGCGCCTGTATCTATTATAGCGTAAACTCAATGTTTTGCTACAAAAATGTCACAGTATGTACACTCATAATAAAAAAATTTTGCTGTTTAATACGTGGACATTTAGGGGATCTCTTTTCCTAAGGAAGCTCATAATCCCCACACTGACTTAAGGGTATTCTTTAAAACAGCTTCCACCAGGAGGGCGACGTTTAACCCTTTCAGGGAAGGCGCATCTGAGGATGGTCCCAGATCATCTGGAGAAATTTTTTGAAAAATTGACAGGCGTAAGGCTTTGGTTGCTCCTGAGGTCCTTCTTCCACAGCGGCCTTGGCTTGCTCTCATGTCAGTACTTTACCCCTCCAACTGGCTGCTGATATAGGAACTCGTCATAATACTGAGGGACTTCTGCTTAATAATCCTTGAGAGGTTCAGGTGAAACGTTTGGGGTTGGGATAGCGGAGGTAGAGGGTCCCATCACTACTCTGATCCATCTTTTCCCTGGTAGTACTGATCCTGCTGTACGTAATGAACCCAATGGTTGGGGTAACTCTGCAAAATTGCCCATGGCGACTGCAATCTAAACAATTTACCCCGTAGGGTCTGCGTCCTTGGTTATTGCAATATGTTTAGGCCAATAGGTTGACTGCTGACGGTCAGAATAAACAGGCGCAGGTTGAAAGTTAGGCTTCTGGCGATTTTCATAAGCAGGTCCAGACCAGAGATTAAACTGCTGGGGATAACTTGGCTGAGGGTGAGGTGCGTAATTATAATAAAGTTGTGGGTTACTATGTAGAATCTGACAGGGCGAAATGATTCCCCCAAATAAGAAGGTCTGACAATGGCTGTGGTAGGTTTCCAATCTGTATTGGGTGGAGTAAAGATAGCGGATAGACAGTGCAAAAATTAAACAATCTTGAGCAGGGGTACGTCGTCCTCCAAAACTGGAGCCATGACGTTGTAAAGTTTGTGGTATGGCTTCACCGTGGAGGTCATTGAAAAGCCCACAATGGATTTGGATAGAGTCCTTGCCCCAATTAACACATAGGCTTATGCCATGAATCGTTCAGAAAATGCAGCAAGGGTCTCATTACGCTGGAACCCAATGGTCAAAAACTCGGTCTTCTTATGCAACATCTTTGTGGTACCTCCAAACAACTGCAGCGCAGTACCTTTCACATCTTGATATACAAAGGAAATGTTTGGAAGATTGAAAGTGATTTGGTAGGAGCATCCAACATCCAAGATAGATATTAGCAATTTAGCCTTGTGCCAATCGAGGCTCCTTCTGCGGCGAACTCAAATCAACTAAAGAACCTGTGGATGTTCCATTGCAGTCAAATGGAGGAAGCTTTTATACAAACCTCCTCCTCCCACTTGTAACTGCAAGTCTTTGGATAGTACTGAGATTTTGGTTGAGACCCATAGGCAGTATCTCATTAAAGCACTGGTTTGGTAGGCCCAGCGGCGAACAGCTTGTCTGCTGCTTCAGGGGTAGCGTGGGTCCCTTCATTGGGCAGTACGTCCATCACCTGGGGGGAATTGGTTCATCAAGACATAATCATCTCTGAGGATGCCATCATATGCGGAGTAGCTCATGCTGCCTGCGGGTTCAGCAAATGGCTCCTTGACTGGGTACCCAGCCTCATATTCATCATAATACAATTCATCCCAAGCGGGCCCTTGTTTTTCGTCCACTCCTCAATGAGGGCGCTGAGGGTGAAGTGCTGTTACACTTTTGTTATGCGCAATGTAGTCATTCACTATTGTCATCCAAGCAATTAGTTATTTGCATGTTTTGTTTTCCAAAGATCTGTATTTGATTTAATGTGTTGTCAAGTTAGTTCATTACATCATTACACTTCTGAAGGAGCTTATCTTGTTTTTTAAGCACTGCGTCTGAAATAAGTTTAAGTTCCGCATATTTGGTGGCGCAGTGTACTGTGAGTATTCCCCATCAATGCAGGCCTGATGCGACATTGCTGGAATTTGGAGGGTTTTTATTTATTTTTTATTTTTTGTGGTTGATCAATAACCCCCTGTAGTGAGCACCACTGTTATAGTTTTGAAGATATAGTGGCGATACGCTGTGAGTTTTTGCACAGGGCTAATCCCACTGAGTAATGTATGGATGATATGGAGATTGTTGGTCCTTAACACAAACTTAAGGAATTTAATAAATATGAAGCAAATATCTTTGACCACACTACTTTATTTAATTTAATTTTAATAGCAGATCCTTTCTGCTCCGCTCTCTTTTTCCTACCAGCTATCTTTCTCCTTCAATCTTCTTTTCTCACTCAAATATCAATGACTTTTGTTGATACTGATCCTTTTGCTTAGGATATTCTTTTTTTTTTTTTTTTTTAGTACTAGATGGTCCCAATCCAAGGGGGGGATTCATTGTTGCTTAGGATATTCTTTAATTCCATATTCTCATTGGTTCATCCTCATATCTGAGAGGCTCTGACAGAGTTTTATTATTCTTCAATTCACTATCGCCTTAGTCTGAGTTGATCTAGTAAATATTCGTCATAAGGTGACGTCACCTTGTCGCCTTATTTGGAGTCGATCCAATACCTATCCTTCCTGGCTCAGTATCACCTTATTTCAAGGCGCTTAAATATCCGTTCATTAGTAAATTGTTGTTGATGGATTTAAGCAAATTCTCCACAGCTATTTGGGGCTTATCATCCAGTCATATCAGAATAAGAACAGCTGGGCATTGATTTATTTATTTTAATGAGCCCTACATTGGATCCTGAGATTACCAAGTAAGAGGAATGGTCACAAACTTTCTGCTGGCAATGACTTCTTACCACCGCCTTCTCCAGACACCCCCCATTATTGCTGCACTAAATCTTGGGTGGTGAGAAGGGGAGGTAGGGGAGAAATTTTGTTAAAATAGGCCATCACTCACCTCTCATCTACCATATAGGCTAAGTCGCCCTAGGAAACAAGAGGGACAGCAATCTTCTTAACCCCTTTTTTGTCCAGAATGGGATTTCCTCACAAAAAACATATGGGGTGCTTCCTGGGACTTACATTATCCTTCCCTCTTTGAACAGAGGGAGCACCACCAGAACTTGGGTGAAGGTGACATTCTTGTGGGCTTTCAGCAACTTGATGGTCAAGATAGTGGCGATCATCTGGAATAGTGGGGAGTATTGGGGTGCAGGGCATGGAAGGTCTCCACCAACTCACCACAATGGGCACAATCTTGGGCGCTGACCCAACTATTCTCTTATGATAGAGATTTCTTCTAGGCCACGAGGTATTTTGCCAAACAATAAGATTTCTGAAAGTCCAAAAATTGTTTTGACTTAATCCCCCTCTTATCCCTCCGCTAGAATTGGCTCCGCCACTGCTGGGGTTTTCCCTTTAAATGGGGAAAAGTGAGAAACGTGGAAAATGGGGTGCTACTTCCAATGATCTGTAAGAGGCAAATCTAAACGCACCATTTCCCAAATTCGCTTTCACTACATGGGGACCTAAGCATTTGTTTGCAAACTTCTGGAAATGCACCTTCATATGCAGGTGCCACATATCCAGCATGAAGGAGAACCATACTTGATCTTATGGTCAGGGAGACATCTCTGGTCTGCAAATCATTTGTAATCGCTGAATGACTTGGTCAGGTACTCCAAAACCATGTATAAAGTTCTATAAATTTTCTGCACATGATTCTCTGCAACAGGGACATCCAGTTAAAGGCACGGGCCATATGAGAATGATGGGATATATCTCAGCATGACTTAGTATGCCGAGAAGCCAGGATATACATGAGTGCCATTATTATATGTGAATTAGGTCAATGGATGATCATCCGCCCAGGCATCCTGCACAGCAGAAGCATAACAGCAAAAAATATGCTTGAGAATATTTTTGACCCACTCCATTTGGCCATTGGACTAAAATGGTATGTGGTGGAGTGGCACATCTTAATCTTAAGTATAGCCAGGTAATCAGTTTAAAAACGCACTAAACTATGGCCCTCTATGAATTACAATCTTCTGAGGCAAGATTACATCAATAACACATTACTCACAAAGAGCTGGGCCATCTCCTCAGAGGTGATAGCTGATGAACAAGGGATAAAGAGTGAAAACTTGGTAAAGCGGTGCATGACCACCATAATTGCATTAAACCATTAGAGCTGGGAAGCTTAACAATGAAATCAACTGATACTAAGGTCCACGGGCTCTCTGCCTGCTGCAGAAGATGTAGAAGACCATTCTTACCTGATCTATCTGATTTTGCTCACGCGCATCTTATGCAGCTAGTATTCCATAATGGGATATACTTGGAGATATCTGGCTAGTTAAACGTCCGCTTTACAAAATCAAGGCACTTTATATTTCTTGGGTGGATTACCACTGTGGTGTTATGATGGGAAAAATTTTACAAAATTGCGGAGTCAGGGCGGAACCCAAAGTCTTGATCTGACCCAAATTGTCCCTCCTTCAATGACTAATGGGTCCAGCTATACACCTGAAGTACCAGATAGTTAAACAGCTACATCTCCTTCAAGCAGGACGTTTAACCTGATGTTACCCAAGAGCTAAAGGCATATCCAGGACCCAGATTGCCACCAAAATTGTGGGAGTAGCAATAGCTAAGATATTGGCTGGTGAAATTTCCATGGTTAAATCCTGCTCTTCCTCCTTCATTAGACTCAAAGAAGGTTTTTGACTTGACAAATTGGGGAGAACATTCAGGGCACCTTTAAAAACTCATACTTGAAGTCAAAAATGCAGAGGTCATGATACGTCTGGGCCTTGAATTACACAAGCTTCTAAAGCTCTTGGAAATACATAGGGGCATGATGATCTGTCTGCATGATCACTTCATGCCGCACACCTTGAAGAAGGTACCACCAGTAGGTAAGTGACTATGCCACAGCGGCCAATTCTTTATTGTAAATAGCCCAGGATTATTCAGATGAAACAAACTTGTGCAAAAAAAAAGTAGCTAGATGTTCCAACCTATCATGCGCTTGAAGCAGCACTTCCCCACGGCGTTTGAAGAGTAATATTACGCTACAAGAAAAAAGGCTTGGTTGGTCAGCATGTTTGAAAATGGGAGGCGCCAAAAACACCTCCTTGATGGCATTAAACGCTCGTTGGCAATCCTCAGTCCATTTGAAAAGAACATCTTTTAATGTCAAAGGATGAAGTGGAGAGGCCAGATGCAAAAATGCGGGAAAAAAATTTCTTTAAGAATATGATCATGCCCAAGAGCTCCGCAGATGCTTCTGGGTGGTAGGGGTGGACCACACAAGGATTTCTTCGATCTTGCTAAGTCAAAGGTGTAACCACCCTTCAGGACCAAGTTACCCAGTAAAAGGTACCCACCTCCATAAAAATCTTATACTTGGAGGGCTTTACATAAAGGTCCATCTTGAGTAACGCAGACAGAACCGCTTCCTGGTCCTTCTCATGCTGCTCAGGAGTGGGGAATGCATGAGAATATCATCAATTTATGCACCGCATAGGTGAACTGAAGATCGCTAAGAAATTCTTTAATCATATGCTGGTATGTGGGTGGGCATTCTTTAAGTCAAAAGACATTACGCGGAACTGAAAGAGCCCTTCTGGTATAAATTATCATAAGCCACTCCTGGTCTTCCGCCTCCTGAATTTGGTTCAAAGTGTTCACAAGTTTGAGCTTTTAAAACCTGGGATTTATAATCTCCTGGCTAATAGATGTAACGGTCAAGGCGTTGCCTGACCGCCACATTTCCTTAATCTTGTCTATTGTGATGATCAGGGTAAAGGGTGATGGGCACAATCACAACAAATTTCAAAAATGTTAATCTTATGAATCAGATTGTCCAAAATCGAACTCTAATAAATATCTCAAGGATGATGAGGAAGGAAATCCTCATAAATGGTGCTCTGTCAAACCAGATGCTGCCAGATCCAATGGTTGCAAATATGGTGATGAGGGAGTAGATCCTTGAGAATGAAGCTCTGGCCAACCAGATGCCGCCAACCACAATATTACTAAAAAAGCCAATGAGGATAAAAATCTTAATAAATGGCGCTCTGCCCAACCAGATGCCGCCACTTGAGTTAATCTGAACAAGCCTCTCAGAAATGCAATTGGGCGAATCAGAGGCCACCAAAACCTTTTTATTTTTTTCTAATTTGGACATAAGGACGTCGACAAGGGTTTGGGCTTTGAGAATAATTTAAAGTGAAATAATAAATGCAGAAAAGTTTCCACAACCACAAAGGTACCCGTTTCTAGTGCTGGAATGGGTCTTGACAAGGAAATCAAGGGTCTAGATCCTTGGATTATGCCTGCCATCAAGAAGTTACCCATGGACTCCATGGAGAACAAGACCCGCTCTTCCCCCTAAGCCTAGTATGAATTTGAACTGACAAAGTTGAAAAAGTAGTTTAGTCTTCTATAATTTGAAATTAAAGCTTAAAAAATTTCAAAATTAATTTTAAATCAGAAAATCATCTTTAACAAGTAACCAAGGGAAACTGCACATGGACTACAGCTTGGACTTTGACAAGACCATTGAGTCCTTATATGCGCTTTCTGGAGGGAAGACCCTCTTTCTTGGCACCAGCATAGTTCTTATTGTTGTCTAACACTTTAATAGTCAAGTGCTAACCACACAGTTGGTTAAGGATATTTCCAGAGCAGGGTTATCCTTCTTTTGGGCACTTACCCAAGCCCTCTTCCCTAACTGCTTTGTGGCAGTGTTAAGGAACCCCATCCATCACATTAGGCGAAACTTATTTAACATGGTGTCTCTGTTTTTAGATATAGTGGATAATCCTTCAGAACGATCCTTGCCTGCATGGTATGAGCACCCAACCACTCTTCTGATGGTCATCTTCTTTCTCCTGTTCCTCATAAGAGGAGTCACTCGTTTTCTCCCCTCTCATGGGCATGTCCAAATCTACTCCCATTCTGAGCAGCCCTCGTCAGAATTCTGACAGGCCCTCACTCCTGGGGATCTAAGCACCTTACATGCAAACTTCTCTTGTATAAGACTTCAGGCCCGGCTACCACTGCCTCAGGAGGAACTGCCCCAGTGTAACTCCAGATTGCTCAAATAGTGGCCGCCCTGCCCAGAAACCTGGCATACTGGTTTATTAAGCTATTAGAAACCCAGTAAATGCTTCCTCCTACCATGGATAAATGTCTCCAGTTGGTTGAGAGAGCAGCCACTCTTAATAACTCCCAAGACGCGGCTTGGCCATCTCTCCTGACACTCACACAAGGGAAGATGTCAGGCATGGAGTACGCCCATGTCTACCACCCATTGCCAAGGTGGCCAAATTCACCTCTACCCAGATTGCATGGATGTTCCACCAGAATCTCCACCCCAACATCCTCACTGCCATGGCTGCCACTTTCCTAGAAGCCAACCTCAATAAGGAAGTTTCATCAATGACCCAGGTGGAGGGGCAACTGGCATTAGCTCAGGTGAAATCCCATCCTGTGTCACAACATGGGAAGTTCCACAGCCGCTGAGCGGAGTCTGAGTCCATCTCCAGTGCCTCACAGGAGCCCTCTCAAGGATCACCCTGCAGCTCTGCCAATGAGATGACCCCCTTTGAAAACCCCAGAGAGGGCAACCCCAGTCCTACTTACAACTTCCGCTCTACCCCCACATGCGTTGCTACTATCAATAAAGGAAATACCTCTTCTTATCTCTATGTTATATATTCATTACAGCTTTGGGGAAGAAAGGGGAAGTGAAAGGACCAATTCTGGGCGCTGGTAGACACAGGAGCAAAGGACAACTATTTAGACTTCTGGTTAGCGCAAAGAATGAAGCTAGAGATGGAGTGGAAGGGAACCGTCACACTAACAGACACCGTAAAATAAGTGGGATGTTGGAAAGTCAAAACCTAAGTGCTGCTGCGGCAGGGGCCTCACACATTCCAAGAAACATTTAGCTTTATCAAAAAGCTGCCTCACCCATAATCCTGGGCATACAGTGGTGGCACAAGTACTCCCCTCAGTTCAAACTGGAGGAGCTCCTGGTCATGCTGCACCCTAAGAGCCAACCTCCAGTGGCACTATAATTCTTCATCACTGGTGGAGAGAAGTCTGGAGTGAATTCTTACTGGGGCAGGAGCCTGGGGTGGACATTCCTGAGGATTTTAAAGCATACGCCCACCTGTTCCAGAAAAACAAAGCTCCTTCAACCTCCCCAAATGGGCCTTTACCCTTTACATTCAAGTTCGAAAAGATGCTGAGTTTCCCAAGGGTTACCCTGTCTACCCCTTGAACCTGAAGGTGAAGGCAGCCCTAGAAGTGTATTTTAAGGAGGTGCTGGAGCGTGAGATTATTGATCATCCCAAGTCTCTCGTAGTGTTGCCCATACTCTTGGTCCCAAAATCAAGTGGCGATCTCCATCCATGTAGGGATTACCAGCGGTTGAACGCAATAACCAAGCCCGACCCCTATCCTATTCCATTGATGGATACCATCTCTCAGATGATCTTGGAAAGTCAGGTTTTCACCAAGATTGACCAGGTCGACGCGTTCAACCAAGTTCCTGTGATCACAGAGCAACAACAGTATATGGCCTTTAAGTGCCACTTGAGGGTGTTTGAATACAAGTTGATGCCCTTTGGTCTGAAGAATGCCCCAGCATTATTCCAGCGTACCATAGACAACGCTTTGGGCAACCTAATTGGGAAATGTTGTGTAGCATACATGGAAGATATCTTCATTCTCTCTAAGACCAAAGAGGATCACAAGGGCGATGTGCTGAGCGTGCTGGAGGCCCTCAATAAGGCAAACCTCCGCTTGAAGCCATCAAAATGTGAATTCTACAAGGACTCAGTCTCCTTCTTGGGGAACGTAGTCTTTTAAAAGGGGACTGCCATATGTCATGAGAAGTTGAAGACAGTGATGGAGTGGCCAGCCCCTAAAGATAGAACTGGCGTTAGAAGTTTCTAGGCGTGGCAAATTTCTTGTGAAGGTTTGCTAAAGACCTCTCCAAAACTGCTGCACCTTTAACCCATCTGACAGGGAAGGTGCCGTTCCATTGGGGAGAAGAGGAGGTGAAATCTTTCTAAGCTGTCAAGGAGAGCCTCATGATGGCACCAGTACTCGCACACCCTGACGCCAACCACCCTTCAAAGTGGAGACTGACGTCTTAAACTTCACAAAATGGCGGTTCTGCTGCAGGAGGGGAAGATGGGGTAGACCATCCTGTAAGCTATTTTAGAAGGAAAATGCTGCACGCTGAGATAAACTACCATGTATATTTAAGGAGCTCCTAGCAATTTTATCAGCTCTGGAGGAATGGCATCATCACCTGCTGTACGCCAGACACCCTTTTACTATCAGAACTGACCACCGCGCCCTTGAATTTTACAAAAGCCCAAAGTACATGAACTAGCGCCAGGTCAGGTGGCATCTTGAGCTGGTGCCGTATGATTTCAAGATAGTGTAAAAGTCAGGGGAGAGAAACTTCATTCCAGACCTCCTAAACAGGGACACTGGAAAGGCCTTCTCAAAGGAGGAGTTGGATACCTATAACACAGCAACTATGTTGCCCCCAAATGTGTTCGCCGTCATTCAAAATGCCACCCACAAACTGACTGACAAGCCCAGGCCGCCAAGCAAAGCTCGGAATATGGGGTCACACTCTGAGAGGACCTGGAGGAGGGGATTCAGAATGAACATCATAAGAATTTATGTAAAAAGAAGGGCCTCATCCTCCACAAAGGGCGCCCATGGCTGCCCAGCTGCGAGCTCCAACAGGAGCCAATAAGCGCATTCCATGACCACCCCTTGGTGGGACACCCAGTGAATGAGAAAATTGAAAAGCTCTTGTCCTGAAGTTACTCATGGCCAGGGATGCCAAGTTCCGTGAGGAAGTACATTTTAAAATGCGTAACTTGCGCCCAATCCAAGCGTGCTAGGCAGAAGCCTTTGGGGAAATTAAAACCACTCCAGATTGTGGAGATTCCATGGTCCTCACTAAATGTGGATTTTATAACAAGGCTTCCAAAATCAAAGGGGCATGATGCTGTCATGGTGGTAGTGGAAAGAATGACCAAGTACGCTGAATTCTTTCCGTGTACTTCCAAAATCACAGCAAAGGGCATGGCGGAGATTTTTATGAATAAGGTGTTCTCTTGCCATGGCCTCCTGAGGAGATAGTTTCAGATAGAGGCCCGCAATTCATTGCATGCTTCTGGCAACACCTACTTGAAAATCTTCAGATCAAACCGTGCTAATCATCGGCCTATCACCCTCAGTCTGATGGCCATACTGAACGAGTTAAGCAAGTTTTTGAGAAGCATCTGTGATGCTACATGACCACCCAACATGAACGCTGGACTGACTGGCTGAAACTGCCCAATTTTCATATAATAATCTAGCACACTCATCAACAGGAATGTCACCCTTCATGGCGAACTACAGGTACCCCCAAAGATGGTGGAAAATCACCTCAGAGGTCCAAACCCAGTTAAAAACAACCTGTCATTGGAGATGAAGGAAATCCTGAAACCCTTACGTGTGAATTTAATGAAAGCTTTAGGGCGCAGAAGAAGAAGGCTGACGTTTACCAATCTGAGGCCCAGTGCTAAAGGAAGGAGACCTGGTGATTAATGCAAAAAACTACTCGTTCACTGCTAGATGCAGGAAATTTGGACCAGTCGCCCTGGGCCCATTCAAGGTCCTCCACCAAGTGAATGAAGCACCTTACAAACTGGAGTTCCCCAAGGGTTCTTGCGCGCATCTGGTACTTCACATTTCACAACTGAAGAAATTTGAAAGCTCACTTCCAGAGAAGCCAGAGCCTGTTCACTTGGGAAACCCAGGAGAGGCTGAGTATGAGGTGGAGGAGATCTTGGACATGAAGATCTCAAGGAAGAAGTGTTGGTATCTGGTGAAGTGGATGGGTTACCCGGTGGAGGAGTCCACCTGGCAAACTGCTGTTGACTGCAGCAACTGCCCACAGAAGGTGGAAGAGTTCTGGAGGCTGATGAGGCTCTTATCTGGGGGTGATATAACGGTCAAGGCGTTTCCTGACCGCCACATTTCCCTAATCTTTCCTATTATGATAATTGGGGCAAAGGGTGATGGGCATGATTGCAACGAATTTTAAAAAATGCAATCTGGAGAATCAGATGGCCCAAAATCAAACTCTAATAAATATCTAAAGTATGACAAGGAAGGAAGTCCTTGTAAATGGCGCTCTGGCCAACCAGATGCTGCCAAATCCAATGTTACCAAATTGGTGATGAGGGAGTAGATCCAAGAAAATGAATCTCTGTCCAACCAGATGCGGCTGAGTCTGATGTCTCCAAATATGTCAATGAGGTTAAAAATCCTTGTAAATGGCGCTCTGGCCAACCAGATGCTTCCACTTCAGTTGAGGCTGGACAAGCCTATAAGAAATGGCAATTAGGCGAATCAAAGGCCACCAAAACCTTTTTAATTAAGTTAAAATTTAGACAAGGACCTTGACAAGGGTTTGGGCTTTGAGAATAATTCAAAGTGAAATTATAAATGCGGAAAAGTTTCCTCAACTACAAAAGTACCCGTTCCTAGTGCTGTAATGGGTCTTGACAAGGAAATCAAGGGTCTAGATCCTTGGATTATGCCATCAATAAGTTACCCATGGACTCCATGGAGAACAAGACCCGCTCTTCCCCCTAATCCTAGTATAAATTTAAACTTACGAAGATGTTTAAGCAGTTTAGTCTTCTATAATTTTAAATTAAACTTAATAAATTTCAAATTAATTTTAAATTGGAAAATCATCTTTATTAAGTAACCAAGGGAAACTGCACATGGACTACAGATTGGACTTTGACAAGGCAATTGGGTCATTATATGCGCTTTATAAATAGCAGACCCTCTTGCTTGGCACCAGCATAGTTCTGACTGTTGTCCAAACTTTCATAGACAAGTGCATTCCATATAGTCAGATTATGGATATTTCCATGGAAGGGTTAAACTGCTTGTGGGAACTTACCTAAGCTCTCTTGCCTAACTGCTTTGTGGCAGTGTTTAGGGACCCCGTCCGTCACAATAGATTGCTTGAGGGGGAGGGGATAGGGGTCATGAATGGTTTTATTATTTAGATGTCCATAGTCCACGCAGGGGCGCAACGTTCCAATGGCCTTCTAAGCAAAAACTATGGGAGAAGAACTGGGAGAGGTTTCTTAAAACACCCACCCTCTTTAAGCATATCTTCTAACCACACCTCCCTCGCCTTGTCCTCCTGTCCATGTAGGGATATAATGGAAAGTTATTGTTGACCACAGTTACCATCATATGGAAGCTGGGTCATACTTGGAATAGGTGAAATGCGGTTGGCCTTTTCAAGATCAAAAATAGTCTGATTTGCTGCCAACGCCAGGGAACAATTGAGCGGAAGGTCTGTAGGAGAATAAACTAATGTAATGGAACTCAACACCACCATTCTGATGAAAATATATAAATGAGCGGAAAGTCCCCCACAACTGAGTAGTTGCAATGAATGATACGTTTGAGTCCAGGGTGATGTTAACCTGTTGCTGGCGCCACCAGCCCACACCCAGAATAACCAGGAATAAGAGATCTGGCACCGCAGCAAACTAATCACAAAAACAAAACTGGTTCACCAAAAAAGGTACAGGAAGCCATATATTATACAAAGCCATTAAGCAGAGATTCACCCAACACCAACGCACCCACTTCAAGGTACAATTCAAGATCCTAGGCGAAAATTAAACTTATAAAGTTTCCCGCCGCTCTTGTATCCACGAGATCCTTGATTGACACCTTGTGTGTACCCAACTGAATTCAAGGCAACAAAAAGTAGGCAAAACCTAGTTATTGGCAACAGCATGGGACACCAACAGCTGAGAAGTAATAATCTCTGAGTTGTCTGTGGAACAAGAATATGGAGGGGGAATGAGATCTTCAGTGGGAAGAGCCTTATCAAATTCTTCTTGTTATGACACTGACAACACTGGCACCATGTCATTGAGAAGGTACCAGTTTCTTCATGGGAACCGCCTCCCCAACTGGCACCAGGTAAGTGGAAGGGGGAGAAACTGGATGGGAAGAGGATGATCATCTTCAGGAAAAAAAGCCACACGCCCCTGGACCTGGCCAGAACAGCTATGCTGGGCGAGAGACAAGGTTCACGCCACCTTGTTATTCAGATTTCCACTCAAAACTGCTTCAGTAAGAACCATTTTTTGTACACCTCCTACACCACCTGGCTCACTCCAAAGCGTGGCACTGATAGAAATGGCCACCACAACCACTTGTTCCAAAGAACTCAACTGAGATTCCCAGGTGAGATGGTTAGCGGCTAAATAGGATACAAAGCAGCTTGAAATGCTTCTATAAAGCTTCTGAGGGAGTTCTAACCCAAGAGCCTGACCCTGGAAAATTCAATGAACGAGGGCATATTGGAGGCTTCCACGCCCAAAGTGAAAAATTGTAGGAGGTGATCCAATCTCAAGACTGGTGCTGAACCACTGATGACACCAAAGTAATCAAGGGATGGAAACTCCCTCCTGGTTGGCCAAGCGCAGAATCCCATGTAACTAATGGCAGGCATATCCTTCTATCACGTCCAAGAGAGCTACACTCCTATGGACATCCATAAGGGAGAAGGAAGCCTCCGTATTGGCTGAGAACTGAACCTGCAACTTCACCAGGGTGTCCAAAACCTTTTTTGCACTTCTGAGTAAGGTAAAGATTAACCCACTCCCACTGAACGTGGTAAAGCTGGAATACAATTGTGATCAAGGGAATATTGCTTCTGGAATTTCTTCACCACGTAGAAACACCTGACAAATGCACCAACTGACCATAAAAAACTACAAGAACCTTTTGTAGGTTTGTTTGGTATAACAAGTCTATCGCATCACCTACTTTCCAGAAAAAGAGTAGAGATACACAGTGCATTCAAAAAGTTCTGGGACTAACGTTTTAAAGACACAACATTACAAATAAATAAAATTTCCTTTATCATAATTTAAACGTACAACCTTTCCCTCTCTATACATATTTATACTGATAAAACAATTATAAAAGGTATGCACATAGTTCCTATTTTGTATAACCATGTTTAAACCAGCTGTCACATTCTTCTAAATTGTCTCTACTTTATCAAAAGGATGAACCTTCAGTGCCACCTTCAGATTAGAGAACAGAAAGAAGTCAGACAGAGCCAAATCTGGTGAATAGGGTGGATAATTATAATCTGAAGGTGGCACTGAAGGTTCATCCTTTTGATAAAATAGAGACAATTCAGAAGAATGTGACAGCTGGTTTAAACATGGTTATACAAAATAGGAACTATGTGCATACCTTTTAACAATTGTTTTAGCAATATAAATATGTATAGAGAGGGAAAGGTTGTACGTTTAAATTATGATAAAAGAAAGTTTATTTATTTGTAATGTTGTGTCTTTAAAACGTTAGTCCCAGAACTTTTTGAATGCACTGTGTAGCGAAAACTAATGGTCAGTCAATTATGTCATGTAACTGGCTAATAGAGTTAAGACAAGCCTGCCAGTCTGGATGAGTGGACATCCAGAACACAAACCAGAATACCGGAGGTATAACCATCCAAACGACTTAGAATCTCATTAAGAGGGGAACAATTGAGGGACGACGATTTATAATCACCATTACTATCATGCCCGCCAGTAAACACACAGTTGAAAGAGTGGCAGCCGTGGCTTTCGCGGAAGTTGTATTCTTGGGCACCCCAGGGTGGTCAGAATCCTCTCTGGGAACATTAGGGGTTAAATGTGCAGATGGATTGCAATGCTTAGCAATTGAGTGGGAATCACCCTAAGGAGCAGAGCGACATCATGACGTCATAATACATCCAAAATGTGGGTCAACCCCAGGAGACCACCATAACAATATCTCCATTCAATTAGAGAGGGTAGCAAAGTAGTATGTATGGCCATTATGGCCCTGATTTACGCAGACCAGAAAACATGGCACCTGGAGATAACATGGCTAATAAATACCAAAATAATATAATTGAAAAAACTTCTAGTGCGCTGATTTGTTTACTAAACAAAGGGTGAGAATTGACTGACAACATTACTGTGGGGACTGTTGTCTAAAGTGCTGGGGCTTGGGGAATAAAAAATTCTTAATTAACCAAGGATGTGCAATCACACTTGATTCTAGAAGATCAACATTCCAAAACATTTACAGCGCCAAAACAGTCTCACTATGGTCAACTTAATTAGACTCAAATTTCTCCACTACCTTTTTTTAATGATCCCAGCTTCTCTCATTAAATTAAATCAGTTGATTCACCACTTTTGATTGAAGAAATGGGAACGTCCCAAGCCCTTCCGTTAGAAAAATTAGTAGATTTAGGGCACACCCTTGATGAGTGGTGGGTTTATGCCAATGCCCCTTGTTTTGATTTTATAATAAGTTAAAGAGCAGGAGGAGAAAATTTCGCTGGAGTTCAATTAAGCTAAAGCCTATGTCTTGAAAATTGAAACAATTTGTGACGAAATCCGCGCACAATTGGGTGGGTTGATACTGAAGTCCTGACAGGAACTTCAGCCCATGAATCATTCTGACAATGATCCCTCCAAAGGGAAAGAAAAATTTTGTTAGAAAAATTATGAGATATTCTGGCATTCTGGAACCCTGACGGAAGCAAAAATATTTGGCAACAGGAACTGCAAAATGAGGCACCCTCAATGTGCAAGCTAAGCAATGACACAAAAGTCCCAGCGTTTTTAAGAATATTCGCGCACCCAGCTATAGAAAAATTTTCCCAAGTCCCCTCCCCTAACTTCCCTTTAATTATAAAAGCTCAGTGCTCTGCTGATGGTAGAGTGCTGGGCTATTCTGTACTATCCTTAATTAACCTTTAATTTCGCCAAATTTCTTTAAACATATTGAAATATTCAACTATTCTGGCGATCCCCAATGAACCACCCCAACTGATGGATGATCCACACTCATTTGTATCAGTAAGGATGGTGGCCTTCACATTGGTTATCTCAGCTTTTGCCTCTATCAGTGCAGAAACCCTCAGGAGTCGCACCCTACATTTTTTGCAAGATGCCCCAATCTAGAAAATGACTATTGAGAATCTCAAACTGAACATAATGACCAAACACTCCGTATAATCCATCCAAACTATGAAGAAAATAAAAATGACAATACAGCAGTCGCATCTCAAGGAGACTCCGTTGAGATTAAACCTGAAGAAATGATTGCTACTCCTCAGTAATAAATATGCACTAAAAAGTATCAAGAGTACAGCCAAAAGTATACCAATGAGGTCTGATCAATTCATTAATTAATCAAATATGCTTTAATCATGGAGAAAGTGGGAACAAATAGTTGGAGGATGTTACCCAAAGCAAAATGGCTGGGATTGAGCCCAATGAGTACATCGTTGCCACACGTTATCAGGTGCATAATCAAGTGAGTCAGGAGTTTTATCTGAATGGAAAATACCAATGGACTAAAAATTCCCCTCCTGCCAACCCTGGCTGATTGAACCCCATATACAAAACGTAGTCAAAATTACTTCCAGCGATCAGCTTACTAGTCAGAGAAGGAATGATGGTCACATACCAATACTTTCCACACTTGTTCCCTCATGGTTGTTAATTTGTGTATCATCAGAATGGCGATTCCTTGCGGACTCTGGATTCTATTGTAGGTATTGGTGTACCCTCAATGGAAGCCCAGTTTTTCTTTGGCACGTCAATTGTCTGACAATTTTCCTCCTGACACATTTTTTCTTGGCAGATTAATGATGCTTTGTCTGGAGGAAATTGTTTAAGCTCATGGCCAGGGTAGGTATGGGAGGTCCCATTGCATATTAAGAAATTTATTGCACCTGAACCTATTGGGGATGGGCTCACCTTTTCTGGTGTAGAAGAAACAAATTGATGGGGTTTTGAACTTAAGCGTACAGCAGATGATTTAATTACGCTTGGAACCAATTTATCAATTTTACTAAACCCCACATTGGGGCCTGAGATCACTGAGGGAGAGTAGCGGTCACAAACTTTCCACTGGCAATGGCTTCTTATCACCGCCACCAATACACACCCCATCCCCTATTTTCTGCATCAACCCCTGGATGGTGAGAAGGGGAGGTAGGGGAGCAATATTCAGTGGGTAGGCCGTCACCCACCTCTCATCTACCACATAGGCTAAGTTGCCCTGGGAAACGAGAGGGCCAGCTGCCTTCTTAAACCCCTTTTATGTATGGAACAGGAACTCCTCACAATTGAGTCTCAGGGAGTGCTTCTGGGACTTACTAGGGCATTAACATCACCAGTTGCACAAGCTGGGTGTTTTTTTCACTACTTTGGTGGCCACTTTTGAACATCTAATAGTATGCAGGTAAATCAGCATGTGAATTCCAGTGTTGATAAAGTGTAACATGTATTTTTCACAACACAATATAAGTCAATTATTGCAAATACAAACCTATACTTCTCAAAATAGGACCAGCGTTTGGTCTTTTTTGTCTCAGTTAACCCAAGAGCTTTTATAAAATGTACAAGTGGATCAGCAATATTGTCGTCAATCCTAATTGATCCAAATTACCAAAATCATCCATATTATTCACTTTGTCAACTGGTAATATATGAATAAAAGCAACAATATTATGTCACTTAGAATATGATATATACTGAAAAGCTAATAATACTTGTATCTCTCAATGATTGAGAAAAATTAACCCAGGCACGGTGACAGACTTCAAGTTTAACAGGCAGAATGGTGCAATATCTCTCATTAACCCTTGAATAATTTTGTTAATATTGGTCTCCACTAGTATCTGATGTCCCGCCAGTGTGGTTCTACTACAATTTCCCTTAGTTGTTTGCCTTTTGATTCCATATAGTGGTTAAACAATAGCATAGTCTGGCTACAAGTTTTTGATACTCAATTAGCACTATGTCATCTTTATACACAGGATAACAAACCCTGGGTTTGTTCCTCAATGCCGCTGTCCTTTTTGTACTATAGTGAAGATTTTGATAGTTATCAGAAAATTTTTACTTCAAAATCATTTTTGACATCATAAATTCTCATAAAGGAGATATTAATGAAAAATCATAACTTGACTTGGTAAAACAATAGTGGGAGATGATAAAACTTGCAATACAAAACGTAGCTTCAGTGAACTTTATGATCATAGAGTAATAGTTAACTTAAGCCCTGAGGTGCCAATCTATATGATTGTCTGTTTCTGGCGCATGCACAAGCTTCTTTATTAGCTTAATTGACACAATGTTAATTGGTACCCACTGTCTATTATAGCTCTTACATTGATCTAATTAATGTAATATCAATGTAGTTGCACCTTAAATAGTAGCATCGAAAGAGTTGATTAAGTATCCATTTAAAGTGTCAGCTTGCCCAAGAGTTAATTTTAAAGGGTCTTCATATAACTGTAGGCTTGATTTCTTTAACGCCCTAATAGGGATGGGCACCTGACCTTATTCAACATGAGGATATCGCCAAAAGTGATTATTAAGCTCTAATTGGTCCAAATGCTAAACATAAGTCGTCAATAATATTTTTGGTGTTGATTTATATCATGTTTCTTTTGTGAGAAGGTGGCCACAGCTACCATTATATTAGCTATTACTTTATGGAACGCTGACAATGGGACGTAGCCATCATTGTTGAATATTCTTTGGCATGTTGTCACTCCCTAGGTTCATTCTTATCTGTGGTTTAAAAAGTTGAAAGAAGTAGATTATTAAGTTCTACTTTAAACCATCTTAACTTTTTCTTCTTAAGTTGCTTGGTTCATGACATGAACTTTTAGTTTGCAACAATAGCAGGGCAACAATTTTCATATTACCTAAATTTTAAGTATGTGACCTGTGACTTGAAAGACATCTGGCCAGTAGGATTTAGGGCTCTAAGTCTGGGTCAAACTTTTTTGGGAGATGTGCCAAGTTTATAATTCATGTGGCTCACGGTGACTATTGTTAGGCGCCTCAAGGGTGGTGGCGCAAAGATGGAGATAATTTGCCATCTGATAAATTGTATTTTTGTCTTTCAAAATTGGTAACTAAGCCCAATAAAATTCCTTATATGGTTCACAAGCATGCCAGAAGGCAATCTTGGCGTCATATATACTTAAAAGCTAGCCTCATAAAGCCTCTGCGCCTTGAGGTAATAACAATTAGCAAAGACCGATAAAGATTTATTCTTTTTAAAGGAGAAGTAAAGAAACTACATCTTTTTGGGTGGTCATCCTAAAGCTCCGCTGAACTCCTGGTTAATAAGGTCCTTAGCATTATGGTAAGTCATACCAACTTCAATTAGTTTTTGTATATCTTTTCTGGACTTTGAAGTCCATTAAATTATCAAAAGTGGCCAGCTTAGTGGTCTCATGGGCACCCTCATACTAATTTTGACCAGGGCAATAAATTGTGCATGCTCCCGTAGATAAAAAAGTAGAAAGAGTTGAGAGAATTCACATCAAAATTGGCATTCATGGCCGCTAGCTGGAAGGCCCACGTTGATCCTGTTTGACTTTTCAGGTCATATAGATGATGAGTGTTGGCAAAATGGTTATGAGCTGCCATAATGAAATGAGTGGAGGGTGTCAAGCCAGTACAAGGGGAGGTGGAAGAGGTATTGCAAATTGGTTTTGCAGGGGTCTTGAAAATGATATGCACTGAAGGATTGGTTGTAAGGGTCGCCAGAGTATCAGAGCGCTTAAAACTCTTATAAATATAATAGAGGGCAGAAAAGTAGGCATGTTTTACACATGTGGCACCTCACCACCCTCAATGTTAGACTCAGTCAGGAAGGTTTATTGATGATTAATAAAAAATATTCGATAGTTTTTACTTGACTTACTCTGTCAGCACTCACAAAGGTCAAATTTGGATCTTAACTCTGAACTTATCCATCATATCTAGGAGATAACATCACTCCACCTTGGGGGTGGAATGCGAGTCAGTAGGGCGTATGGCTACCAACCTGAAGGTTGTGGGTTCAATTCCCGCCCTTTGCACATTGATTGGGGTGCCAGCCAAAGGAAGCTATTGGTGGTTAGTAGGTCTAATAACACGAAAACCTTACCCATGACATAACCAAAAAAATTTGAGTCCCTATCCAGAGGTGGAAAAAACTTTCTTTAATGAAGTTGACCCTGTTCAGGTTGCATGTCATTTCTTTCTTTTACTTCTTTCTTTCAGTAATGCCTGTCCCCTGGTCGGCTTGCCTTGGTTACATAAACATCACTCCACCTTACAATGTTTTCAAAATTATTAAGTTTTTAGCAAGTGGTCAGG
Source organism: Massospora cicadina (assembly GCA_022478985.1). NCBI lineage: Eukaryota > Fungi > Entomophthoromycota > Entomophthoromycetes > Entomophthorales > Entomophthoraceae > Massospora > Massospora cicadina. The sequence goes on along the minus strand of JAKSZP010004060.1, from coordinate 119,520 downwards.
ATCTCAGCTTTCATTTCAGTTCTCTTTCACCATATACCTTATTTTCTATTACTGAGCTTGTATTTGGAGAATCAGGTAAGTAATTCCTTGATATATATCAGTATCAGAAAAAATGGCTCCAACCATACCTTTATTGAAGCCATTGAGGTGACATCAATTATCATCTATATCTCATACTAATTATCATACTAGGTGATTGTGACCTAATAAGATAAAATGATAGTTGACTGATGTGGCCATCAATTTTTAGTAGTAAAATGACTAATAGTGTTAGCTTTCGTCTGGTGTAGCTTATGGCCAGACGCTTCAGATGCTCTGTGTCACTCTACTTCTAACTTAAGTAGTCTTTGACTTAGGTACAGTGGTGCTTAATATTTGCTTCCTAATGTGGTGTTATCACCTTGTTATTCATAATCTCACTGATGATATGTAACAGGGCAGAATTTAGCAGGTTAGCCAGTCTTTCCACCTTATAATGGAGTCATGAGTCTGTTGCTAATTGTACATAATGACATTTTGAAGGTCACAAAAGGCTTTGTCCAGAATTCCATTTTAAAGGGTGTTATCATGTTGTTGGGCTTTCATGAACGCAGCTAGGCCACCTATGTCAATATGCTGATGGGCTATGATTCCTGGACTTGGCAAATGAGAGGGTGAACATGTTATGTAACAAATTCTACCAGATGCTCTTTGCGGCGAGCTTCCTAACCAAGTCACTAATGATCATGACATGGAGGAATGATAGTTTTTGTACCAAAGATCATGTAATTTATACTTGCAAAATATACTCATTTACGTTTGAATTTTATTGGTGGCAGTAAGACAGTACCCATGAAATAACCACACTGAAACCTTTTTAATCTATGCCAGGTAGACATTGGACACAGGTTACAGCTTGTGATTCTAAAGAGTTAGAGGGGGAAGTCCACTATAGCCATAGGGGCCAACACCCTCTCACTTTCTAGACTGATGTGGTAATAGTTTATGATCAAGTTGACTTTGTAAATCTTGGGAAGGAACCTATCCATCTGGACTGGGATCAATTCCCATTATTCTCAAAAAGGGGTGGAAACCAACACCCATTACTATCACCTCCCAGGGCGATTTAGCCCATGTGGTGGATGAGAGATGGGGAATGGCGTACCTATAAGAGTTGCAGCCCCTCTTACAGTGGCCTCTTCCACCGATCTGGTGGAGAATATTCAGAGGGTTTTCCAAAAGGTGGCAAAATGCATGAAACGCCCATATACACTGAGACCTACCATTACATCCAGGACACACCTGTCCCCAACAGGTATGGAGGTGGTTAATCCTTCCCCACCAACTGGGCTCGGCCCTATGTGGCTTAGCCTTGGGTGCAACCTGCCATACGTCCAAAACGTCACTGCCATAGCAAATTCATGCGCACAATGAAAAAATAATTTTGAGTAATGGGCCCAAAACAAATTTGGCTGAGCGGTACAGACCCAAGTCAGTTGAAAATTAGGTCCAGAATCCAATCTGACAGCTTGGTTCAAAAAATTCTTGAGGGCAGTTGCGTTTGCATCTCAATTTCCCCAGCAATCTTATAAGCAGCAGTCCCCAACAGGTAACGCTGTCACTACACTATTACTTTACATCTAGCAAAATTCAATAAAAATTCTAGGAGAAAGAAAAAATTTTGGCTTTAAATATTTTATTGCATAATAAATTGGGTGATGATCCCCAATTTTAACACCCCCTGGATGGTCCTCATGTCCAGTTTTCTTATATTCCACGCATCAATTTGGATGACTATGCCCACGGCATTATGGCTTGGGTTTTGGGTGGTAATGCACCCTGAGTTTCAGTCCAGTCTAAGTAATTTTTTCAGCACGTTCTATTAAAGACTTCATCCATAAGCTTGTTAAAAACTTGATACCAAGTCCAAGGGTGAAACAGTTAATGCTAAAATCCATATTAATAAGGAATGTGTGCAGGTAAGCATAATGTGCCCCTGAAGTGAGCACCACAATGTTGATATTGGTGCAGCAATGCCATAATCTTAGCTGCACAGGTTGTTTTGAAATTATTAGAAAAGGTAACTTTTTGAGGACATCAAACTTTGAAATCACAAATCAAAACAATGTTTATTATAAACAGTTTTTTATTAAACAAAATAAAACACACCATATTTTTAGAAAGTGGTCACTGTACAGGTTCTTAAGGTTATTTTTAAAAAATACAACTTCCCTGTATGATGACAGAGAACACAAATCTGAGCTTATAAGGGTTTGATTAACACTTAACCTTTGTTCTTTATATTATTTAAGCACTTCCATTATATAATATCCAAAACCAATTAAAGTAAAATCTTTTACAACTAATAATAATATAACTTATTAGTGAAATATTATAATAAATATATTTTTCTGGAAACCTAATAAAAATATTTGAGTTGGGTCAACCTTGGGACAAATATACCACACCGAGAATTTTTCTAGCCAGTACAGGTTCCAAACTCAAAACCTGCACTAGGGTGGAAGCAGTTTTTACCTGCCAGGCTAACCACCCTATTCTGGAACCCTGGTATCCTCCTATTAAATCATTGGTATCATCTAATTGAGAATAGTCTTTTATTCATTGACCTGCAGCTTCAGCATGCCATTGGTCAGAACTTCCTTTATTCAATTTCCCAGGCTAGGCAATACTGCCCTCAAGCTGTTAAACTATTGGGGATCATCCCTGAAAAATTAAGGAAGTCCAATCATCAAATTATTCTTAGATGTTAACTTGGAGCTCCTTTTTTTAGTACTAGATGGTCCCAACCCGAGCTTGGAGCTCCTATTTAAAAAGCCCAAAATCACTGATACTAACAAATTATAGTGGGGATCATCTCTGGCTAAAAATACTAGTATTGAAAACATTGGAAAAAGCATAAACTGGTTAAAAAAGCCAACACATCCCCCCACTTAACAATATTAATCTCTCATCATGTTTGCTGACGTAAGTACCTTCTCTTGACCCCCTGCGGCCTAGAGGTGGCAAAAACCTGATGTCAGCAATCATCACCAAAACAAAACTCAATATAGAAATACTAATGGCATTATTAGCTGAGAAAATAGTAACAGAGTAATAAAAAGAAGTGGTCAGCGATCATTGCTGAGGAGCTTGATGGCATTAAGTCATTCTAAATTTGAAAATCCATCTGAATGTTAGTGAAATAAGTATAAAAAATAGCAAAATGATCCTGACCATTTTGCTTGCTATTGACATGCTCATAAGGACTTTGCATGCACTCTTTTCACAATATGACCATTGGAGAGGTCTTAATTGTGTATGCATCTAATGCTAACTTATCACTGACTTTTGTGGGACTAATCCATAACTGGTTTAAATTGTTTCAGCACCCAAAACCATAAGTATCACAATAATTAACCTAATCACCAATTCAAAAGTCAGGAGAGTTGACTGTTTAGTGTCCTCATATCCTTCTGCCTTAAGCTCCCATTTAAGAGTATTAGCTTAGGCGGAGGATTGCACCCAATCTTGCTTTTTGTCAAGTTCTCTAGATATTAAAGAGGCATCATCGCCAAACTTAGTTCTATTGCAGAATATAAATGGAGGCAACCCAGCCCAACGCCCAGAAAGCAATTCAAAAGTGAATTTCCTCATTGAGGAATAATAACTTAAACTATAGGCAAAAGTGACCACTCACAAATACGTTACCCAGATGAAAGGTTTCCCAGCGACAAGCTTCTTCAGAGTAGTAGCCAGAGTACCATTTAATCGTATAACCATACCATTGGTCTCTGGATGGTAGGGCGTCATTAATACTCATTGAATTCCCATTAGCTCATTCAATTTTGGGATGACATGAGTGGTGCAGTTGCTGCTGTTATCCATTAAAATAACCTGAGTGCAGCCATGCTGATAAGTTAACTGCATAATATGAACTTAGCAGTACTGCTGGAATCTACTTTAACAGTATCCTTCATTCTCACCCAATGAGTTGGGTGGTCAATTGCTACAAAGCCATATCAGCTTTTCTCAGTACTAAGGGTTATTGACCCTAAAATAGTGATGGATACAGTATGCTATGCAAACTTAGGCTCCACTAGCCAAAAAGTAGTAGCTTTCTAAAGCTTGTGTGCCTGAAGCATTGTGCAACAACAAAGGTGATCTGCGATGTCAAAATTAAGTGATTCCCAGTAATACTCCATTCTTTTGTTCCAGAATTTTCCATAGGCCCTCATGGCTGGTTACTTCATGAGCCACTATATTAATTGCAGCGTTCTTGGATGGTCTTGGGCACAATAGGGATTTTTGCCTTGTCAATTTTTAACAATTGACCCTTTATGATCTTTGTGATTTTCACTGATTTTTTTAGTGCTTATTGAATCTCAGGTGGCTGGTCACAAATATCCCCACTAAGAATCTTCTCATTTAATGCATCTGCTTTATTTTGCAAAACTAAAATGGAGAGTAATTGCGGCAATCCATTGGCTTTTTAATGCATGGTCCCTACTCAGTGTATGATCTCATAGCCATATTCTTGTAACTTAAGAGCCCATCGGGCCAAACTCCCTTCAGGCTCTTTGAGGTTATGCAGCCATCTCAGCAAAAAGTGATTGGTCACTACAGTTAAATGGACATCATGAATATATACCCTGAAATGCTTACAGGCATATTACCATAAAGCATTCCTGCTCAGTTACAGTATAGCTACTCTCCTGCTTACTCAGGGTATGACCCACATATGCTACTGGGTGTTCATCGCTGAATTCATCCACCTGACTCAACATGGCACCAATTGATGTCAAGGATACATCAGTTTGAATAATGAAAGGGAAATCAAAATCCAGATACCGCAATATTGGTTCTGTCATTAGGTACATCCTAAGGGTGTTGAAAAAGTCCTGGGCTTCTTTGTTTTATACAAACCCTTTCTTGGGATCCTTCAACAACTGAAAAAGAGGCTTGACAATAGAAGCAAAATTCTTAATGAATTTGTGATAATAGCCGATCATCCCTAAAAATACCTGCAAAGTGCAAACACTCATCAGTTGGGGCGTGTTCAAATTGCCTCAACCTTGGGTTTTGAGGGCGTAGCACATTAGTGTTGATAACAAACCCCAGATATTCAATTGCATTTTGAAAAAGTGACATTTCCGCAGCTTTATTTTCAGATTTGCCACAACTAATTTTTTGAAGACTTCTTCTCAATGCCCAAGGTGATCCATGAAGATGCAGCTGAAAATATTGATAATATCTAAGTAAATGAGAATGCACAACAACTCAGATCACCTAACATGGTATCCATGGCTCATTGGAACGTCGCCAGCGCATTATAAAGACCTTGGGACATTTGCATTGGCTGATATAGTCAATTGCTGATAAAAATTGCGCATTTTGCTTGGTCCTCTTTAGGTAAATCAATTTCCCTTATCTTCAGATATGAGATCCATTACAAAAAAAATTGAGCCCCTCTTAAGTGATCAAGAGCATTATCAATATGTGGAAGTGAGTATGAGCCCTTTTTTGTAATTTTATTCAACCAATGATAGTCTATAATAACCCAGTTGGATCCATTCTTCTTTTTACAATTAGAATTAATTTGCCCAAGGGCTTGAGGATGGGGCCAACAACCCATGTTTATTTAGCTTAGTAACTTCATTGGCAACAATAACCTCACTTTCTTGTGAACATTGTATTGGTCGCATACAAACTGGTGGTTGATCTCTGATGTTGACCTTCTGAACTATATTTTTGGTGCACCCAAGATCATAACCATAAAGTGTGAACACTCCAGAATATCATTTGAATGGTTTAATGGCATGGTCATCTTGTTCTTCTGAGATCCCATCAGTTTGTCCTGATTGAATACAGCAAAGATTGACAGGGATTCCGGCTTTTCAGATAATCCTATTTTGTCCACCTTATCAAAAGCATAAAAAGATAAAAGTTCTGTAGTAGGAACTAAACGAGCAAAGGCCACTACTTGGTTTTTTCTACCATATTGGCCTGCCCAAGAGGTTGGCAACCAGGACCTGACTTGCGCCATGGCTGAGGATTAAAATCCCAGGTATTACGTAGGGTTCAGTTCAGCATTTTTCCCAAAATGCATGAATTTTACCATATAGATAGTCAGGAATATCCAATTCAAGGACAGTCCTGATGATGCACTGTTTCTTATTTACAACTGTTGGCATTCACACCCTCAAAGGCATCCCCCAGCTTTCTTTAATTTGGGCTGACGGCATCTGAGAACATTTGCCCACCTGATAATAATTTATGGGGAACAATCCCATTTGCATATACCAAACTAATATAGTCATTCTTATTGGTCTAGGATGGTTCCCCTTTCCAGTGGCAAAACAATGGTAAAGTTTGCCCCAAAATTTTGAGAGCATTGTTTTGAAAATTGCACCAGACCCCATTCTATTACATGAAGTTGATGCCAATCAATATTTTGTAATTCTGATTGGGAAGAACTACGGCCGGTGTGGTGACAAGAAGAAGCTAAATTGTAAGTGCAAGGCACTATAGGCACCTTGCAATGTAGTGGTATGTAGGTTCGCTATCCCATAAACCTTATTTTAATATACGTCAGGGGCAAGCCTTAAATTTTTCACAAATTTTGTGGAAACAATATAGTTAGAGCCCCACTATCAATGATAGCTCAAACTTTTACTTGATTCATCTAAATATCAGCATAAGTGCAATCATATAGATAAATATTGTTTACTAAATAAATGACGGCATCATTTGCTAAATCAAAAGATTTCAAGAACTGTTTGTCTCTTTGGGTAATTGTTCCTTGGTGGTAGCCATAGGGATTAAAACGTTAACTTCATTAAAGGGATTATCATCTTCCATGTGTGCTGTTGGCTTGCGGCTTATTCATATAGGGTCCCACCACTTTTTTGACCATTTTGGCCTCGGTGGGCCCTTGCTTGCAAGCGGGTAACTGCAAAATCTTGATCATGGGGAACATGAGCAAACATGGAGGCAGACTATTTCATGTCTACTCCACTGATTTTTCCCAAGCAGGATAGTTGTTTGTTAGTCAGGACAACCATATTAATTTTGTTGGTTTTATTGCAGCAGAACTGTGAAATATGGCCATATTTTATGCACTTGTAGCAGAGTACCTGATTTCTCATATTGTTTTTGCAAAGTTTTTCAAATAAACTAACTCAACATTTAGGGTTGGCAACCACTTGTTCTTTATTGGGGGATTTCCCTAATAACCCATATGAGCAGTGTTGGTGTTGCAAAAGCTCTTATTGGGGTCATTGAAGGTGGCCTCACACGCTCACAAAAATTTGACCATTTATGCTGTCTTTATATTTGTGGTTAGCGCAGGGATCATAGCCTGATTTAGCTCTTTATTTCCTTGCAGTGCCGACTTCGTGGCAGCCTGGGTGTCAAAATTGGTCAACGCTCCTGCACCCATAAGTATCTGTGCCTCCTGAAAGAAGTGACTAGTGAAGGCTTTGATAGGCTCATCTCTTTGAAACTGCATGCTGAGGAACTCATGTTTCCAGATGGAGGGGTGCTCCAGAATGCCAAAAACCCCATGATTGCAACCTTTGCACCTTTATATGTCCATTTGTAGGTGGCTAATCTGGGCAGAATGAGATTCTGGCTCACCATGTCAAGGAAGTCGACAATGGTAACTGCCTTCTGGTGATCCCCGCATCCCACCATGGCCATCTCAAACAACTTGAAGAACATCATGATGTTGTTTCTTTGAAACTCTGGCAGTTTTGGAGGCGCCCAAAATTCTATGGTTTTAGAGGGATTGCTGCCAATTTTTAGCTGCCATCCAGAGGTTTGCACGGAGAAGGAAGAGCGCTGTACTGGGAAAGCTGCTGGTATTCCTTTCACCTTTCATAGAGTTCTGCAACTAGAATCAATGGAACTGTCATCCTTGGATGAGGAACTTTTTGAATAAAACTGATCCACTTTTGGGATCCTCATGACTGCAGCTGGTGTCCCCTTCTAACTTAAATAAATGATGAGCGATGGTTTTCACACTTCTTGTGGCAAGATTTCCATGCCTTCAACTTTTGGTAATTCCACTGTAGTTTTTCCAGTTCCTTGGTAAGCTAGCAGAGTCTGTCAGTATTATTTTTTGAGGTTTTTACTAACCCATGACTTGATCTTGTTTCACACTCATGTTCAAACCCTGCTTCATCATAATACCCTCCATTGTAGCAACTCTCCCCTGTCAATCCTTCACCTTGCTTCTGAGATATGTAATCTAAATCCTTGGTTTCAAGTCCTGATAACTCAGTCCAATTTTTACCTCAGCTTGGTTATGAGTCTTCATGTCACTGACTAACAGGTGCAGCTTTGTGACTTCTTCACTAACATCTTTATGCTGTTTTATAAAGATAGTGGATTGACTCATACATCTTTGGGTTTTAAAAGCCCCGAGGGGCACCTAGTGCAGACAACTATTGTGGGATGAAGGTCTAGGGTACTGCCCCCCACCACACTAGGACTGCGCGAATCTAAGCACCACTTAATAATGTGGGCCCAACCGCAATTGGGAGTAGCTTATGCTACCCCCTAAACTGACATATACCCGCCCTGTTTAAGTACTGGTCAGCTCATCTGCACCATCCAGGACAGGCGATATGCCGCTCATCCCCCTTGTGGGGGACAAGACCCAATAACCCCTGATTTAAGGCCCTGAGGGGGAGAAGCCGAAGCCCTCCCCTTTTCACCTGCTTTTTTAGTGGAGCTATGCTCTCCGCCCCCTTTTGTCCAGAAAGCCTTGAAGTCCTTTCAGATCAAATACAACTTTCTTGCATGATCACTTTCACCACCAGATGGCTCATGCCAACTGTACTGATAGCTAGCCAAGCTTCAGGCCAACTTGGCAAACTGCGGCATATATTGTAGGCAGGTGCACCAAAGCGCAGCCAACCAGGATTGCCCCTCACTTGTCCTGGGGTCTGCACCTGCACAACCCCAGCTTGTGGGGAGGCCATTTGACAGGCACCTTGCCTGACTTATACCCCCCTTCCTGCCCATATTCTCCCCTCAGGGAGTGGTAGACACCTACAAGAACAGGTCATCACAGTCATCACTACCATCCCACACTTCTTTCAGGCCATTATAGGACCTGACCAACATGCCTCTTTGGTTTCTGGTGGTAGCTACTCGCCCATATTTCCACAGGCTTTCCCCAGTTGCACCACGAGGAGGCCCCAGTTTACCCTAACTAGCTCACTAACTCAAAGTTCTAAACAGTTGATTCTATTCCCATATATTCTAGGTGTAACAAATCAAGTTTGTCACAATTATACACTTTAACTTGGGTTCAAATTTTTCTGAATATGAGTTAAAGCATTTTGTTAAATACTTTTGGTTTGTTCAGTTTTGGGTGCTGAGTTTTGCCTAAACCAAATTGTAGATTAGGCTCATATAAGCCTAATTAATAATTTGGGTGAGTCCCCCAAAGGGCAGCCAAAAAAAGTGCGCCTGCCAATTCTAAAACTCACTTTGGAAGTTTTTCCAAGGCTTACCTGTCATGGTTAAATGACATGAAAGTGGGGACTAACCCTAAGGATAAGGCTGGGTGACAGGAGGCCTAGAAGGTGAAGCTTCAGGCACTCCCTGACCTTGGGCACACACTAGACCAACGCTGGGTACAAGCCAAGTATGCTCAGGTTGGTATTAGTGAGGTGCAGAACGCCCAGCCCCTTTTGTCAGTCCAGGCATTAAGATGAATGGTATATTCAATTAATAATGATGGTACTATTTAGTTGATTGAGGAACGGGGGTTCAAAACCCATTCCATTTATGAAAAAATGCGTTTGGGTCAGATCCAACTTCAATCAATTACTTGAGTAAAGTTGGTTTCAGTGTATTCTACCAATTTGGATGGTAGTGTTTGCCTATTGGCAAATTGGTGCTTAAACCCACTTCAGAAAACCCTGAATTTCCATGATAAAGTTTATAATCTGTTTTCCATGACCAACATTCCTTGTTGGTTAGATCTCAAAATAAACCTTTTCCGTTTTTCTTTTTTACTTATGTTATTTTGAATGATCCTGTGTGCGGACCTCTTTGAGGAGGCCTCGCACTACATTCACCATGCCATTTTACATATGATCCATTTAGCCCCTAGTGCACCGTTAGTTCACCCAGGTTCCCTCCAACCTGGGATGCTTACCCCTTTCCCTTTGTGCACCGCGTCATTTTTAGTGTGGTATTTTTTATAGTGATCGCACTCTTTCCCTTAAGTTACTATTGCTCCAGCACCCTCTGCTGGGCTCTAGTAACTTTGGTACTAATGGCTAGTTTCCGTGCATTGGCTCTGTGCACCATGCACCACCATGCTGGAAATAGGAGAGTTATAGAAACTCTCCTTACGTAAGTCGTTTAACCCCTTAAATTTATGTGTATGAACTTTTTCCATGTGGGACTTTTCCAAAGTGTAAACGGTGGGCGCCAGATGTGGGCCTCAGCTATAGTCAGCTGCACCACTGTTTCCTCTTTTTCCCGAAGGTTGGAGCAACTTTGCGTTATTATGGTTGCCTCTAACTGGAAATCACCCACCCTTTGTGCTCGTACCTGGTGGATACAGATGCTTCAAGGTCCAGAAGTCATGATTCCCCAACTTTCCACCGAAATTACTAATTTCAATCTTAATAAATGAGTTTTGCTTTGACAGCGTGTTCAGACAATGCCGCCAGAATTGTCTCAGATGAGCCTGTGGGTGTTGGCCTTGTATAATGTTGGGCATTCTGTTGCAGTTAGGGTATATAATCATTCACATCTAAAAACGCGTTTTATGATGAAAACTTTATCCATACCTCTGATCTGTTTATTAGCTTTTACAGCATGGATGAGAACCCTATTCCAGTATATCAAATTACCCCTGAGAACCCTCGTTTGACCCCTACCATGATCCATGGCACTCAGGAAATGGAGAAAGAACTTCGTTTAAAATATGATAAAGTATATGAACCTGCAGAAGGCATGGTGGGGTATGTGGCCTCAGTATTAAGAGTGACCAACTATCCCTCCCCTTTCTATGATTCCAAAGCACACCCTGATGGCTTGCTTGAGCCAGAGGAAGAATTTTCTGGTGAAGTGTTGTCATTGTCTGCCATAAATAAAGACCATTATGGGTAAATTCTACTGAATGCTACCCTTTCCTCCCCTTTAGGGAAACTCAGCACCACTATTTTGGTGGATACTGGCGCCTCTGAAAACTTTATGGACTGGATCCTAACCGACTACCTTGGCCTGAGTTACTTGTCAGGTGGTATGGTTAAGGGAGGGGCATCCCAAGGTATTCCCACTCTGAGGATCATTGGGACAGTGGACTATCAGGTTGGCAAGTACCACTTGTCTGATCACTTCAAAGCTGTCAAAAACCTCCTGTACCCTATCATTTTGGGTGTGTAGTGGTGGCGGAATTTTGACGTTAGAACCAACCTGAAAGAGAATACCCTATCCCTTACATTGAAGAATTGTCACACATTAGTTGTTCCTTTATTGGAAGATAACACCCAGGGCGAATTGCCCCACTGGCCCCACCTTCACCCTTTTAGCCCTGCCCCTTTGCTGAAGCCCTCAGTGGAAGTTCCTATACCTTCTTGTTTAAAGGGCTTGGAATCCTCTTTTGATGCAGCATCTGCTAACGCACTCCCTGAGCACTCTGAGTTCTATTGTGACTTCAAGCTCACCGTGGATCTGGTGTGTATATCTTCCTCCATTTACCAATTGACTGTCTGGGAGGAAGAGGTGTTGGATGTTTTGGTGAAGGAACAGTTCGCCAAAGGTGCTATTTTTTCAGCGTACCTCCCCTGTATGTTCCCCACTTCTCTTTGTTGAGAAGGCTGATGGTACTCTATGCCCATGCATAGACTATGGGAACCTCAAAAATGTCACTGTACCAGATCTACATCCCATCCCTTTAGATTCTCAGATTGCTCGCTATGTGGAGAAGGCCAAGGTTTTCTCTAAGCTGGATTGCCTTAATGCGTTCAATCAGATTTGGATTTAAAAGGGATAAGAGTGGTTAACCTCATTCCATACCATAAAAGGGACTTTCCAGTTTTGGGTCATGCCCTTTGGGCTTAAGAATGCCCCTGCTATCTTTCAACAAAGCATTGATGCAGCGTTGGGGGACTTGTTAGGGTATGCGCGGTTGCCTACATGGATGATATCCTGGTGCTTTCCCCTGCTCATGAGTCCCATGCAGTACACCTTAGGCAAGTGGTGGAGAGGTCAAAGGCAGCCAGTCTTACGCTGAAGGTAAGCAAGTGTGAGTTTTTCAAGTCCCAGGTCACTTTTCTGGGCAACGTCGTGTTTGACCAAGAACACATGATATCTCCAGACAAGGAGAAGGCTATTCGTGAGTGGCCCACCCCTACCTCAGTCAAGGAATTGAGGAGCTTTTTGGGACGTGTGCATTCCTCAAGAAGTTCACGCCCAATCTTTATAAGGTGGTAGCACCCTTATATAAGGCTAGCGGTGCCAAGGTGCTTCAGTGGTCCCCCGTTTTGGAGGATGCTTTCCAGGCAGTTAAGTGCACCCTGCTGTCCACAACTGTTCTTCGCCATATTGACCATTCAAAGGAGTTCATTGTGTCCACTAATGCTTCCACTTCGCCATAGCAGCTTCCTTGTTACAAGTAGGCGAAGGTGGGATAGAGCATCCAGTGGGGTATTTTTCTAGGAAAATGTCTTTGCCTGAGTTGAATTACGCCGTTTACAACAAAGAGTTACTAGCAGTGGTGGAGGCGTTGACTTATTGGCGTCACCACTTGCATGGCTCCTCCCAATCTTTCTGTGTGCGTACAGATCATCGTGCCTTGCTGTACTACCACGCCCCTCATGTCCTAACCCCACGGAAGACCCGTTGGCTTGAGACCCTTGCCCAATTTGCCTTTTCTTACGAGTTCACCAAGGGCAAGGATAATGGTTTGGCAGATTTTTTAAGCCGCAACCCTGCTTTAGCTCCTGATCCAAAGGAGGTAGAGGTTCATAACACCCAGTTGATGATTCTGCCAAATAAAATTGTGTCTCAACTTCCCTCTCTCCCAGCCAATAGGCCAGTGCTTGCACCTCTGGAAAATGTGGATGAATATACTATGTTCAGAAAAATAGTCCTTTCTCAGCCGCTATCAGTCAAATATACTATGATACTTGCAAAGTACGCTTTGAATCAAGAGGATCTATCCAGGGGCTATCACGTGAAGGATGAGATGGTGTGGTTTCAGGGGTGCCTATGGGTTCCTGCTGAGCCACTGCACCTGGAAATTATCTGGGACTATCATGATGGACTCACCGTTGGTCATCCTGGTAAAGCAAAGACGTTGGAGTCAATATGATGCACGTACAATTGAAAGGGCTTGCCTGCTCAGGTGGGGCGGTATTGTAAAGAGTGCCTGATCTGCAATCAGATGAAACTCAATTGGCAACCTTTAGCATGGTTGTTGGTACCAATCCAAAAGGCTGAAGGGCCCTGGACTTCCCTATTGGTGGATTTCATTATGGAACTACTCGTCTCTGATTGTTATGATACCATCATGGTGGTGGTGGACCTTTTTACGAAGTTCTCCCACTTTATTCCTTGCATAATGACAATAACTGTGGCTGAGATGGCTAGGCTCTTCGTCACTCATGTGTTTGCGCTCCATGGGGTTCCCCAAGAAATAATCAGTGACCAGGGACCCCAGTTTACCTCCTTCTTTTGGGAAGAGTTTTGTAAGACTTTTCAGTTTTGCCCCTGCCATTCAACTGCCTATCACCCCTAATCAGATGGGCAAACTGAACGAGTGAACCAGTGCTTAGAACAGTTTCTGCGGTGTTACACCGCCGCAGATCATTCAGATTGGGTTTCTAACCTCCCTATGGCCCAATTTAGTTACAACAACACTTTGCATTCTTCTATTGGTTGTTCCCTTTTTTCACTAAACTTGGCTTTAACCCCGCCTTTAACATGGAGTCCAGCTGTGGTTCTAAGGTTGAAGCGGTGGTGGACTTTGCCAAGACTATCAAGAAGGTCCGTCAGGGGGTTTCCACAAGTTTGGAGGCGGCAATGTAAGTTTATAAGGAGAACGCTGATGGTAAGCGCCAAGTGGGTCCAGCGTATAAGGAAGGGGATCTCATGATGCTTGATGCTCATAACATCCCTATCAAGCAGCCATGCAAGAAGCTGGGACCAAAGAGGATTGGCCCTTACCGTGTTGTTAGAAAGGTGGGCCATGCCTCATAACAGCTAGATCTTCCCTCTTCAAAGTTGGATCTTCTCTGTCTTCCATGAAAGCAAGTTGACCTTGTTTGAGGGCCCCCACCAGACACTCCTGAAGCCTATCTCATGGATGGGGCACCATAGTGTGAAGTGGAAGAAATAGTAGCCTCCCGCCATGTTAAAAGAATACTTGAGTACCTGGTATCTTGGAAGGGTTTTGACACTGCAGAGAACAATTAGGTTCCAGCGCACAACTGTGTGCATGCCCAAATTCTGATTGAATCCTTACACAAGAATTTCCCCCAGACTGCTGGATCTCAACACAAACTGACCGTTGCCGCCATGAAGTTGGCCCCAACCCACAAGAACTTTTCCCTTGTGCAAGCCCCTGGAGGGGGGTTGAGCCCCATTGGGAGGAGAGGGCAATGTCATGGTTAAATGACATGATAGTGGGGACCAACCCTAAGGATAAGACTGGGTGACAGGAGGCCCAGAAGGTGAAGCTTCAGGTCCTCCCTGACCTCAGGCACACACTAGAAAAACGCTGGGTATAAGCCAAGTATGCCCAGGTTGGTATTAGTGAAGTGCAGAACGCCCAACCCCTTTCATCGGCCCAGGCATTAAAACAAACAGTATATTAGACTAATAACGACGGTACTATTTGGTTGATTGAGGAATGGGGGTTTGAAACCTGTTCCATTTATAAAACTATGCATTTGGGTTGGATCCAACTTCAATCAATTACTTGAGTGAAGTTGGTTTTGGTGTATTCTACCAATTTGGATGGTAGTGTTTGCCTATTGGCAAATTGGTGCTTAAACCCACTTCAAAAAACCCTGAATTTCCATGATAAAGTTTATAATCTGTTTTCCATGACCAACATTCCTTGTTGATTAGATCTCAAAATAAACCTTTTCCGTTTTTCTTTTTTACTTATGTTATTTTGAATGATCCTGTGTTCAGACCTCTTTGAGGAGGTCTCGCACTACATTCACCATGCCATTTTACATATGATCCATTTAGCCCCTAGTGCACCGTTAGTTCACCCAGGTTCCCTCCAACCTGGGATGCTTACCCCCTTTCCCCTTTGTGCACCGCGTCATTTTTAGTGTGATATTTTTTATAGTGATCGCACTCTTTCCCTTAAGTTACTATTGCTCCAGCACCCTCTGCTGGGTTTTAGTAACTTTGGTACTAATGGCTAGTTTCTGTGCGTTGGATCTGTGCACCATGCACCACCATGCTGGAAACAGGAGTTATAGACACTCTCCTTACATTACCTCCTGGGGATCATTGTCAGTTGCTCCCCTGACAAGCTCTGTTTTTTGGGCCCCTTTTTAATCCTAAATGAAAAATAAACTTTGTTTTGGGGTTTGCTTACCTTTCTTACCTTATGGTCTTTTTTGGGCAACCAGCTTTGAAGAGTTTTTGTGTGGTTGGGTCAGATCAACCACAATTCAGCTTTTCATAACTAAATCAGTGTATGGATATTTTGGAGCTGTCAATGCATTAAACCTGTCCCCTACTCAAAATGGTCTGCTTTAGTGCTGTTGATGCGCCAAAGTATTATTTGTCTTTATGGCAGTTTTAACTAAAATTTTCTGAATGTTACACTAGGTCTTCAACTCTGGGGGTTCTTCATGCTTTAGCCTCAACTTGGCCACTCCCTTTTTCACTCAACGGTTCTCTGCTGATTTTATAAACTCTTTAACTTTTTGAACAATGCTGGCCTAGAACCCCTGTAGTGAGCACCACTTGTTGAAAAGTGGTCACTGCACAGGTCCTTGAGGGTTTATTCCTTAATTAAACAACTCTTATATATGATGACAAGGAACATATATCTGGGCCAATAAGGGTTCAATTAACATATAACTTTTGTTAGCTGTACTATTTAGGCACTTCTGTCCTATAATGACTAAAACCAATTACTAGTTAAATCTAGTATAACTAAGAACAAGATACTTTATTAGGGAAATAGTATCATAAATATAGTATTCTAGCACTCTAATACCCTTCTATTAGAATCATCAGTATCAGCTACTTGAGAATAGCCTTTTATTCATTGACCTGCAGCTTTGGAATGCCATTGGTTAAAACTTCCCTTAACTTAATCTCCCAGGCTAGTGATCCTGCCCTTGATCTGGTAAACTATTGGGGATCATCACTAACAATTAACACTTTGATTTACAACCACAAGTTTCACATATGGTCAGTTATATAGGAACAAACTGATTATCACATGTGAGACTTGTGTTATGGCTCAAAGAGAGAAATTTTTTTACATTTTTGGGCCCATGCCTTTAAAACTTTAATCATAGGAAAAGGGGTAGTGAATTCTAATTGTCAAATTATCTTAAATGTTAACTCAGAGCTCCTTCCTCAGAAGCCTAAAATCATCAACACTAATAAGTTATATTGGGGATTATCCCCAACTAATTCAAAAGTATTGTATTACATTAAAAAACATAATTTGGTTAAATTCCTAACACCATAGTAACTAATACTAACATTGGCTTGAAGGCTCAAAGTTGGTAATATTTGTTATAGGTAGGCTCAAAAGATGTTATGGTAATGTCCCCTTTCAAATGGCAGCCCCTTCATGATATTCTACTATAAATTTAGTGGCTCTCATTGATATAGATTATTGATAACTAAGCACCACTTGAGAACTTCAGGATAGTTGCAGAATATATTTAATATACAGGGAGACTAATATTAAGACCTTGGGACATTTACAACAAATAACAATTCATCAGATACCAACAATATAGGTTCAATAAGCTAAGGATAATAAAACTATTTAAACAACTCATTTATGGTGGCGTGGAGGTGAGGGAAATATAACAATATAATAAGAAACTTGAGTGTCCACAGATGCAGAGGCAATGTAATAAGTAAATAAGTGATTTGAGGCTTAGTGCCGCTATGGTGGTGAGGGATTGATCATCAATGGTAAATGTGATAATAGCTTGATTGCAATGATGTCCAATAAACTAAAAGTAACATTACAGCGGTAATGCAGCATGCTAAAGGCAACATAATCTAATATAGCAAACTGATAAGTGGCAGATTGATGTTAGCATAAAGACAAGCTTGGTCAAAACCTCAGTCTTATAATTGTTTGAATATAGAGATAGGTCAATAATTAATTTGTTCTTATGGTTGGTCAGAACACATCTCACCAAGCTATAAGATTGATTTATAAGTTTATAAAAGCACTTTTACACAGTTTGTGGATTAACAAAAGGTAACCTTAATCTCAAACAAAGAGGATGGATATAATATGCAGATTAAGTAAGTAAAAAATTTAGCTTAAACTGCTACTCTTATCTTTCTATAAGCCTTCTTAGACTATAATAAAGTATAAATTTGTTTTAGTAAAATTATATATCAATAAGCCATTTAGCAAGACCAAAATATAATATAAACCCCTATAAAATTTATTGCACAAAAACCAAAGCTCCAATTAGCACAAGTTCAGATAGTGAAAATATTGAGTTTTGCTTCCCTAACCAGTACCCTCCTTCTGTATGTCTCATGTAAAAGAGATTAGTATTTCATTCTAGCTTCTATATTTAGATACTTTATTGTTTTCCTATAAATATCTTTTTATATTATATTTATATGTGATTTTAAAATGGGGAAGCACAGAAAAGGCTTTTATCAACCTTATTATAAATTTTTTGTCCACAGTATAACAACTAAATACTATAATAGAAATATGCTTGCATAAAATTTAATATACACTAAATGATGAACAAAGTAAATTGTAATTTTACTTTACTTTAAACTGCTGATCTATTTTAAAATCTTGTATTCTTTTGAAAAACAATCTAGAAATATGAATCTAGGTTTTTTACCTGATCTACAACTTTATATGACATGGTTGCTTAATTATTGCACCATATACTAATAATTTTTCAGTTCTCATAGGATTGTATTAGTCAAGTAACCTTTGATATCTTTCTTTTTTCTTATATTATAATATAATTATAGTAGTAATTACTAATATATTAAAAGTATTATTTAATTAGATTATTATCTTAATTATTTATGAAAAGTTGATATGAGATTAGATTTAATATAAAAAGAAACTTAACCCATTAAGCTCAAATAATATAATTTATAAAGAAATTGAAGCAAGTGCAAGTGATTTAAAAGGCTTAAAATAATTTTATACTTATAATATTTATCATTATAGATTTATTGATAATAAGATTACTAGTTATTTATAATATGATACTATTAATCTATTAAATTTTTATACTACCAATTAGTATTACTATATTTGATATTAAAAGCAATGGTACAAAGTTTAAATATAAATAAAGATAAATTTAGATATATAGACTAATACTATACCATATATCTAAAGCAGTATATAAGTTAATGATCTGGTTTACTACAAAAATATCTGTATAAGATCAATAATAATATATAAACAATCTATTGGTATACTGTTTTTCTGAAAGCTTGATATAACAGTATTATTGATCAAGTAGTATTATATCTACTTAACTTAGTATGATGATAGCATTTATTTTACTTATAAAACAATACTATCTTTTTTATTTCAATATCAAGGTAATGTACTGTGATTATAAATGAAATAAAGCTTATGGCTTCATTAATATCAGGGTAAAAGTAAAATATCAGTAAATGTGGAGCGATACTATGTAACTAGTTTATATTATTCGAGGCAGGTTGACCTTGGGACAAATATACCACACCGAGAATATTTTCTAGCCAGTACAGGTTTTGAACTCAAAACCTACACTAGGGGTGGAAGCAGTTTTACCTGCTCAACCACCCTTTATGTAACTAGTTTAGAAAATCAAGAAACAATTGGTTCTTAAAAGTTGGATGACAAAAGATTAAACTTTTTGTTGAGGTTGGAGCTTCAAAATAACATGTCAATAAATCGTGTTAGCTTGGTAATTAAAAATAGACCTAATCCATGGGTTTGTTTTAGGAAAGTTCAATTCATTTCTTCCTTTCTCAATATTCCACCAACTTTTGCTTTTTTGCGTAAAATATCAACTTTCGTTGCTTTTAACATGAGTAAAATATGCCCACCTGTTGCTAAAAAGGTACCACATGTCATTTCATATCATGGGGAAAAGTTTATAGATGAATATCACTGGCTTAGAGATGATAATAGAGAGTGCAAGGATGTTCTTGATCATCTCAAAGCAGAGAATGAATATTCTGAAGCCTTTCTCGCCCCCTTGAAGCCACTATCAGATGAAATATATAATGAGATTATTGGACGCATCGCTGAAGATGACGAAACATATCCTGAAGTTAGAGGCGAGTTTTGCTTCTACAAAAAAACCGTGAAGGGGTTACAGTATTCAATCAATTGTCGAAAGAAAATGGAGGGTAGTTTGTTAGGCAAAGAAGAGGTTCTTTTAGACCTTAACCTTTTTCAAGAAGAACAACTGGCCCTGGGTGCTTTTGAGGTTTCTCCTGATCAGAATCTCCTTGCATACACTCTTGATACTACCGGAGATGAAAAGTATTCTTTATTTGTAAAGGACATAACCAGAGAGACTACATCTGAAGAGGCTAAAGAAATAAACGGAGAGGTCATTTGGTCAAACGATGGTCAGTATCTTTATTACACTACACAAGATGAAATACATCGTCCTTACCGATTGTTTCGGCATAAGCTTGGTGAACCGCAGTCTAAGGATGAGCTTCTTTTCGAAGAAAAAGATCAAAAATTTTGCCTTGACATTAAACAAAGCATCTCCAAAAGGTTCTTGTTTTTGGTTTCGCAAAAATCTACATCCTCCGAAGTTTATTACATTGATCTAAATGCCAAGCCTACGCCTCCGAAATTATTTAACGCTCGTGTAGAAGATAGGCTCTACGAGTTGGAACATCAGGGAGATAGTTTTTTAATATTGACAAATCAATACTGCGGTCAAAAATATATCAACTTTGTCCTTATGCGTTGTCCTATATTATTTGAGGCAAGCAATGAAAAGAACTGGGTTGAGGTCGTTCCTTATAATAATCAGCACTATATCACAGGTGTTGTCCCTTTCAAAAGGTTTGTTGTCTTGGAAGAACGATTTGAGGGTTACACACAGCTTCGTGTTATACAGGCCGATTCAGAAACCCCTGCTCCGGATGAGGGATACCACATAAAATTTCCAGAGCCAATTTTCAGTGTCAATGCACAAGAAGACTATATTCACTATGATAGCACCGAGCTTTTTTACAAATATAGTTCTCTAACTACTCCAAATAGCCTTTTTAGCTATGACCTTATTACCAAAACTCCAAAGCTACTGAAAACTGAGCCCGTATTAGGAGGATTTGATCCCAATTATTATGCAACTGAAAGAGTCACTACTTCTGAAAGTGTACCCATCTCATTGGTCTATCGCAAAGATCTATTTAAAAAAGATGGTTCAAATCCTCTTCACCTTTATGGCTACGGGAGCTATGGCATTTGTATTGACCCTGAATTTAAAATCTTCAATTATATCTCTCCTTGATCGTGGGTTTGTTTACGCTATTGCACATGTTCGTGGCGGCTCTGAGATGGGAAGACCGTGGTATGAGCTTGAGGGAAAGTTTTTACAAAAGCAAAATACTTTTCGCGACTTCACTCTTGCTGCACGCCATTTGATAGCTGAAAAGTATTCGTCGTCCAAACATCTTTCTATTGAGGGTCGTTCTGCTGGAGGGCTACTGGTAGGAGCCACGCTCAATATGAGCCCTGGATTATTTAATGCAGCCATTGCAGGAGGTAACCTTAATCATAATCTGACCGCTAATTATATCAGTTCCTTTTGTTGATGTTATAAATACGATGATGGACCCAACTATCCCTCTCACCGTTAATGAATACGAAGAATGGGGCGACCCTAATAGCAAAGAATTTTTTGAGTATATGAAATCATATTCTCCCTATGACAATTTGCCCAAGGATGTTGACGGATTTCCTCATCTTTTGGTACGTGCCGGTTTAAACGATCCTCGCGTTCAATATTGGGGTAAGACTCTACTGTTGCACTTCTCTTTTACAATTATGGTTTTAATTTTTAAAAACAGCTTATCTGGTTTTATGTTGTTGAAAGTCTACTTTTTACTTGCGCATTTTTCTCAACTCATTTTTGCCTGCAAATTTTTTCAAGATCCTTTTAATAACCTTACTTTGGTAGAACCCGCCAAATATGTTGCCAAGTTGAGAGACATTATCTCAAATTCGTGCTCTAAATCGAATAAGCATGTCATTCATCTGATAAAATGGGTGCTGGTCATTTTGGCTCTACAAGACGGTATGATCGGTACAAAGATGTTGCGCAGGACTACGCTTTTTTGGTTGCTACAGCTCGAAAGAAGGAGCCATTTTACTAATATAATGAAGTTTGCTTTGAGTTTTGAACTAAAAAGACAAGTTTTGCGAATTTTTCTATTTATCTTCTTAATATCGCTTGACGATAGTTATCATTTTAGCTCATTATATTTAATTCACCACTTTTAGCTCTAACTTAAACTTTCATGAAAATTATTTTGATTTGGAGGTTTTCCAAGTTGACAAACATAAATTTTTAATATAAAAAAGCAAATCAGTTTAAAACACAATCTAATGCGAAAGGCTTCCTAAAAAGTTTTAGAGAGACACAATTATTAAGTTCATATATCTTAATTAGAGAGGATAGTCTAATATAAATTTTTCATCTTAAGATTAGAAAGTTTAAAATACGTTTTTGGATTAATGACCAATTTTTGAATCTTTAAGGCATAAATTTGTAACTAGCACAAAATAATTAATTTTATTTGCTAGTTTAGGGCCGTTAAGCTTATTAAAAAACTATATATTTGTCAGTGAATTGGCTGACAAAAAGTAAGCCTGGGCTCCCAGCTTGGATGCTCTAGCACCCAAGGTAGAGCCCAAAGTTTCTGGGGCACAGTCATTCATATAACTCTGTATAGTAAGATCCTAAGGGTAACCTGAGGGAAGTAAGCGTTAAAAATAAACCAAAGGTCCCCACAATCATGCAAAGTGCAGAAGGGGGACAACTGCATATCTAGCTTAAGCTACACTGTGAGGAAAAGGGAATGCAAGAATGACAACATATCAGGTACTTATAGTTGCATGCTAAGGTTGAATTGAGACCCAGTACTGGACCTGAGGTATAAACATGAGAGTGTGCAAGGTTTAAAGTTGAACTAAGATGGTGAGGATGCTTTACCCACCTTTGCAAGGGTTTGTGCCCCCTTGAGCTTGCAAAAATTTCTGCTTTGCCACTTTCTAGGGTATGCCAGTTAAATATCATTCAACTGAGGAGCAACATAGCCCAAATGATTGAATTGCCCTGGCTTTCACCGTTGGAGCAGCATAATTTGCTCTCTCATATATAATTAAGCATTGATCCCCAAATTCCCTACAAGCTGCAGCCAGGGTATTATAAATAAATTGGTGTTTCTCCTTAAGGGTGTTGATCAATATTAACTACTGGATTTATTTTACCCCAATAAAAACTCTTTGCAGATTTCATTTTCTGTTTTCTAATTTGTGGAGTTCCAGTGAGGTGTGCTTGGACTGCTGGAAGTTATGGCCACTTGTGCCCATCAGGAGACCTCTCCTGCAATGTTAACTTGTCCAAAATGAGGGACTGTCAAGTTTATTAACCAGTTCCCCATTTTATAGGTCCATTTTCTATTAGTTTGATATCCCACCCTTGTATAAATCTGTCACCAACCTGAAGACATCCCAAAGCTCTCAAATTGTCAATTTCATAGATGTAGCTATAAATGGTTCAACAGATCATTCCTTGAACAGTGGAATGACTAGAGTTCAACCCCAAACTAGTGGAGGTATAGGCAACTAATTCACATTGATGGGGATGAATAAGCCCATTTATATATTTGGGTGAACCAAAAAACTTTCTCAGCAACAGAGTGATGTCATTTGAAATAAATTTTGCCTTAACAATTCAGAGGATATATTTAATAAAGATAATGACATCACCTGAAATCAGTATGAAAATTGACCCCTTTTTATACATTTTGGGGGCCAAAATAATCTGCATTCTGCTAATGATGCAATGATGGCCCAACCAACTCACTCCTGACAAGAGCGTTCAAGGATCAAAAATGAATATAACTAATCATGAAATTATCCAATTTTAGAATCACTCAGAAACATAATGTGAGGTGCATCATAGAATCTCCATTCTTTGAACCTGGAGTAAATCAGAGTATACTAAATTTGTAATAAAACAATATTATGAGAAGATACAATCATTTAAAACCTATAATCAGGGATTAATGAAAGGGCCCCTAAATATAAAGTTCAGGTTCAGAAATAACCACCATGAGAAGGAGCTCATGGATACAGGAATTCACCCAAATATATGAAGCCTTAAAGCATCAGTTAAACGCCATTTAACTAGGGGATCTTGAAAATACCCTTATACTGACACCCATATTCCCAATTTAACTATAAATTATCATTTATTTTCTATCTTAATTATCCCGTGAAGTATAAAATACTTTACCTTTTATATTAATATAAATTTCTTTCAACAGAATCTCAGTTTATTCTTTTATATTCACTTATAGTGGTTTAAGTGAGCTAATTGCCAGTATCCAGTCTGGGATTAGTCAGTATGCAGAATAAAGTAATCAGTCTGAAACCTTCTCTGTTTTAACAAGGACACAGTCTATTGTGAATACCTTGGAACTGAGCTGCTAAGGGAGAGGCTGGATTTGCTTCTGTTGAGTCCCAAGGGCCAATGTACAACAAACATGTCTGAGATTATTTTACAAGAGATTTGTCATGGGTGGAACAGTTTATCAAAGAGATTGATGCTACAAGGGGTAGCATCAGAGGAGAAGTTTGCTCTGTGAGGATGATTGTGATCTAAGCAAAGGGTGTCTGGTGCATAATCTTCACGGAGTAGAACTGTAAGTCTCAGGGAACGTCCTTTGGCTCTTGATTGGGTCATCTTTCCATTCCCAAATAAAAAGACAATGAAGAGGATGGCAGTACCCCTCATCACTCAGGGAGATCTCACTCATGTAGTAGATGAGCGATGGGTGACAGCCCTTCTGCTTTGGATCCCACCCCAGTACCCACACTCACCTCAGCAAAACTGTTGTGGGGAATTAGTGAAATCTGTGCCAAAATTGCTGAATTAAAATTGGTCAGATCTAATTCAAGTGGTAATCTAGCTGATGGCTGAAATTCAAGTGGCTGTAAAAGCATGAATAATGAGATATCAGCTGGATCGCCTGATGGCTCCAATTAGATCACTAAACCAGTAGAACAAATATTAGGCGTCATCGATGAGGGTTTGAGGCCCTCTGATAGTAATTTGGGCGTTGCAGCTGATGTGCTGTCATTGACCAAATGAACGGTTTAATGACTGAGCGCAGGTGGGTTGGCCATCCCAAACCCATTCCCAACCAAATGGACCTGTCTCTATATGGGATGGCCTTGGGGGATTCCCATTGCTTGTTGGGCCAAACACTGTCGTGCTAACCATCAAAAATGTAGTTGAGCCCCAGTTTGGACGTTTGAGGTCAAACTGACAGAGACTTGGCCCGCTGCCAAATTTTGTGATGTCAGCTCCCAAAGAACAACCCCTCCATTCCCAAACAATTCGCCAGTTAGGTCAAAATTATGGTACCTGATCTCATCCTGTCACTACCCAATCAACCACTATTTAATCAGTTGCATGGCATTGAGAAAATTGTTGGTCAATTTTCTTACTTTCCTTTCCAAATAAACTTTTACCAAAAAACCAAATTTTCATTTCCCTTCCTGACCGCATCCCAGATGGCATTTCCCTGGTGGCCCATCATCCTGCACTCTGGATGGGCTTTACCAGTTCTTTTGGTCACTATGGCCCCCTCCATTGTCAATTGGGTTCAGCGAGTCCAATATTTTTGGCTCTACAACCCCATTATCATGAACTTCCAGCAGCAATACATGGGGATCTTATAGCCTTATGTCCATCAATTGCAAGAAAGAATCCATCTCCTTGCCACCTCCATTGAGATGGCCTCATATGCCAAGGATCTCATCAAAGCTATCACAGTAATTCCACCCCCTGCATCTAGATCCACTGGGTTGGGAATGGGTTCAGTGTGGCTTGTCATCAGGATCCTCCTCACCTTGTTGTTGCACCACCACTTCATGGTTTCACATTTTCCAGCTCCATATCAGTCATTCAGTTGGCAATGCCTCTGACATTCTGGCTTGCTTTTTGGGTGCTCACGCATCCTGACTGGCAGGTTGGTCTAAACTTCTTTTGCTGTTTCCATGACATAATCAACCAACCATTATTTACAGCCACTTCCGCCTTGGTTTTTGAACTGGGCGCCGCAGTGGTTACTCTCTACCAGATGAACGTGCAATCAGTTGTTTGCTGTTTGTTGTTTGTTTGGTCACTTTCTGACTTTGGGAGAAGCATCCGCTCTATTTTGGAAAACCTTCTTCAAGCCACCCAAAATGTGCAGATTGCATCTCCTCTTACTTCCTCCAGCCCAGAAAAAAGATTAAGTATCCCCTCCCAAGAGATCACCAATCAGGTTCTTGACGCGCTTGCTGAAGTGCAAATGCATACAACAATCACACTCAATAACGCTTCTGTGATATCTCATGCCCAACAAGGGCTCGCGTTGTTAGATGCTGTGGATGGGAATGTCCGCTGTTGGGTGAGAAGTCTTTTGCATTCTTCCTCACAAGAAGGAGACTCTACCCCCCTGATGGCTGTTGTATTGGCCGCCTTGAAACCCCTTGTATCCCAATCAGACCACTTATTCAGACTGCTCCTTGCCATGGCCAAAGCCCCTAGTTTGGCTTCTTTGATTTTTATCTTTTGTGAGCTGGCTCCCATGTCAGGTCTATCTATTGATATGCTTCAGGCAGTCTTTAGAGTGAGCTTGGATTCAGTTTCCGCTCATCACGTGGTCTGGTCTACCATCCAAGGATCAGTAGATCAAATATGTGTCACCGCAACTACTATCAAAGCTTTGCCTTGCCACGTTTCCCAGTATCAGAAGGGGAATTTTATGATAGGATTTCCCAACAAAGATGCAGATGATTTGCCTGTCACCGAATTAGCAGTTGACATGAGTCCCAACCCTGCCATAACCCCCAAGTCTAAGTTAGCGTTTCCAGAGTTAACTATTAATGATTCTGTTCAAGCCTAGATGAAGGGAATGATTTCCCCCACCCTTGTACTTTCAATTTTTCCCCAGCTAAGAACCCTGACCCTGCCCCCAATATACCCGTTATTTCTTCATCCATCCGTGAGTCAGTCGAATCTTACAATAGACAGAATTCTGCTTATTTCCTTGTATCTATGAAAATCAGTATTGGTCCGCATCATATCTCCTTCAAAGCTCTGGTGGATACTGGAGCAGCGGGGAACTTCATGAGTGTTGAGTTGGCACAACAATTAAAACTGGATATGGATGTGGACTCCTCAGTAATGGTGGCCTCATCTGCTTACCAGTCTTTGTATGTCGTTCACCAACCAATATACTTCTCAATCCACCAGTATAACTTCTGCAATTGATTTTTGGCCATGCCAAACTTGGTGTTCCTGGTGATCTTAGGTGTGGGATGGTGGCGCTGACAACATGTGAAGATTCATTTAAAGTCTAATACGCTGTCATTAACCAATGACAATTTGGAGGGAGAGTTCCCTTTGATCAACACTCTCAAGAAGATACAAGGGACCAGCTCTATCACTACCCTAGTTACTTCCGCGGGCATTCCAGCTGATTTTCCCAAAAGCGTAATGCGATATTGGAGAATCTTTGACATGGAAAAGGTGGATCGCCTGCCAAAGCATACTAGGTATAATTGTGGACTTTGGACAGCCATGGAGTTGGTGAACATCAACTGCCCGTTGTATCCCCATACAGCGGAGAAAGAGGTTGCACTCAATACCTAGTTGGACAATATGTTGAAAAAAGGTTGGTTGTTCAAAGAAACTTCACCCATCGCCTCCCCTATCATCTTTGCAAGAAAATCGGATGGATTGCTCCGTCCTTGCATGGATTATGGTCACTTGAACAAAATAACAGTTACAGATCCCTACCCATTTCCTTTGGAGCAAACAATCAGTCAGGCAATTGCCAAATCCCTTGTGTTCTCAAAACTGGATCTGGTGAACGCTTTCAACCAAATTCAGGTAATGGAAGGACAGGAATGGTTGACCGCAATCTGAACAAAGTGAGGCATTTTTCAATTTTGTGTAATGCCCTTTTGGCTAAAAAATGCTCCCGTTACATTTCAACAGATTATTGACAATGTGTTAGAGTATCTCTGGTTCTCTTGTGCTATTGCATACATTGATGATATCCTAGTTCATTTCCCAACTCCTGAACAACACGCTATCAACTTAGAAGCAGTGGTGGTCGCTTTGCATAAAGCAGGGCTGTTCCTCAAAGCTTCCAAATGCAAGTTTTATAAGGAAGAGGTCACATTTCTCAGAAACCTGTTTCTTAAATAAGGTGTTGCTATCCCTATCAACAAATTAGATGCGATCTGAGAATGGCCAACTCTGACTACACAGAAGCAACTTTGGTATTTCTTGGGAACTATCATTTTTTTAAAAACTTCCCCCACACTTTCCCAGTTGGCCGCCCCACTCCATCCCCTCACTGGGAAAAACGTACCATTTTGTTGGACCCCCAAATGCCAGCAGGCGTTTGAATTGATCAAGGAGGTGTTTGTGTCTGCTCCCATTTTGAAACATGCTGATCCCACCAAACTGTATATTGTCACATACAATGCTTCATTGGTAGCAATAGGCGCGGTGTTGCTTCAGGACCATGATGGTCTTAAACATCCAGTCTCTTATTTCTCCCAAAAATTCACAGCTATGGAGCAGTCTTGGGCCATTTATGACAAGGAACTGGCTGCTGTTGCATGGGAATTAAATCATTGGCGGTACCTGTTGTAAGGTGCTCACCATGAGCTAACAGTTCGCATGAATCACCAGGCTCTCTTGTATTTCCGCAAACCTCAAAAATTGGTGCACTGGCAGGCCTGAACCTATCAGGACCTGTGCAGTTATTTTCAAATATGAATTTGTTAAAGGTGTGCTCAATGTCCTTCCCAATTTCCTAAGCCATAGTCCCGCTCACTGTCCCTCAGAACCTGAGGAAGTGGATCTCGTTACCATGATTCCTGCCACTCAGATTCTGTTGATCGTTCCCCCCATTGTTTCCACTGCCACATTGGCTCCCAACATTCCATTATTGGCTCAGGTGTTAGCCAGTCAAATAGCCTGCCCTGAGGGCGTGGAGTTGGTTGAGCAGTTGGCTCACTCAAGTTCCAAACACTCCCTATACTCCTTAGAAGAGGGGCTCATTTACTTCCATTCTCACATTTAGGTTCCCCCTCCTTCCACCTGGAAGTATTCCGCGCACACCATGATCCTCCCACAGTCAGACACCCCAATAACAAGAAATTCATTGATCTGATCAAGCGAACCTTAATTGGGAAGGACTGACCAAAGAGGTCCTGGCTTGGATTGCCGATTGTGTTATTTATGCTAGGGCTAAGTTGGATCACTCCAGAAAGAACAGCCTCCTGCACCCTTACAGCAGGCGGAAGGTCCATGAACCTCAGTGTCCATAAATTTTATTGTTGATCTCCCTGTTCTAATGGGTTCACAGCGGTGATGGTAGTGGTGGATCGCTTTAAAAAATTTTCTCTTTTTAATTCTTGCACTTCCGCAATTATGTCAGAAGAAACTGCTCATCTTTTTGTATTACATGTGTTTTCAATGTTCAGTCTTTTGAGGAAATTGTTAGTGACTGGGGTACTCAGTTTACCGTGCAGTTTTGGAGTGAACTCCTATCAATCCTGAAGATAACCCCCTGTCAATCCACGGCGTATCACCCCCAGTCCAACGGTCAGACTGAGCAGCTTAATCAAGTTCTCAAACAGTACCTGTGTTGCTATGCTGCAGCAGCGCAGGATACTTGGGCTGGTGACTTGCCTCTCGCTCAATTTGTGTACAATAATGGGATCCACGCATCTACAGGGTTTTCCCCTTATGAAGCAACGTTGGGTTATAACCCATTGTTTTCAGTTGGAGCATGCTTGCAACCTGAGGTTCAAGATGCCGTGGATCATGCTGCCCATATTCAATCAACTCAAGCTTTAGTGCGGGAACACATCACTAAAGCCATTGATGACTATAAGTGATTTTTAGATCATAAGCGCCTTCTGGGTCATGACTTTATGGTGGGTTCCTACATCATGCTTGATTTCGTCATTTTGCAAATTCAAACCCCTTCCCACAAGTTCTCCAGTAAGCCTTTGGGTCCTCATTTAGTGGAGGAGGTATTGGGCAATGGGGCGTTCCATCTGAAGCTTCCCGCGCATTGGAAGCAGCACCCAGTTTTCCATGTTTCCCAGCTGTTGCCCTTCAAGGGTGCAATTCCCACAGACCCAGAACTGATCGTCATCAATGATGGGGAAGAAGCTGAGGTAGAGGCCATCCTGGCATCTCATAAGTCGTGACGTTCAGTCTAATATCTTGTGGCCTGGAAAGGATACCAAGCTTACAAAAATAGTTGGGTCAAGGCGCGCGATTGCGCAAATTGTATGTCCCTGGTTGAAGCTTTCCACGCATCCCACCCTGAGGCTCCCTGCCCTCTTCAGAAGATTGTGACAATTATGTCTATCAAGTTACCTAAAGTGCACAAGAACGTGGCTCTGGTGCAGTTTCCTGGTGGGGGTGCCATTCCTTTGGGAAAAAAAGGGTAATGTAAAACTCATGGAACGTCCTTTGGCTCTTGATTGGGTCATCTTTCCATTCCCAAATGAAAAGACACCGAAGAGGTTGGCAGTACCCCTCATCACTCAGGGCAATCTCGCTCACATAATAAATGAGCAATGGGTGACAGCCCTTCTGCTTTGGATCCCACCTCAGTACCCACACTCACCTTGGCAGAACTGTTGCAGGGAATTAGTGAAATCTGTGCTGAATTGCTGAATTGAAATTGGTCAGATCTAATTTGAGTGGTAATCTGGATGATGGCCAAAATTTGAATGGCTGTAAAAGCATGAAGAATGAGACATCAGCTGGATCACCCAATGGCTCCAATTTGATCACTAAACCAGTAGAACAAATATTGGGCGTCATCGATGAGGGTTTGAGGCCCTCTGATAGTAATTTGGTCATTGCGGCCAATGTGCTGCCATTGACTGAATGAATGGTTGAATGAACGAGCGCGGGCAGGTTGGCTGTCCCAAACCTATTCCCAACCAAAAGGGACCTGTCCTTATATGGGATGGCCTTGGGAGATTCCCATTGCTTGTTGGGCCAAACACCATTGTGCTAACCATCAGAAACATAGTCAAGCCCCAGTTTGGACATTTGAGGTCAAACTGACAGAGACTCAGCCTACCGCCAAATTTTGTGATGTCAGTTACCAAAGAACAAACCCATCCAATCCTGAACAATTCGCCAGTTAGGTCGAAATTGTGGGACCTGGTCCCATCCTGTCACTACCCAATTGACCACTATTTAATCAGTTGCATGGCACTGAGAAAATTGTTGGTCAATTTTCTTACTTTCCTTTCCAAATAAAATTTTACCAATAAACCAAATTTTCATTTCCCTTCCTGACTGCATCCCAGATGGCATTTCCCTGGTAGCCCATCAGCCTTCACTCTGGATGGGCTTTACCAGTTCTTTTGGTCACTATGGCCCCCTCCATTGTCAATTGGGTTCAGCGAGTCCAATATTTTTGGCTCTACAACCCCATTATCATGAACTTCCAGCAGCAATACATGGGATTCTTATAGCCTTATGTCCATCAATTGCAAGAAAGAATCCATCTCCTTGCCACCTCCATTGAGATGGCCTCATATTCCAATGATCTCATCGAAACTATCACAGTGATTCCACCCCCTGCAACTAGACCACTGGGTTGGGAATGTGTTCAGTGTGGTTCATCATTGGGATCCTCCTCACCTTGTTGTTGCACCACCACTTCGTGGTTTCACATTTCCCAGCTCCATATCAAGTCATTCAGTTGGCAATGCCTCTGACATTCTGGCTTGCTTTTTGGGTGCTCACACATCTCAACTGGCAGGTTGGTCTAAACTTCTTCTGCCTTTTCCATGACAAGACCCCCTGATCAGTAAAGTCAGCGAGCTGATTGTCAACTTTCCAAGTTGTTCTCAAATTGGCTTGTTTCCTCTTTTAATGAATAGATGTCATACTTACCTTGTCATTTCAAAAGCACAACCAATTTTTTATTCATATCTGCTGCTGCCAATTTCCTAACATACTGCATCCATCATCTCCTAATACTTTAGTTTAATTGGGTTTCCTAGCCATGTGTGGCTGACAGAGGGTTCCTTAGATAGAAATCACGGCCCAGAGTGGAGTGAACATGTCTTTTGTCATGCAGGACATATCCAGGTCCTCTGGATAACAATGACCAACTTAGGATAGTCACCAGTTGAGTGATATAGAGGAAGCTGTTAGTCATGAGTTGATAGAGATCAAGAGTTAGCACAATAGCTTTAGTATTAAATGCAGTGAATTAATCCATCCCTATTTGGTACTATATAGTTAAGGTGTGTTGTCCAGGTTATAAGGTGAAGACAATAATTTGAGGCAGCAATACAGGAGGTAAAAGAGATTGTGTATACCACATCTATAGCATAGGGTATTCCATGTTGCAAAAGTGATATATGTATACATTCTTTTGAGGTAGTATAAAGGTTAAGGATAATTAGAAAAAAGCAAAAATAGTTATTATGCACTCTATGAAAAACTGATAGTGACCACAAAGAAACAAGAATAAGGAGGTAAGAGTTCTATTCCTGTCTGGCTAGATAATTTTGGAAATTTTTTCAAATGTGAAAACGTGGTAAAGCAAGCCTTTATGAAAAGATATTTCACCCAGTGTTTTGTATAAAATCTAGATAAATAAACCACTGTAACTTTATTTTTGGTTTATGGGCATGGAAAAATGTTTTAGGTAAGTCACAATTTTTCTAATTTTAATTGTTGGCTAATGAGGTTGAGTAACTATTCAGATCAGATATTAAGACTTTTATTTGGAGTTTTATAAATGACACTATAAAAATAATTAAGTGTGAGAAGTCCAAAAATTACAGGTCTTGTGACTCCAAGTGTCCTGGTCTTAGGGCTCCAATAGGGTCTATCATTGGAGCTCTAAGAATTTATGCTTATTAGAGCTCTAAAGACTAGTAATATATTATTTTGCACTTTTTAATATAGTAATGGGCTAATTTTTCGTACATACAAGTATTAAGCAGGTCCCTACATCAGTCCTCTCCAAAAGCAAGGCTCCCAGGGAGTCTCCCTTATACTTATTGAAGTATTCAGTAACTAGTTAGCTCACATTAACAAGGATTTACTCATTTCTCAAAATTTTCCAGCTACATAGCTACCCATTTGACTAAGTACAGTATTTTTTGTAATATTTAAATCTTCTTTCCTAAAAATAATAACCTTAGTTATACCCTCTCTTTATAAAGGATAGTGCTAGACATAAATATTTGTTAAGCTAGTGAGGCATTACCCTTCATGTGGAGAGGCGCACAGAGAAATACATTTAGGTAATCAAGTAGAGTAGGAGATCCAAATAATGCACAATGTTATAATTTCTCAATGACCTTGTAAAGGCTCATTTGGAAATGTGAAAGCTTTTGGGGAGAATTTGTGCTGGTATCATAAGAATTCTTGCAGTTGGCAACAAATCAGCAAGGATAGGTTGGGTACTCAGAGGTGGATAAGTTGGAAAAATTGTGCCGATTTGTTAATTACCTTCTAGAAGAGTTCAAAGGTTACAAAAATCCTCAGAAGGCTATGCACTTTATATCAGACAATGACGCAATGCTCTTTTTTTCTAAAGAATTAGACTTTATACTACTATAGTTATATGTGGTAAAATGTACTCCATTAAGTAAAAGGTTAGTATAATGTAAAATACAAGGGGATATTTAAAATCATGACAAGGGATAAGCGTACACCACATGTGAGGCTTAAAATAGATTCAGGAATGTAGGAGATAGCACATCCCATGTTTGTAGTTGAGATATCAGGATTCATTAAGGCTGAACTGAGATTGATATTGGTACACTTACATCAGTTCATACTTTGATATCTTTGCATGTGCCCGTTGAGTGGTTTCCTTTATCAATTATTGGGAAGCGTACAAATAGAGAGGCACAATTCTAGTAGTGAGGTTAGCGGGCTAAGGAGAATAGGTGAAATAAGCATCAAAAGAGTCACATTCTCAATATTTACTTATTAACATATTAGTTAAGCATTTTCCCTATCTCATTATTAGCTGAGAATTAAAGAGAAAAATTACACCAAATTGCTCAGTTGCTAATTTTACATTATTAATAGAAATTACTCAGTATAATTAAATCTGAAATTATAACACTTTTGGGCCTTAGGCAATGAAGTATCTATTAGTAAATTAATAATTAATATAAGTCAAGATGCTATAGTGTTTATAATGTAAGCCAAATTTTGAGATTTTTTATAATAGAGAAACCTCTAAAAAAGCCCCCTCCTAGCCTTAAAATGGTGACAATAATTTCGCTGGGTTGTTTAGCCTTGGTATATCACCAAATATCAGAGGTGGTAAGATATGATAAACCTAGGCAGTTGGGATAGACGTTGGCTTGGCAAGCTTATGATCTAACTTGGCTGTAATTTGTTAATGCATTTAGTGGTATGATGAATCATCTTGCCAACATCATTTTTATTATAATTCACCTTGACAAGCTTGATCTTAATGAAGGTTAAAATCCCAACAGTATATTATTTTACCATAAAAGTAAGCTAGCTTTATCCTGTTGTTAGGGCTAAAGATGGACCCTGAGGATAGAACTCATTCTGGAAAATTTTATCAGGTTTAAGATTAACTCAAATTTGGGTTTGCTTTTGAGTTTTATCTCAATTTTAAAGTAAAATTTTTTGGTCATGCAATATCAGGAACTTCATTTATTACATTGGCTCAGATTTCAAGTAAGTATTCTGAGAATTGGAATTATTGAGTTAGACATAGTACTCAAACTTGAATTTCTGTTAAATTTGTGTACCAAGTAATTTTTTTGATCTTGATTATGATAGAATCTTTTGTTGTCTACAATTTGTTAACCTTACTAATTTGTGTAATATTTGTAAAAAGGTGCCAGTTTTGATAGCTCTGGAATACCGCCAAAGTAGAAGAGTAAAGATACCTTAGTTTTTTGACTAACATGTCATCTTTGGCAAAATTCTTGTGTTTATATCTTTGCTTTTTTTAAAAAGCGGTGGGAAGCTCACATTATATTCTTTAAGTCAGAATTGTTCATAGTATAAAGGCTTGCCGCATCAACCAGCATATCTGGATTAGGAAATCTTTTCTTTGGCATTGGTAATAATCCTACAATTTTAAAAAAAAATTAATAAAATGTTTCAAATTGAAAACTGTTATTAGAATGCATTTTGGTTACAATAGCCCTTGGCTTAGTTGATTCAAAAATCCTCTATGATTTTGGTAAATGTTGGAATTACTGGGATTTGTAATAGATCATATGAGAATCAAATGGCAAATACTCCACAATCTTCCAAGGAAAACCATTTCAGAGGAACCTACTGAGGTCACAATAAGCAAATACCATCCAGATGAGCTGCTGAAGGCTCAAATCCCTTATGAATCCGCTGGACTGGTAGCTAAGGATCCTAAAAATCATAGTTTGACTGAATCTGTCAACTCAATTGGGAATAATGTGTCTACCAAAATCAGATGCATTTCTTTGGTTCATTATGGAAATCCTCTTATATTACACAATCCTAAACTCTTGCTAAATATATAAAAGTCCCAAAATTACTAAAATAAAAGATTTGTCATTTTTATACAAAATTTTACCTAGTTTATGCAAGAGATTTTTCCTGCCTTTAGCAGAGATTTGCCTTGCTGAAAGCTACTTTTCCGCCAAGAGATATGTACTTAGATAATAAAGTCTACTAGAAGATTTAGTTTGATCTACAACAACTATTACTTGCATAGTCTGTTAAGGGCTTATCCTTCAAAGACAAGTAAAAATTCAGTACTGGTGCTTTGTGCCATGTTCTTCCAAGGCTACCTGGTGAAGACATATCTTCTAAGAAATAAGTTCAGCAACCCCAATACTACCACAATGGAGGAGAAAATGCGCTTGATTAAAAAACCATCTTTTGATGGAAATTAAAATACTTGAATCAGTGCCCTTGAACAGAAGCTGCTAAAGGTGGCTCAAGGAGCGTGTATGAATATCAAAGGGGATTTCCTTGATGATGACCCAATGCTGATCTCCTTATACAGTCAAGTTTTTCCCTGTTTGCCAAAGCGGAGAGCCAGTCTGCCAAGATTGTGAATCTTTGCTGACTTCTAGATACTAAAGCCTCGCTCAATTGTGTATATATGTCTACACCAACCTTCAAGACAATATGGATGACTTCCACTATCAGGTTGATAAGGCTATGTTCATGCTGACCAGCAACCACGGTCAACTGAAACTAACCTAGCTCCTCATACAGCTATCCATGTTCATCCTAAACCTGTTGGGTATTTTAAACCCTCTTTTAAAAAAGCATGTTCCTGGAAATAAAATCATCCAGTATTATCTGTATATATGAGAATGCTTTGAAGGGCGCTACTGATTTCCAGAAGTGTCAGCAAATGAAGACCTGCCTCAATAGTAAGGTTCAGTAAATCATGATGCCAAACTATAAGAAGTGTATAACCTGGGAGGAGCTAAAGATGCCCTTATAAAAAAATTTGGCAGTGACCTATTCCTACTAACTCTAAACAAGCGTTCATGCATATCTACCCTAAGTGTGGCAAAATCAACATTATTTTGCTGAGATGTTTTGTCATGAAGCTCAGGCCCTCACATCCTGTGATCATGGTAGCTTGGATGACGCCATCGCCGCTGTCCTCTCAACACCTTAACATAATGCAACCACATGTTATATTTTCAGAATGCAAATAAACCTATATAAATTTATACTTGATATTAAAGAATCCATCATGGAATTGACTGAGTGGGAGATGTTCCTGGCACCTAACAAGGGGAGCCAAATCCCCATTCATGTTGTGGGACGGCCCCAGAGATCTAAACCTTGATGCACCCCTTACTCTTATTGCATGCTTTTGGGTAGCAGGAATCCACTTATTGGAAGAAAAATGCTGATGAGGTAAAAAAAGTGGAGTCATATTAGGGCTTGAGGCACTCTCTGCTGAAGACCATGTGCTTCAGACCACATCTACTGTCGTTTCCCACACTGAGTGTTGTTCCATACCCCCACCTGACAAGATGTCTGTCAGGGACCTAATAATTTCATATAAAAATCTAAAATTCCTCATAATCTGCTCCTCCTTGACCACTTCTGCCAGGGAATTCTATATACTCAATTTCCCATTTTGGCACTGAGGTTATTCATATCAAAGCAATTGTTATAAAGTGAAACCTTTAGCCATAGTCAAAACCAGATCACCAGCTAATGTGTTTTCCTCCCAAATAGTTAAGAGGATAAAAGTTGCATCAAAACAAAACTACACCGTGGATTATGGAACTGTGGGCCAACAGTGGACTCAATCCTTGGGAGCATAATCCGCGCTACTCCTCCAGTTTGGTTCACTGGTTGTGAAAGCCAGCGGTTGTATTAAAGAATGACAAATATAACCTCCTCATTGGCACCATATTCCTTATCAGATTTGACAAAAAAGTAGTCATAAGAGTTTTGTTTTCTCTATCTTGGGATACCACATTCCTTTAGTGGTTAAAGACGTTCCTATAGAGAAAGGTAGAAGAAAGCTAAGATTTGGTCAATGCAACATTTTAAACTTCATTGAGCGTTTAGAGTACTGAGTATTTGTACCAAAATAATACTGCCTACTCCCAGCGCTGAAGCTCAGTAGGGATGGCCATATACTCTAATAACTGGGTCAATATACTCACAAATTTCCAAATACTGATGGAAACTGGAATCCAAGTTAAATTCTGCCATATCATCTGTTATAAATTAGTAAAGAACCTAATCTGGCCATTCGTGAGCCTCTTACTTGCCTAGGGTTTCAGGATCCTGCCTATTAGAGCCCTCGTCATATTGATGGCCAATTTTATGGATTAACATATGCAGATAACTCAAAACAAGCCTGTGAAATATGTTCAGAGCCTACCCGCTTATCAAGTTGAATTCGTTTGTGAGTGCAGTAATTTGCACAAATTAGGTATTAATGAGGACACTACCATCAGTTGTGTAAAAGTAAAAGTAGTAGACATCCTCACCTCCAAGAAGCAGTGGCAATTGTATGCAATTATTGAGGAGTATGCTGAAATATTCTAGGAAGGCTTTGATGATTTTGGGATGATGAAAGGTGTGCAGCACAGAGTGTTTATTGGTCATCTGCTCCAATCCATGCTTGGCTCCATAGAAAATCTAAAGTTAGTGAAGATCAGGTGGCAAAGTAGTAAAGCAACTTTTAGACGCCAGATTAATGAAGCCCTCACAAAGTCTCTGGGCCTCGCCCTTGATGCTTATATGGAAGAAGAATGGGGGCACTGGGTAGTAATGATTTACAGCCAGTTGAGCGCTCTTATGTGAAAGGACAGTTATCTGCTACCCCAATTTGATAATTCATTACAGCTGTTTGCGGGTTCCAAATTTTTCTCTGCAATAGGTCTTGCTAGTGACTACTTGCAAGTTGAGCTTGCATTGGAGGATTGGTAAAAATGTGCCTTTATAGCAAGTGAGGGGTTGTTTAAACCCATAAGGATGCCTCAAGGGCTATGTAACGCCACAGCCATGTTACAAAGGGCGATGGATGGCCTGTTAGAGGGCTTGAAAATGTCATGTGTACTATTTTACCTCAATGACACGACCATGTTCTCATGAACCTTTAACCAACACCTTACTCACTTAAAAAAAGCGTTAAAATGTCTCTACTCCATTTAGCCTAAGCTAAAACTAGCCAAATGCCACTTTTTCTAAATGGATATGGAATTCCTTGGCCATAAGGTTACTCAGGAAGGAATCTTACCATTACCATACAAGTTGGTCACAATTGAGAGTATGACTTAATCCTCCAGATTACATGATATACAGGCGTTCCTCGGTATGGTTGGCTGTTACCAGCAGTATATCCCCCACTTTTCCAAGCTTGCCAAAATCCTGACATATCTGCTCCACAAGGAGGTTCCATTACAATAGGAAGAAACTTAACAGCAATCTTTTGATGTCTTAAGAAAAGCACTCATGATCGCCCCTATTTTATCCATATTTTGTTCTACAAAACTTTTATACAGTTCACTGAAACTAGTGATGTGGTTGTTGGGGCCATCCTGGTGCAATTTAATGTCAATCAACTTGATCATCCTATAGCATACTTTAGCAAAACCCTGACTTGGGTAGAGAGTAATTACAGCGTAACTGAGCATAAGTACTTAACTGTGCTACTTGCCATCACGCATTTTCATCACTTCCTATATAGTAATAATTCACAGTGGTTAAGGATAATGCTTACCACAGTGGCTAACAGATGAAGGACCCAGATGGACGATTGGCCCGCTGGGCACTCAAACTCCAAGATATGATATTTTCGTTGTCCATCACGCTGGAATGATACACCAGAACGCTTATGATATGTTCCAACTGCCCTTATTGACCCTCTAAGTCTCTGAAGAGGGTTGAATTTATAACCTCTTTGGGAAACCTGAGGAATGGAACCAAGATAACCCTTCAGTTCAGAAGCTAAAAAAATGACTGAGCGGACCTGAGTTGAAGATGGCTTGTTATAAAAACAGGTTGGAGCCTCTTGGCTGCCTTATGTCTACCCATCATCTAGAACAGAGACTACTTTGGAGGGCCATCTGATGGTGGTCATGGTGCCATTAGGAAAACTCATCAGTCGTTGCAGAAGCAAAGCTATTGATATGGGATGATTGAGATGATTCAAGATGTCATTGACTCCTGTCTCATTTTTTCCATCCAGAAACTCCCAATATGATATATCAACACCAGGTCTCAGGTACTATCAGCCAATTTGCTACCATAAGCATTAAAGTTGTTATTCCAATACCCACAGCGATTTACAGTCACCAGTATATCATACTGGCGGTTGACCATTTCACCAAATGGGTTGAGGCCATCTCCGTTACCTCACTCACTTCTAAAGTGACCGCTTCATTCCTATTAAAACAGGTCTTCACCCATCATGGTAGCTCAAAGGTACTGTTTTCTGATAATGGCACTAAAACTCAATTTCAAGTGATCATTGAACATAACTTATTAACGGGAGCTATTCCTTCCTTTACTACTCCATATCATCTCACTACAAATGGAGAATTGGAATGAGCAAATAAAACGCTAGTTGACATCCTTCACAAAATGGCTCAATTCAAGCCATCCCAGTGGAACAAATACCTCACGGCAGCTCTATTGCCTACTGCAAGTGTTTCCATCAGGTTATTCATATGTTCTCATTTTAAGATTATATGGATGAAAGCCAATCTTACCTTGAGTGTTTAACCCATATTTGAGACCTCCATGCTGAAAACCACTGAGCTTGTGATTTGAAGGCTGGTGAATAAACTATTTCAATTACAAGCTCTAGCTGTTAAGTTTATGGGGATTATCATTCAATGAGAGGCAGATCAAAGATGCCAAAAATGATTATGCCAGAGTATCAGTTAGGAGACCTGGTTGTTGCAAATTTTACAATTTGCAGTAATGTGACTCTAATAGTGTGCCAGGCCAAATATTATGAAAAATTCTGACCATTG
Source organism: Massospora cicadina (assembly GCA_022478985.1). Taxonomy (NCBI): domain Eukaryota; kingdom Fungi; phylum Entomophthoromycota; class Entomophthoromycetes; order Entomophthorales; family Entomophthoraceae; genus Massospora; species Massospora cicadina. Next base: position 79,532 of record JAKSZP010004060.1, on the reverse strand, counting down.
CTCTTTCATCACCATTGGTGACCTTTCACTACAAATCTTAAGAGCAACTCACCAACCCAACAGACCAGCAACTTCTCCTCTTAAGACTTAACCACTAATTTAGCTAAGAGGTCCCCTCCTGGGACTTGTTCAGCAATTTTAATCTCAGTGATCTCCTTTGACTCTCTTTTTGTCACTCTCCTTCAATCCCTTTTAACCATCATTGTAGGTGGCCAGTTGGCCAAGTTTCCATGTGGTTTCCTTGCAGATTCAGGTTTGGAGTTGGTAGCACCGACCACTCCAGGTACTTCAACCCATAACTTAACCTCTGGGGATCTTCATTTAACCTCTACCCGCCAAGCTAACATCTATCCACTTTTAAGCTAATAAAGGTAGGCAATCAACAATTCATTAAGGATGAAGAAGATTGAAGGCAGAAGATACTTATATTAGGAGGGAAATTCAGTTACTTATAGGCGTTTCCCCACTTATCAGCGTCATTGGCATTTATTGCCAAATCACAATTATCAGAACTCTCACTTGTGATTCCAATTATCAGCAATCTGGCTGTAAATCGTCCCTTCTTAATTTGTCCTTCTCCACGTCCAATATTACATGAATATATTCAGCATCCGTTGCTGAATTATTCATATATAAATATTTCTTTATATAAATTATTATCTAATTAACCTCAGAATCAGTTTTTGGTAATTCATACTTCAGTTGATGAAATGTCCCTCTTATGCTCAACTTTTGGATCACTCTTGGATCCCCCAGCACCATAACTATAACTGATCATCCTTGCTTTAAGTCACTGGCTAATCTTGAGATAGTTAAATAATTGGATCATTCTTGGCCTCAGTCACCAGTGATCCCAAAACTTGACGTCAGCTCTTAATTCATCACAAATCTAATTAAAAATAATAAATATGTATTGGCATCCTTGGCCTCAGTTGCCGGTGTCAAAATGTTCCATTTGCTATTGGGGGTCATCCCTGATAATTTCATGATGTCAAATTTAAAAATTTGACTTAAGTACCGCTAATAATAAGTATTTCCATCCTCAGCCTCAGTTTTTGGTGTTACATTGACCAAAACACTATCAGGGATTGTTCAATACTCACTTGATTTCAAATTGGCAATCCGCCATCCTAAATAGTGATAATAATCATATTGACATCCTTATCTCAGTTGCCAGCGTTAAAATGCACCAATTTACTGTCAGCTCACATCCTTGACACTTTCCTGATCCAGCAGATCCATGAAACAGCCCAACGCAACCAAATGGGAGCTTAAATTAGTTATAAATTACTATCAATAGTTAAACTAGTAAATTATTTGATGACCATCTTTAACTAATCTAAACTCTATTTTTAATAAATGTGTTAAAAATCCATCTAGTTAAAATCCCAACACTAATATTGTTATATCACCACCAGCTGGGGGGTCAAGTGTAAAAACTTGATATGTTATGGTCAGGACCTTATTGTTGGGACTTTTGACCACATTACCCATCTTCATCAAGTACAATTCATCTGCTGGTCCATTGGGAAATCCCGCTAGTGGATGTTATATTTAATGATTACTTATATGATAACTATTGTTCAGAGAAGTACTCCAGCGATAATTTATTAATCTGCCAGACTATGATCTGCCATATTGATGAGTGTTTTATTAGAAATGATTTCCAACAATAAGCAAGTGATTAGGAGGTAAATTTTATTTTTGATAAATTAATTAACTTTAGGAGTTGATTGGGTTTAGTTGCCAATTGACTAAGGGATTTATGATTTTCTGGAAAGTAATGCCACCTGTCATAGAGCAACTTTTGATTTAACCTTTCTTTAAACATAATCAGCTAATTATGGGTAAGAGTTCCATTACCTAAGCAGGCTGTTACCAGATAAGGGTAAATTAGATGAGATCTGAGTGAAGGCGTTGAACATGTTCATGTTTTTCTCCTAAGAGGTCACAGTCAGATAGGGAAGAGTCAATAAATTAAATCATTGGAGAAGATCATATTTTTGTGTGGCCCTGGAGTTTAATTTATAGGCAATGGCTACCATTCTAAATTGGGGTACCAATCAAATAGTTGTGCACCAAAACCCCTATAAAGTCCCCTTAATTTTTTATAATAAAGCAGCTAAAATATGCTTTAATAAAGGGTGGTTAGCTGAGCGGGTAAAACTGCTTCCACCCCTAGTGCAGGTTTTGAGTTCAAAACCTGTACTGGCTAAAAAACACTCTTGGTGTGGTATATTTGTCCCAAGGTTGACCCACCTTGAATAACTTTTAGCAGGTAAAATATGCTTTAATTAAATATACAATTATCTATAGTTTATAATTTAGACTGTTTGCTCTTAGGATTAGAGTTAGAAGGACAAGAAGATCCTTTGTCTATAGTGTTTTTGATCTCTGCAGACTTGGCATGACAAGCAGGAAGAAGAACTTCTGAATATTACCCTAGGCTAAGTTTTATTAGACATAATGGGAAAGATGTCTCTACTATTTCAGAAAGAAATCATATTAGGACAAGCACCAGGTTGGCTTAAAACTAATAATTATTATGGCTATCAGCTCAACTAGAATAGTAGTCTTCATACCAATATTGTCCATTATATCATATTATCAGATTAAACAACGCACATATAAGAAACCTGTGCAAGTTGAACAAAGGGAGCTGAAGCAAGTATTTAGAATAAGGAATCAAATTCTGAACTTATCAATTTGAACTCAAACAAGGGTTCATGATACCAAAAGTTTAAAAATTGGTGCTCACTACAGGTGGTTGTTGAGTTAGCTTAATTTTAGTAAAAAAGTTGAATCAATCTCTTACAAGAACAAACTATGCAAGCTTTGGATGGAACTTGAAACTTTCAACAAGGATGCACTTAATTTGGCGTTACAAGCTGACTTTACTGCATTGGAAGAATGGGTGATGAAGGCTGAGGAAGATTTCAACCAAGTGGGAAAAATCAACAATGATCTCTGTGGAAAACTCAACTCCTTGAAGCGCAAGGAGGGTGAACTAATCAAATATGTACTGGTCCAGAAGACTGAGTGAGAGGCATTCCGAGAATGCATTTGCCAACTTACTGAATAGATAGTGCAACAATTAAAGTGTATATAAGAACTGGAGAATTGTATATGCAACTGTGCACAGATGGAGGTAGAAGAAGCTGAAAATGAAACGCCTGTCACTCCAGTTGAAAAGAATAATCCACCCAGAAACATTCCTGGGTTGTTTAGAGAAATTTTGGAGATGAAACATGAAGCCACTCCAAAGGTTAATAGAGTTGTCAGACAGGATACACCTGTTAGTGAAATTACAGATTAATTTCAAAGCACACCAAAATTACGCACATTCCATCAGGATAACGCCCCTGTATTTTTCTAAATATTTGAAATGATGAAGTTCAGTGTCAGTGACCGATATAAGGCAGTTAGTGTCATGAACTGCCTGAACACAGATTTTCAGGATCTTAAGTTACCCCATCTAAAAGTAGACAACTGGTCTTATCAGGAGGCCAAAGAAGCTATCATGCTAGAATTTGAAATCCCCATTCAGATGTCTAACTACAAGCAAAAATCTATGGGGATTCAGAACTACAAAGATGAAGCCATATTATTCTTTTGCAGACCAATTCTACCAGGAGTCACAGATCCTGGCCAGTGCAAAGGTGCTAACGTATTTTGATGCCCAAATCACGATTCAGGGCGGTGCTATGGTCCTATTGTGATTTCACAAAACTATGGCTTCAGTATTAGTAATGCAAATGACCACAACATAAATTGTGGATCATTGAAAGATTATGGGAGCTACCTTCAAAGCCCCAAATAGAGCTTTCAAAGTGATCCAGACTCTTGCTCAAAACACCTTGAAATTTGCTGAGATGAATAAGAAGCAATTAAATTGAGTTATGTCAGGATATAAACCCTAAGTATGGAAGTAAGCAGACAAGATGCTATTCTGCTGCTACCAGTGTGGTAAAACTGGACATGTAGCTTCCCAATGTTGGAGCAAGAAGACCAAGGAGCAGGTTACTGTAGTCCAGGGGAAGGAGAAGGAAAACTTTCAGGAGTTGGGAAAAGGTCCCACAGTCTAGAGATGGAACAATCTGGCACCCCAGTTAAACCTGTTCCTCCTGATATTATGAATAGTGATATAGACATTTCTAATCTCATTGTAGACGATGAAGCAGCCAAAATTACTATATTGGACTATTATTATGAACACAAATGCTATCATCCAAGCCAAAATGAAGGGTATTGATCCCAAAATCAAGAAGGAAGTGGCTTCGACCATATGCTCATCAGATAGTGAACAAGGTTAAATCCATTGATAACTAGGAGTTTTTTAAGATGAGATTAGATGAGGCAAATGTATCAATTCCAATTAGTGCTATCAAAAATCATTTCTGACCACTAGCACAACTAATTAATTCTCTCAATTCAGCAAATAAAGCCTCAATTCACTCAGTAAGCACACTATTACAATATTCTGAGTGCACCCATGTGGATATTATCACTATCTAAGTGAGAGTGAGGGCAATCATTGATAGTGGAGCACCCATAAATATCATTTTGACCAAACTGGTGAAACAAATGAAAATTTCTTCAAATTTAGAGCACTGGAAAGTATATGGAACCAACAGACCAGATATTACAATATTTGTGGGGCCTACAGTGTTCTACCACTTTGGTTCAGATCATTAGTGGTATTAGCTCCCACCATAGTGTTAGCTAATAAAAATTATGACATACTCATTGGAATAGAATATCTGAGATACTATAATGTCAAGTTCAATTTTGAGGAAAATACCCTGAAAATCTTGAGCAACCCTGCCCTTAGTATATCAGCAGAAAGGAGAGATGCCGCTGACAAAAAGAAATTTTTTGTAAATGTAATTTACACTGACAGCATCATTCCCATCCAGTTTAAGTTTGTTGGGAAAAAAAGAGGGAAATGCTGAAGGAAATTCTCAAAAACTGTGGGATACCATTGCAGATAAAATTTTTGAATACCATTCCGCAGGGATGCAAATTATAGTTAAAACAGTATTAATGCTATAAATCCTGGATTATTTATATAAAGAAGTCATTAGTCCAAGGAACAATTGAGAATAGAGCCATGGTTAGCGCTGGGGATTATAATGCCAGACCAAGGTTTTAAGAGTGTTACTGGCCAATATGAGTGAAAAAATGATGAGAATAGAAAAATATCAAGTCATCACGTATGTGAATTTAATCCCAATGGCGGAAATTAGTGAATTTCATGACTTCATAACGTTAAACTGAGATGAGATTACCGTTGGATTCTGCTAAAAGTGGCAACTTTCTGGTCAATAATAAGCAGCTGAAAGATTTAGAGTGATTGCAAGAAGAGGTGCTCCACTTATTAAAATCTTAACAGGTGATATTTGCCCAGGATGACCATGACCTCAGATGTGCTAAAACTGTGATCCATAAGGTAAACTCTGGGGAATATCCACCATTAAGAATGTGACCAGTCTGATAGTATATAGCTGATGAAGCAGTAGTCAGCAAAGAAATCAGCAAGATTGTTAAAATGGGCTCCACATTCCTTCATTGAGTCCATTGGCAATTCTTATCCTTATTGTGAAAAAGGACAGATCAAATTGAGTGGTGATCAATTACCATTGGTTAAATAATATCACTAAGAATGATTTATATCTGCTTTCAAAGATTAATGATGTGCTTGATCGCCTAGTGGAATCCAGGTATTTTTGGAGATGACTTGATTTTGGAATATTGGAAGATAGATTTGCCAAAAAGGGAACAAGAGAAATGTGTGATAATCACCGCACAAGGATTATAACAGCTGACAAGAATGCCCCAGAGATTGTTCAACATGCAGGCAACATTCCAGAGGTCAATTGATTTAATATTGAGTGATTTAAAGTTGTCTTGCATTTTAGTATACTTGGATGATATCAAATTATTCAGAAAGACGTTTAATGATCACTTGAAGTGCTTATAAAGGAAGTGTTTAAGCGCTTAACAATGGCAAACTTAAAGATCAAGCCAAAAAAATATCATTTTTTGTGAAGGATCTCGAGTATTTGAGGCTTGAATAAACTCCAGTGGATTGCGATTCCAGCTGCATAATTACAGCCATTGAGCGGATGTCAGTACTGATTAACGTATAGGATATACAATTATCTCTTGGAATGATCAGCTACTATCACCAATTCATCAAAAACCTTCTGGAATTGCAAACCATCAACCACCTTTTGAAGGATCTGAATAAGGATTTTTGTGAAATGAGGAGGCCCAAAAATCGTTTTATCTGCTAATAAAATACCTGATGAGTAGTCCTGTCTTGAAATACCTGAATTCCAATAAGGAATTTATAATTTAAAAAGATACATCATTAATAGCAATTAGTGCTGCTATAAATCAAGTAGATGATGGCAGGAAAAGCATCCAGTAACATATGTGAGTAGGACATTAACGCCAGTGGAAAGAAGCTACACCGCTACATGGCATGAATGCCATGCGGTGATTTATGCCTGCAAACTATATTGAGTGTATATATGTGAGATGCACTTAAAGTTGTTACTGACCACTCATCTCAACACTTGTTACACAACCTTAAGGAACCAGAGGGACGATTGACATGATGGGCTTTAAAACTACAAGCCTATGACTTCAAACTATATACCAATCAGGTGTAACACATCAATATGCTGAGGAAGATAAAGTTTACCTGTCATTCAAGTTGTGTATCATCAAGCTGATGAATTATTCTTGCGGATGATCAAAGGAATATTGGGGATAACCCTTGAATGATTCAGAATGCGCTAAAAAAGTGATGGATATTACTAAAATTAAGAACAAACCGCTATATAAGTCAATTGATGGAAAGTGTATCAAATTCCCTAAAATTTTAGAACAAGAAAAAATCATTTAATCCATGAAAAAAGTGGTCATCCATGGTGGCCTATGAAAAACCATGGACCATATACACCAGTATTAATATTGAGAATTTGATCTACAATGATATCATGGATTATCTGGCCTGTTACATGAAATACTAATTCCACAAGACGCACAAGAATGTGATGAGATATCATCTAGTATGCTCTGGGTTTTCTTAACACAGTGCCAATAAATGTGTTGGGATCCTTGAGTGTTAGTATTGGGGAAGTAAAGTACATTATAGTGGTGATAGACCATCTGACTAGATGGATAAAGACAGAAAACCTTGAGCAGAGTAGATGCTATAAGCATGGAGATTAATACTGGACCAATTATTGTACCATCATGGATGCCCACAAATTTTACTAAGCGACAAGTGAACTAACTTTACATCCTGTATAATTCCCATACTGAATGAATTGATGGGAATCTGAGGAGCGGTTTCCATTCCATTCCAGCCAGAAATGAAAAGAATAGTAGAGAGTCAATGGGACTCTTGCTGCAACGCTAAGAAAATTAGTAGTGGGGAACATTTTCATGAGGGGATCATATCTAAGTTCAGTTATTTTTGCATATAATATTAGTTATAATATGGTGACATGATAACCGTCGTTTGAACTTTAATATGGACAAAGAGCAACAATGCCACCAATTTTTTATTCCGCTGTAGAACTAGCTTCATGGATGAGTCATAACAGTAACTAACCCAACTGGCAAGTATCATGATTGAACTGCAATCACAGGCGTTTGATGTCACATTAAAAAAAGAATTAAGTCAAAGAGTACAGACAACAAGAACTGACCAGCACTGCTATAGTACCCTGTGTGAGATAGGGTAGCCTTTTGTGATACCCAAAGTTTTGAAAGGAATACAAGCTGGACGCCTTATGGTTGGGTCCATTTGAGATTATAGCCAAGTTGGCGATATACATCTATATGACAAATAACATCACTGGTGGTTGTATAGTGAATAGGGTCCATACTAAATACCTAAAGTATTAGTCTAGAAAAATAATAATTGCAATTTTTGTGGTGCTGCTGAACCTACTATCAATAGTCTAAGTCCTGGTGTATTGGTTAAGTCCTAAATATAGACTTCTAAACCATGATATCTAGTCAATTTTAAAAAATGAACCGCTGAACCAGAGTAGGTGAAAAAAGAATGGACGTTCAGATTTACTTGTAGGCTAAGTCCTAATGCAAAAAAGGGGAAAACATAAGAATAAAAAATAAAAAAAATTAATATATATAAAAACATAAAGAAAAGATATATAATAAAAATGTAAAGAATTTATTTAGAATTTTATTTTTATTTTGCTACAATAAAAAAGCATCTGGTGGTGTTCTCACCTACTGTTGTCAGATGATGAGGAGGGAGATAATTAATGATGGGATTAATAAAGACTGTTATAATTTGCAGTATCATCTCAGGTTAAAACTGAATCCACCATAAGTAGTTTAGAGGCGCTGAAGTGAATAAGCACATAGGAAGGATCAGGATGGGGTGAAAGTGGATCCTCTGGAAAGAGTCCCTAGTAAATGCAATTAAGAGGATCTGCTCTGATCTAAAACGGAGAGGACATCCTGGGGGAGAACAAGTACCAAGGAATTGGTGAAGCCTCCCAAGAATATCTCTTAAACAATGAAGGGTCATATAAGCCCAACCTGAGGTAATAAAGGCTTACCAGAACATATAATTGGCAAGAATAACCAAAAGAGTCTGGAATGACATGGGGCCATGGGAACTGCGCTCTATGGGAGGTGTTAACAAGGAGGAAACAAAGAGGAAAATCTGTGTTGCCAAGGATGGCATGAAATGCATTAAGTTCAGGGAAGATATGGTCCACTGAAGTTGTATTCAAGTATGATGGCCAAATTATGATCACAGCCTGAGGCAGCATCCTTCCCTGAAGTTTCTACCTTTCACTGGATAATCTGGCCAAGCAGGGGATACGTTGGTTCTGATACTACCATATTTTATTCCACTTAATCAGATTATAGTATATCTGTTTATCCGTTAGGGGACAAGGCCTGCTGCAGATGTGGGATTTATACTCCATATGATAATTATTGTTTGGTGAATTAATCTTAATGAATATTTACTAATTCACCAGGGTTTTAACTCACCAAATAGCTAATGTTTCATTGGGGATGATCCCAAAAATAAACAAGTAGTTTGGTTGTCAATTTAGTGATTGATAATTAAAATTAGCTTGAAGAAGTTCATGAGAGTTTGTTGCCAATTGACTAAAGGTATATTGATGTGTTGCTGGGCGTTACCAACGCTTTTGGTGTCAGCAACTTGCAGTTTAGCTTTTTAGGCATTTTGACCTGCTGATAAATGGGTAAAAGGTCTCATTACTTAAGAATGTTGCTAGCTTAATGAGGTTAATCCGTTGGGGTAGGATGAGGGCATTGGGACGTGCTACCTCCAAATCCGAATTCATAGTGGATCAATACCTAGTCTGAGGTGGATACTGACTAAGTGGATGGATGGCAAGTGCCTCATTTGTTGTTGAGCGCTTTGTGGAGAATTAATCATAAAGGTGTTGGGATTTTTACCCCATATTTCCAGCCTGCTAGATTACCAGGAATTGCTAGGGGATGATTCCCTAAGGCGAAGTGAATTGGAAATTGGTTGGCTCAAGTTTTAGAGTAACTAATTTGGGGGATTTTGGGATATTTGCCTGGTCATATCCGTCAGGGATTAATCTGGATGAATTTTAAGATCTTGTCAGGCGGAGTTGCCAATAAAATAGGGGCATCTGATAGTGATTAACTATCAGGTTTACTGATTGGGATTAATTGGATTTAATCACTGACTGATTGGGAGTGAATAGCAAGTTGTAAGGCGAATGATGCTGCCTGAAACTAGTGAATTGATCAGTTGGTGCGTGACCTTCCTTAATGGGTAATAAGTCCCATTACCTAAGCAGGTCGCTAGCTAAATATGGTTGGTTCTCTTGGATCAAGAGGAAAACGTTAGAGAAACGTAATATGACTCTTTCCATTTAGGTCTCAAGGATGTCCAATGTCAGAATCCTAGCCAGGATGGGAAAGACCATTGCTGCTGAGATGAGGATGTGTGATTCAATGGCAACGGCTGCCGTTTCATTGAAGAGGTGTCAACCAAGGGTTAGATGACCGAATTACCACTATAAATTCCCTAGAATTCACTCCTAATAAAAAACAGATAATTAGATCATATTACAGATATATAGTTCTAAGTTGTTCATCTGGTATATATTTTAAGTAGAAAACTATCATCAGATTTAAATTGTGCTATTATTCTCAAGGATATTATTTCTGTGTGCTTTAAATGAGAGACTCTTAGTGAAAAGAGTAAAGATCTGAGCGGGGATCTAGAGAAGAAGGAGACACAATCAGAGATTGCTGCCAAATGTGTGTTGGACCAAAGAAACTGTCATCAGGGAATCATAGAGGAGATTGGGTTGTACATAACGAGGTAATGAATCCCTAGATCATGACATCTCAAGTGTTTAATCAGGAATACTAGCTGAGCGTTGGTCCAAGATATAAGAATTCACACTCAACTATGGATAATAGTCATCATACTATTATCAACTGATAATCTAATATACTATACAACGCAGATGAAGTGCACAAGAAACTGAACCTGTGCAGTAAAAATATTACTGGGGTTGTTTGCCAATAAAAACCAAACCAATAAATTTTTACAAGTTGGTGCTCACTTCAGGAGTGTAGTTGAGTTGAAAGCTTTTCTTTCTCGTAAAAATCACTTTAGTTACTATGATTCAATTTGAACAGCAAATTTGGATAATCACACACAGGAAAGATGGGCGACTTTAATAACAAAAATAATACAACATGGGCGAGCATCACAGCAAGCGGTGCGCTTAACGGTGCAACTAAGGGCAAGAAACGCCCTGGAGGGGGACCAGGAACCCAATCTGCAAAGAAATTGCAAAATCAGACACCATCTAGGTTTATGGTATTTACTGTAAAGCACGCGCAATACATGTACATTCAATTCAACCAACCTTTGTCAAAGGTGGAACATGGGATCAGACTCTTCCTTGGGGATGAGTCACCAACCCTGTGGGAGAAAACATGTGAGGCACAGCCCACACTTTTCCCTCACACGGTGTACGTAGCCACCAACAACATGGGACGCAGCTGGATTGATATTGGTTTTAAAACAGCCAATGAAGCCAATGCTGCAGCAAAAATCTGCGTGGAAATTGCCCTCCCTGAGGGCAAAAAAATTGTGCACCGCACGCACCAGATGGAACAAAGCAAAAACTTTGTTCATATCCTTTGACTCACTCCCCACCAACCTTCCTCATAAGGTAATTGAGGAGGAGCTCCGCAAAGGTCTTGTGGCCTACAGAGAAATCCAACAACTTGAATTACAGCGATTTCACTTAATGCCCAACCTGTGCACGGGCAAAGCTATTGCTGTAATCAACCCCTTCCCAGAAGTGGAAGAGGATTTATCCAGAATTCCCCACGCAGCAGAATTTCACTTTGCAGATGGGGGCCAGTTGGCTGCATTCCAAGTTACACTGGAACGCGCACCACCCATTTGCAACCACTGTGGCTCACTGGGCCACAAGGAACATGCATGCCCTGTAAAAGAGGGCTTAATGGAAAATGATTTTTGTGAAGAAGCTATGGACGAAGATAATGAAAACTTCGCCAAAATGACTGATGGCCACCACCCATTCCGCTGGGGTGAAGATGGACTATACTCCATCGTGGACCCAGCTACAAGTAAACAGCGTAAAGCAGCACAAAAAGCCCGCAAGAGAGCAGCGGCTGAAGCGGCGGCACACGCGGAATCCGCCATTAACCATGGACAAATTCAGGAGGATATTTCAGATATTTACCAAACCAACCAATCAGAACAATATGCCCAAGTTGAAAATTTTCACAGTAACCAGACTGAGCCACAAAGCGTCATCAGTCATGCACATACTGAGGAACAATGCAACCACAATTTGGGTGAAAATGTGGTGCACAATGCAACAAAGTTGAACCTCAAAAATATAAAATCCAATCAACAACCCACATCAAATCAACATGAGACCTGTGCAGGAAAAGTTGATGCAAATGCAAAAAACCGCAATTCCCTTGAATCATTGGGTCAGATCAAGGGAACCAACAATGGCAGTGAAAGAGTTGGAGTACAGACGCAGAGCATGGCCAAAATGAGCCGCGGTGGGATAGGACCAGAGGGTCCTCCCAACTGCTCCTGAGGCGCCACGGGCACCTCAGTGTCAATAGGGACGTTAAATATTGCAGGAGCCAGGGCTCATACATCCCAAGCCAAAAAGCTGGCATTCCTGCAAAAACCTCTTGTAGACATCTTGGCCATCCAAGAAACCCACTGCCTACAAGGGGAAGAAGAATCCTGGTCAACCAGGGTCACACCATCACAATCAGTATGGACATCTCACTGTGGGGTGATAGTCCAAAACAACAAAAAATTTAAAATTACAAATTCATCATCACACTTGCACAGTCGAGTCCTGGTAGCAACAATCACATGCCAAGATGAAATAATTTCGTTAGCATGTATCTATGCACCATGCACTGCAACCAAGAGAAAAAAAATTTTGAAAAAATTTCTACCCTCACCCTCCCACCAGATATCATCATGTTAGGCGATTTCAACTGTTGGGATAACCCCAATACAGATTGATGGCCTAATCCCAGGAGATACCCACCTGGACACATTGAATATTGCACAATGAAGGCATCTCTTGGCTTACAGGATGCTCTTCCCCCAATTCACCAATCCTTCCCCATATGACAAGACCCAACATATGTGAGGGACTGCTCATATCAATGAGTCGTATTGACCAAATCCTCATCCCACAATCCCACCACTCAAGAATCTCTAAATTTACAACAAAAAAGATCAATTTTTCTGATCACCAATTAGTTACGGTGCAGTTAGCGCCAACCCAATCCCACACACAGGTGTCACCTTGGAGAAAGCTTCACCCAGAAAATATAAGATTGCCTGAGATATCTGACTGGGTTGAAAACAAGGCTACAAACCCAGAATTCACAGCCCCATTCACTTCGGATCCCATTGGAACATGGGAAAATTTCAAAAAAATTTAATCAACAAAACCTGACATATTGCATCATGCAAGTACACCGCGGACACAGCCACAATCAAGCGTACCTTGGCAGAACTAGACCACCTGGAAATAAATACTCTGAGATCTGGCTATAGCCCTAATTGGGGACGCAAATGGGCAGAAATTTCAGCCTGACTTAACAATCTCATCTTTGAACACCAACACAGAATCAAAGTATTGAACAAAGGTAAGTTCATAAAGGAAGGCGAAACCTGTTCAACATACTTTTTCTGCCAATTCCACTCCCGTGGAAACCAGCCCACATGCACACAGGTCCGCAAGACCAACGGCACTGTGGCAACTGACCCTGAGGAGGTCAAGGCGGAAGTACACTGCTATTACACCAAATTATATCGCAATATGCCAACAGATCCGCAAAAAATTAAAGAATTTATTCAAACTGCCAAGATACAAAGTACACCACCAAATTACAATATACTATCCCTTATCACATGGGAGGAGCTTTGGGAAACAATTCGCGGTGCACCACGTAGGAAATGCCCAGGGCCTGATGGGATACCATATGAATTTTACAAAAAATATTTTCAACAAATCGCCCCCTCCTATTGGCGTCAATGAACCAGAGTTTGTTGGAAACATGCCTATTACCAGGAGGCCATGAATCCTACGTTATAACCTTGTATAAAAAGGGTGACAAGTTGGACCTGGCCAACTGGCACCCAATTGCACTCTCCAACACTGACACAAAAATTCTAACAAAAATTCTAGCAGCTAGATAAGGCGCAATTGCATCTGACGTCCTATCACCCAACCAGTTTGGGTTTATACCAGGGCGTTCAATATGGAACAACATTCACCCTGTTGCAAATATTTGCCAATCCAAAGCAACTGGTGCCCTGGTCTTCTTGGATCAGGAAAAGGCGTATGACCGTGTTAGCTGGCCATACCTAAAAGAATGTCTACATGCCTTCAAACTCCCACCAAGATTCATAAAATGGGCGATGCTCCTAACAGAATCTGCAACCATGGCTGTATGCGGCCCTTGATTCCTAACAAACAAGATTAAACCACACAGAGGGCTCAAACAAGGGGATCCCCTCAGCCCACTGCTATACAATTTCAGCTTTGACCCACTCCTCCGAGTAACTGACTCACATCTCATGGGGATAACCGCACAAGGACAACCAACAGTCAAGATACTGGCCTTTTCAGATGACTGCATAGCAGGTATAGCAAATAATGAAGATGCCCGACAGCTGGAACACACTCTAGAGGAATACTCCAAGGTGAGCAATGCATCGCTCAACAAAAGGAAGACAGAAATCATCCTCTTAGGCAAATACACAAACAATTGGGCCACAACATCAGAACCTCACACCAACACTCGAAAAAAAACCCAATTATATTACCCTTTGCAACACCTCCCACCACCACTCCTGTCTGACACCTTGGAATCTGGCTAGAATCAGGGGTATATGCTAATGAGACAATGGAAAGTAACCTGTTACAACGGGTATCCAAACGCGTTGCCTCCCTCAAGGGAAGAACCCCAGGACTAACAGGACGAGTTACAGTTGCTAACTCGCTCATCCTCCCAATACTGTGGTACCAGACCCATGCAATAGCCTTCTCACCTACCTTTATAACCTCAATTCGCGCGCTTATCCAGGGCTGGCTGTGGCCTGGCTCTCACCCTCCTATACGGATGGAAACACTATTTGGCCCACGCTCAAGCGGAGGCATGGGACTAATAGATTTTGATAGCCATGCCAATCACATCCTAGGTACTTGGATAAAGGAAATCCTTGCTCCAGACCTCCCGCAACAACATTGGTCCAGAGCAGCAAGGACTAACTTTGCACAGGCGCTCAAATTAACCAACCCACATAGTCCACCCAGACTACTTTCATACCTTGCCAAGCACCCTACTGCAACGGGTCCACATGGAACCTCCCCTCATTTCAAACATATCCTCCAAAATTATCCGCCGTATGGGATGGACCATAGAGAACATGGGTACCATACAGGAAAGGGGATGACCCAGCCCCCAATTCAAATTAAGAAACCCAGAAAACCACCCCCAGAGGGATATGCTCGCAACAACCCCAAGCATAGCTAGGATAGAATACCTAGATATTTTGGACATTCCCTATGATTTAACCACACAGAAAGCAATGTGGAAAATGACACACCACCCACTCCTACAATCAAGGATAAGAGCAAACGCCTGGCGCTGTTTGAGAAGGACCTATAGGATGGCAGACCGCTCCAACTCCCTCCACAAAAAATGTGCAGTATGTGGAGGGGAGGGATCCCTACATCACCGCCTAGAAACATGCCCCCCAACCAAAGCTATATGGCAGGAAGTCGCACGCCTGCTCAAGATTCAAAACGAACAGGAATTCTCGATATCAAAGAGTATCTTCGCGCTCCAGATTGAGTCACCAATCCCATCTACACTCCGCTCCCTAATAATACCCATTGCAATGTGGACATTACACACGATTTCATTAGATGCGTTCAAGGGCATGGTCCCAACCATTCATGGGATTATTAACAGATTTCATGTCCACTTACTAGAGCAATTCCAAGCCTGGCTCTATGGATATATGAGACCAAGACAAAAAGCGCTCATAGAATCATGATTCCACTCTGGTTCCTCCACAAAGACCCTTTCCTTCACACCTGCTCCATAGCAGGGGAAACCCCCTCAGAGTAATGCACCAACCCCCATACCTGGCAGTCGCACTGGCAACAGGGGGTAACTTGAGTACCCTGGGGTGCCCAAATTTTTTTATATTTGTTAGTTATTCTCTTAGTTTCACATATATTCGGTAATGTCTGTCCCCTGGTCAGCTTACCTCAGTTAAATAAAAGAAAGTAACTTTAATGAAGATAGAATGTGAAGTGGATCACGTTTATTGGCGTTCACCCATCTCAGAAGTGGAGCTCCAAGTGAAGCATACAGAGGACACATTACCAGAGAAAAGGACTTACAGCCTAGATATGGAACTATCTAATGCTGCAAGGAAACCTGGAACACAAGACATCTACCTGAAATGAAGAGTATCAGCAGGGCCAACTCAGGTTGAAATTGGGTCCACTGGAAATAGTCCCAAGGAACAGCAGGATCAACTCAGGCTTAAATTGGGTCCACTTTAAATAGTCCTGAGGAGAGAGTGTTTAGATGAGGCTTTGGATAAATAGGAAGCAATTAATCAGGAGAATTGGATTGCTATACCAATGAAGAAATGAAGACAAAACAGGAAATAATTGATCCAAAATAGCGGAGAAAATTTTTTGACTCAATAACACTCAACCAATGATCAGAAGTTTCTGGAGATGAGTTCATCAATTCAGGAGAAATAGGATGAAGCTAATGAGGCCAGAACGACCTGTGTAATTAAGGATGACAATGAATGCCAAAAATCGTTTTCAGAAGAAAAATGATTTGAACAATTGGATGGAACTGTTGGCTAATGAGATAAGAGAATCCAAAGCATCATTTGCCAAAATAAAAGATGTATTAGTACCTGTTGGAAGAATAACCAGTCATGATTAAAGGCCTAATATTCAAGAGTATTGCCAAAAGTTGGTAAGTATAGCCTATATGTGAAGAAACAGCGCTGCTGGTTGTATAGGGAGAAAGGTCAATACTAATCAGAAGTATTAAGCCTAAGAGAAAATATTTGCAATGTTCTCAGCGTACCTCTGAACCATTAAATGGTTATGTCCTGAGATTTTGGTCAAGTCCTAGAAGAGGACCACTTAACCAAATGAATTGTTAAATCTTAGGAGAATAAGATTTTAAACCATGATAACTGGTAGGTTTAAATACCTAGGACTCAGTTTAGATGAGGGGGAAAAGAAGGACCTCCAAACCTTTTTGTATGTTGCAAGTCCCATTGCAAAAGAAAAATACAAAAAATATATATATTATAAAAGATATAAAATATCAATGTTTATGGTCTATGAGTTTCAGACCTAAGAGGCAATGAGAAATCCCAACGGCCAAACTGAGGAAATTCCATCCTTGATGAGATATAATTATCAGCCAGGGTAACCAAGAACATCAACCTATTGGTTGATCAATAGACAACTTGCTGATCTGTTGGAAGGCCATCAAGAGGAGTTGCTTGAATTATTTAAAAAGTATTGGGAAGTATTCTCTCAGGACAACCATGATTTGGGATGTGCATGAGATGTGATCCATAAGATCAATACTGGGGAAAATTTGCCAATCAGGATGAGACCAATCCAATGATCAAAAGCTGCTGAAGTGGTAGTGGAGGATGAAATCAGCAAACTGGTGAAGCATGGGCTTCTAGTTCCATCATTGAGTCCCTGGGCAAGTTCAATTCTAATCATGAAGAAAAAGGATAGCTCCAACCAGGTGGTGATTAACTACTGGAAGCTGAATAAAATTATGAAGAAAGATTCATATCCCCTACCAAGGATTGATTATGCACTGGATTGATTGGGAGAAGCAAAGTTCTTATCTGCGATGGATCTGATTTCAGGATATTGGTAAATTGACTTGCCAAAAAAAACCAAGAAAAATGCGCAATTATTACTGCGCAGGGGCTATACCAACTGACATGGATGCCCCAGGGTCTATGTAATGCGCCTGCAACGTTCCAGAGGTCCATGGACGCTATACTGAGCGACTTGAAGTTGTCATGCATCCTGGTATACTTGGACGATATCAATGTGTTCAGTAGGATGTTTACTGATCACCTACACCTCTTGAAAGAAGTATTCAAGTGACTGTCCGTGGTTAACCTGAAGATTAAGCTGAGGAAGTGTCACTTCTTCAAAAAAGAGTTGGAATATATGGGATTTGTGATCAACTCTAATGGATTGCAGATGCAAGCCCAGAAGATAGAAGCCATAAAACGGATGGCTGTGCCAAAGAGTGTCTGAGACATCCAAGTGTTCCTTGGGATGGTCAGATATTATAGAAGATTTATTTGGGACTTTGCCCAAATAGCTGAGCCCTTATTCCATCTTTTAAAGGATCCAAAAAAAGGATTTGTATGGAATTAAGAAGCCCAAGAATTCTTTGATGAGCTATGCTGGTATTTAATAGATTCTCTGATTCTGAAATATCCAAATTTTGATTGAGAGTTTATTATACAAACTGATTCTTCATTGACGGTGATCAGTGCCATACTAAGTCATGTAGATGAACTTGGGGATTAACATACAGTGGCATATGTGAGCCAGACACTCTCAGCCATTGAGAGGAACTACACTGTAACTGAGAATAAATGCCTTGTGGTCATTTATGCATGTAAGCAGTTTTGGGTGTACATCCATGGAATGTATCTTAAAGAGGTGACAGGCCACTCTTTGTTGCATTGGCTCCACAATTTGAGAGAGCCAGAAGGACGACTGTCCTGATGGGCACTTAAGCTACAGACTTATGATTATGAGATTGTCCACTGAGCAGGGTCTTCTCACCAGGAATGCGGATGGCTTATTGCAGTTACCAATGGTCCAGATGGTATACCCACAGGTGGATGAGCTATTCCAGAGAATGGTCGATGGATAAATTGGGAACTAGCCCCAAGAAATCCAAGGTGCACTTTGGAAAGCAATAGAAAACAATGAGACCATGGATGAACAAGTGTTTAAGATGATCAATGGGAAGCAGTTATTATTCCCAAAGCTGTTGGAAAGAGCAGTTATAGTACAAGCCGCTCATAAGGTTGTCAGGCATGGAGGCCTGAGAAAAACAATTGATCATATTCATCAGTATTACTACTGGGAGTCCATCAACTACGATGTCATGGATTATCTAGCTTGTTGTGTGGAGTGGCAGCTGCACAAACCACATAAGAATACAACTGGATGCTGGCTGGCTCACCCTGGATTTGCCTGGCATACGGTGTCCATTGACATAATGGGACTGTTTATGATGAGCACAAGGGGAGTCAAGTACATTATAGTTGTCATTGACCATCTGATGAGATGGGTCAAGACAAAGGCTCTGGTGAAAGTAGACGCTACCAGCACCTCGAGGTTCATCCTGGATCAAGTAGCATATAGACATGGATGTCTGCAGGTCCTTCTTAGCAATAATGGGACAAACTTTACATCTCATGTGATCCTGCAATTGAATGAGATAATGGGGATCAGAGGAGTCGTTTCAGTACCCTACTGGCTAGATATGAATGGACTGGTAGAACGAGTGAATGGAACTCTGGCCAAGATGCTGAGGAATCTGGTCACAGGTAGAACTTCCACGTGGGGAATGTACTTGAGTTTAGTGACATTCACCTACAATATCAGTCATCATACGGTGATGGGAAAATGCCATTTGAATTGTTATATGGGAGAAAGTCTGCATTGCTGCTGATTTTATATTTGGTGGTGGAACCAACGTCAGCGATGAGTGCCAAGCAGTACTTGAATTGACTGATGAATATCCTGATCAATATGCAATCTCAAGCATTTGATACTACATTGAAAAAAGGATATGAGTGAAATTGATGGACAATAAGAACCAACTGGCATTACCAGAATATCAAATAGGCATAAGAGTTTCCTATTGCAATAATCATGGTTTTGGAAGAAGAAAAAACTAGATGCATTGCAGTTGGGTCCGTTTGAAGTGATTGCTAAGATGGCGACTGATGCTTACTCCATCAAGAATCTCTTGAATGGAAGAGTTGTGAATCAAATCCATGCTAAGTATCTGAAGTAATGGATCAATGAAAAGATAAAAGGAGTTTCCAAAGGACAATGAATTACTAAGTTGGTCATGTCCTGATGATTATGTCAAGTCCAAAAAACGGACCTCTGAACCAATCTAGATGGTTAAGTCTTAAGAAAGGACCTCTGAACCATAGAGAACTGCAGGTTTAAGTACCCAGGACCCAGTTTGGGGGAAAAAATAAAAAGATGGACCGCTGAAACAAAACAAGGTCAAATCCCATGAAAAAAAGAAGAATAAGAATAAAAAATTGATAAAAGATATGGGAAAAAAGATTATACACTACATAGAAAAAACTGATATAGTTGTATAATTTTTGTTTTTATTAATTGTCCTTGATATGGGGATGGTTCTGCTTATGTCGCCTCTTGGGGGAAGGAGGATGGATTGTGGTAGGAATGAACAGCCTATCAAAATTGATGTGAGATTGGATGCTAGTGAGGGCTAGACCTACATGAAACCACGTTCTTTGAGCAGACACAAAGTCTTGCAAGAAAGCGACTAGGGGAAGGGAAATTGAAATGTCAGAAGAAGCCAATTGTAAAACCCCAGAGTGGGGAGGAAAGCAACAGTATAAGAAGAGGCAATTGGTGAATAACCCTGAGTAATCCCAATATGGTACTGGAGATGGAAGATTAGTCTTGAGTGCCTGACAATGGGCTTCATCAAGAACACCAGACATATGGGCTGGCAGCGAACAAGAGATGCTTGATGAGGGTTGCCAAATCATGCCCCCTACTAAAGCCATCAGCAGAAGATACTGATGGGAAGCGCCGGCAAAGAGATAGTTGTGCAGGGAGTAAATGGCATCCTGCAAGCGACAACTATGGGCTTCTCAGAAGCTGAATCTGAAGGAACAGTGAAACCTGGGAGAGGCTTGAAGCTTCATGGACCAACTTCAAAGAACTTGGCTGGCAAAGCGAAGAGCATAAGTGGCAGTATCCCAATCTAGGATGTTCTCAAGATCAGAGGGATTCAGCGCTAGGTACAAAGCCTCAGTGACTTGGGCCCAGAGTTCAGAGCAGGGGAGCTTGAAATGAATACTGTTACTGATGGTGAGCTTGGTAGCCAGGACAGCAGGTTTGTAGTATTGTCCGATTTGGAAGAGGAACTCAGGAAGCAGGTCCAACCCAGCAAGAAAAGAGTGATTAAGAGTGAAAGGCATAATCTCCAGAGCATCCATGATGATGGTCAGTGCATCAGTGAAAGGAGCCAAATCTAGGAGAGTTTCAAAATACAATTCTGGAATTGATAACAGAGGAAGAATAAGCTGAGAGTTGTTCAAAATAATTGCAAGCCTGGTTTCAGAGAGATTAGTTATTGTTTCTGGTAATCCAATGGAAGGACTAGCCGCTGGCACCAGACTAGGCATATGAGTCCTGGAAGGACTGTAAAAGAGGTTCCATCATGCATCCTGACTCATCTTCTGGAAGAGCTGGAGGTCTTGATCAGACAAACTATTTAGAAGCTGCTGGTAGCGTGACTTGGAATTTGATATATGAGCTGGATGAGAGGGGGATGTCAGACTTATATGGAAGTCAACATTATGCACTCTACAATCCATTAAGCTCTAATTTTGGAGAAATTAATCTCAAAATTAATGGGATAAGCTCTCTAAGAGAAGAATTAGGAATGAATTGAGCTAAAAGGTTATGAGAGAAATAACGAGGGCAAACATAAATAAGTATTCTTAATTGGGCTGCAAAACAAACATCAATGGCAAGAGTCTCCTGTCTAGTTTGAGGAGAAAATAAGAAAATCAAGGACGCTGGACCAAGAATCCTGAATATGACAGCAGGTCATATTCCCTGATGGGGAAATGGATCCTGAGACTAATATAATCATGAGTAAATTAATCAGCCTGGCATGACAGTAGATAGTGGGGACTGCGCTCTGAGTAGGCGGTAGCAAGGAGGAAGAGGAAGAGCGCCACATGCTGAAGGTCATCCCAAGCAGTGTTGAGTATTGATGATCATACTCCGCTT
Organism: Massospora cicadina; assembly: GCA_022478985.1. Lineage (NCBI taxonomy): Eukaryota > Fungi > Entomophthoromycota > Entomophthoromycetes > Entomophthorales > Entomophthoraceae > Massospora > Massospora cicadina. The sequence continues at coordinate 57,813 of JAKSZP010004060.1, read as the reverse complement.
GAGTCAATGAAGTATTTGACTGAGTGTCTGAAGTGGTGTTCTCATGCCCCTGTCCTTTTCTCGCTGGATTTCTAGGCAAGAGGGGGTGTTGGGATTCCTTGCCCATATTCCCAGCCTGCTAGATTACCAGGAATCACTAGGGGATAATTTCCTGAGGCGAAGTGAATTGGAAATTGGCTGGCTCAAGTTTTAGAGTAACTAATTTGGGGGATTTTGGGATATTTGCCTGGTCATATCCGTCAGGGATTGATCCAGATATATACTTGAGATCTCGTAGGTGGAGTTGCAAACAAAATACGGGCATCTGATAATGATTAACTATCAGGTGTACTGATTGGGATTTATTGGATTTCATCACCAACTGATTGGGAATGAATAGCAAGTTGTGAGGCGAATGATGCCACCTGCAACTAGTGAATTGATCAGTTGTTGCGTGACCTGCCTTAATGGGTAATAAGTCCCATTACCTAAGCAGGTCGCTAGCCAAATATGGTTGGTTCTCTTGGATCAAGAGGAAAACGTTAGGGACACGTTTTCTGACTCTTTCCATTTAGGTCTTAAGGATGTCCAATGTCAGAATCCTAGCCAAAATGGGAAAGACCATTGCTGCTGGGATGAGGATGGGTGATTCAATGGTAACGGCTGCCATTTCATTGAAGAGGTGTCAACCAAGGGTTAGATGACCGAATCACCACTATAAATTCCCTAGAATTCACTCCTAATAAAAAACAGATAATTAGATCATATTACAGATATATAGTTCTAAGTTGTTCATATGGTATATAGTTTAAGTAGAAAACTATCATCAGCTTTAAATTGTGCTATTATTCTTCAAGGATATTATTGCTGTGTGCTTTAAATGAGAGACTCTTAGTGAAAAGAGTAAAGATCTGAGCGGGGATCTAGAGAAGAAGGAGACACAATCGGAGATTGCTGCCAAACATGTGTTAGACCAAAGAGACTGTCACCAGGGAATCACAGAGGAGATTGGGTTGGACAAAACGAGGGAATGAATCCCTAGATCATGACATCTCAAGTATTTAATAGGGAATACTGGTTCAGTGTTGGGCTGAGATATAATAATTTACACTCAACTATGGATAATAGTCGTCATACTATTATCAACTGATAATCTAGTATACTATACAACGCAGATGAAGTGCACAAGAAATTGAACCTGTGCAGTAAAAAGATTACTGTGGTTGTTCGCCAATAAGAACCAAACCAGTAAATTTTTACACAAGGATAGATGTCATTTTAAGTGAGGCGCTAACAGAAGAGTTGGGCACCAAATTCTCTATATATTCCCTTGCATTTTATAAATAAAGCAAAATCTTATTATTTTCATTTATATTTAGCCTATTATACATTTGTTGTATTTTACTCTTGAAATTAGATAAGAAGGATCAGATATCCTTTGGCTAGATACTGCTGTAAAGTTCTCTGCAGCTCCTGCATCAAGAAAAAGGGATAGTAGTTTCACTGAGAAGGACACTGAACTATAATTGCTGGATATGTCCCAGGAGAGAACTTCTGAGCTAGAATTAGTGGTCAATTCTTAAGGGTTATTCTCTCTTAAGAACCGCTAAAGCTACTGTACTAGGTTTAGTTCTGTTGTAATTTAGAGTTCTAACTCAAGAGGAGGAGTTGAATGGATATGCTTTTCCTTGTTGTCTGGAGAGTTTATTAGTATCTTCCACAGTTGGTTGAAAGAAGGTTGTTAGTATCTGTTTCAAGGAAAAATATGAGCAAGAGAAATACATGATTGTGAAAATTTCAGCTGGATACTGGTCTTCATACTAGTATCAATAACCCACATTTTATATTAGATTATATATCAACATCTATTGATTACACATACCGGAAACCTTTGCTGTAGACTGGGAAGCTAAAGTGAGCTACATAGCCAAAAGTTAACATTTGGTACTAATTACTGAGGGTATTTGAGTACACAGCTCCCCAGATTTCTAAAATAAGACAATGTTGATTGGAAATCCCATATCCAAGCTAGCCATTACTTATAACTTCTGAATTATTCTTCTATTTTGGTTATAATTCCTTCAAAATCTAGTGAAAAGGCTAGAACATCTCTGAAAATTGCATCAAGCTTCCTTGTGGTCTCAGATACTTCTTTAAATCACTAACTGTGTATGCTCAAGGTGGATCAAACCAATATGGCAAGGAACTGGACATCATCTCTAGCTTTTCAATTATTAAACAAACAATGACTTAATGAGGTAGGTATCATCCTAGATTTGGGCATCATCAATATTTTTGCCATTCAAGTGCTCTGGGACAACAATCTCAATAGGTTTGCCTAAAATGAAATAACCAGTATCTTCTTAACCTACTTCAGAGTCATCACTATAATAGCTCTTAATACATGTGAGGTGAGCGATTGGCAATGTTTTGGTTTCAGATACTATAGAGTGGTTGACTTTAGAGATACCTGACACTAAGCTGACTTCCCGTTTCCCCTGATTGAAAAGAACAGGGTTCTTCTTGAAGCACTCATCTTTGGTGTGGTTATTTTTTTACATAAGTTACACTTAAGCTTGTACATTTTCTTTGTATTTTCTTCTTTCACAGTATAAATCCTGGGTTTTGTGGGTGCCTTTTGGGTGGTTTCCGGCTTGTGTATATGTAGTAATTTGGAGCTAAATGATCAATCATCCTTAATAATTAGCACCATCTGTAACTCTCTGGGATGCTTGCCTTAGTTTTACTTCTACTGCACAAGTCCTTGATATATGTGTTAATTGAATTCTCCCAATTGACTAAATTGGAGCAGTAATAGTATGAAGACTATTACTTAAGTTGAGCTTTATTAAATCCACGTTGATTTTGAAGTCCAACGCTAAACTGGTGCATGCCCTTCCTATCTTTGAAGATATCTCTGAAATGACAAGGGACTATTCCCTCCTCTCTTCTCTAAACTGGTAGGACTCTTTCTTATTCTCTTCTTGCAGAGCCTGGCGGAGATCTTGATAGCCAACTACTTTATACAAATGATATCCTATCCTTAAACTCTCATTATAAAGGCCAGCTATATAACCAATGTATAAAAGTCTAAATTACAAAAATAATTGCTAAATCTTTATCTTTAATTTGAGGGAAACCAAGAGTATTTATAGGTAAATTGGAACTTTTGTTGCCTTCCAACCCTTCAACCTTCTCCAGGTTATCAATAAATGCTTCCCTGCATTCATTAATTACACCAGAAGTTGTTTTATAAGATTTGTCAGTTCTTCAACAACTTCACAAACTCCTCCTGTCAATTGGAAAAAAACCCAATTGACTTAAACAAAAATAACTTGATTGCTAATATAAAATTGACAACCTAATTACTCGCTTATTGTCAGATATCATCCTTAATGAGAATTAAGTAATATGGTGTATTTTTGGATCAACCATGGCAAATTACCTAATATTCATAATGACGAATTAGCCAAAAATAATTTATCAAAAAATGTCAACTCTCAAATCCACTAGTGGGACAAATTACTTAGTGAATAAGCACTTATTGTAATCTAAGAAGCTGGGTAATATGATCATATCAAAATCCTGACAGTAGATCAACCACATCTGCAACTTTTTATGTCTAGGACAGAGTTGAAGCTTTTTTTGACTGAGTAATATACATGGCCAGGCTGGGATTAATATGTAAACCAGAAAGATCTGCTGCTATGGCATCATCCAGTGTGAGAAGTTTTGAGGTCATTAGAGTTTGAGCCACAGTATAGAAGCATTCCAAAAATTGTAGCTAGGGTTTTAGTTTGGCATAATGATATTCTCATGAAATCCTTTTTCTTCATACTCAAGATTTTTCTGGAACTGAAACCTTGATAAGCACTTCTTTCTCTTTGTCACAAGTATTCAAGTTGTCCATGTGGGGGACCATAATTCTTATGCCATTCAACTCTAACAAGATAAGTTATGTTTAATCTTTTAATGATCAGTTGCACATTCCATTATGGCCTTGTGGACATAAAGGAACAATGCAATACTTCCTTCTTCAGGTGTAAACTTGCCCTTGAAGGCAGGTTTGAAGGTAACAGCTTCCATACCTGAAACAACATATACTACAGGAGCGCCTTGTTAAGCAATTCTGGTACATACATCACTCTACTTGAATTTTCAAGGATTTTGGTGGATGTGACCTTTTAATTGTTAAGTTTCTGTTCCATTTTTTCAATGATAAATCTGGTGTGAAGTCAAGCAAATTAATTCATTATTTTAAAACTTTATCATTATCCAGGTTCTTAAAGTGAATGTTGAGGGCATTAATCTGTTGATGAGCAGTAAAGGGGAAATTTTGTAAGAGGTTTCTTTATAAAACTACAATTCTCTGTTTAGAGTCCTCCTTCATTTCCTGCACTCAGCGCTTTAAAGGGGGTCTGTTCATCTTGTCTTTTAGATCTTCTATGAGAGAGTTCCAGCATTACTCAACCACAATAAGGTGACAATTAATATAGTTAGAGTCTTCTCAGCTCGCTGGTTTGCTTCTTAATTTGCTCTCCAATTTGTTAAGTCATTCAAGAACTGAGTGGGTAGCCATATGGGTTGCACAGGATAACAGATCCTTTTTCAAGGTTCACTTGGGTAATAAGGTTCTGTGACACCAACTAAGCTTCTGAAGTTTGGTGGGCTTTAAGTTTGTTGTTTTGTTTTAAAGCAAGCTTTAATTTAGTTTCAAGTTGATTAAAAAATTTTCCTCATTATGTCAACTAGTAGAAACTTGGGCAGTCATTTTACCACGGACTGAAGCATCTTGATACTGAAGCTCTTGGGAAACGTTTCAAGTAGTTCTTGATATTCTTATTAGACTCCACAAGGTCCTTTTTGAGGAGTTCTATAGTTTTCTCCACATACTTAATACCTCTGTAAGCAATGGTCCCCATTTGGTTATGGTGTTAGATGGTATAGGAATAATTTTCTTCATTTGTCTACATATGTCCCCACTACTTTGTGACGCTGATTTTTAAACTTGCTTGTAAGCCAATCTTAATGCCATTTGGGTATTGATGTGCTGATGGAGTTCTTCTATATTAACACCTAATTTACACAATATAGTAAAGTGCAGAGTGTACAAAGTGCATGAAATATCTGAATATGTTTGCACTTGAGTTGTATTTCTTTGGGAGTGCACCCAATACATACTAATTCATAAGAGTCCTGTCAACAGCAGGTACTCTTTTAAAGCTGTCTCTTTCTTCTTGATATATAATTCCCCAAGTTAATTCTTTGACAAGCGCTTTTAATTTCCAGGTTAGTCATTAGATTCTGGGATCTCTATTTAGTGTTCTTGTACTTCTTTAAATGTGACCAAAAGCGGACTTCCCATTTTGGTCATCATCTTCAAAATTTCCATTGTGCACTCAGCATGTTACACTATTGATTAGATTAACTTCCAAGATGCAAACAATTAGTTGCAGATTCTTTAAGCAATGGCTGTGTCCCTTGTAGTGAGCACCAGCCTGTATGGCTTTCATTTTTGAGATTCTTGATGGTTCTAATCCTAAGAAGCACAACAGGCAACATCTGCTTCAAGATGTGGACTTTTACAAATATCTTGTTATTTTAATTAAAAATCCAAGATTTTCTTATATTCTGACATATAGTGTATTTATATTATAATTATAAGAAAAGGGCTTAATAAAATGAAGTCACCAAATGGGAATTCAGATAGAAAAGCATACCTTTATAAGTAATTATTGAATTACTATTGTCATTTGTATCATATATATTTATTATAAGTAAAGTAAAAAATATAATGATTTGTGCGGGCTATCTGAATTATAATCTTCATTAATCTCACATCCAAACTCATATATACCTTTGTAGCCTAACTTTTATAGGTGGTACTGCGCTCTAAATGGCCCATTTGGATAAGACTTTGTAATAATTAAGTCAATCTTTCAGGAAGATTCTGGTCCTTGTACTCTTTTAAGGGTACTATTCAATTTGCAGCCCTTTAAGTTATTTGATAGAGACATTGCTTCCCATTCTAAGTTCTATTAACTTGGTTAATTAATATTTTATACTGAGGATTTATAGCCTTGAATTGAATCCAAAGAGTTTTCAGAAATTATTTTAGAATCACTATTCTTTGATTTATTCTTATACTAAATTAGAATTTTCTATAATACTTAAAGTAGACTTGCTCATTGAGTTATTTAATGAAATTGCTTAGTCAATATTCTTCTTAATCTTCCTGTTACTCAGGTATCTGGCATGAAATAAAGGCTAAGTAGTTTTAATGGTTCTAAGGAAGCTCATGAGTTCAGCTTTATTGTTTGGGATGGGACAAGCGAAAATTACCTTATCCTTAAAGGGGTTAGTGAGCTTTCCTTCTGATGAGATTATGTATTCTAGCAATGTTAGCTCCCTAGCACAGAGCATTAGTTTTGATTCATTAATTCTAAGTTTCACTTATTCAATCCACAAGAGTATTTCTCTTAAGTCTTATAGATGTTATTGGAAATTACTGGGAAAGATGGTAATATACCAAGGTAGATAACGATACCCCAATTTGTTAATCTGCAGAATGATTCATCCATAACTTTTTGTAATATTCTCAGAGCTCTGGTAAGCAAAGGCATATGAGAGTATTTTAATTATCTTAATTTGGTGACAAAAGCTATTTTTGGAAATGGATTCTTCCTCCTTCATCAGTTTGTAGTATTATAAGAAAAAGTTAATATTGGTGAAATACTGTGTACCCTATGGCGTTATAAATATCCATAAACAGTGGCATCAGGTATATTTTTTTCTTGGTTAATAAGCTCAGTATAATTAGTCAATGGACTACTGGTGTTTTTAATTCTTCTTGGGGACAAATATGTTGGGTAATGCCCATGAGTATTGGGGGGTTGATAAGGCCACAGGCCATCCCCTTTTTGTTTCCGCCTCAATGAATTTTTCCTGAGCTTGAGGCAGGCGGTAGGGCATCTGATGATAGGTTTTACGTTGTAAAACATTAGTATGGTGTGAACCCAGGGTCAGGAGGGGAATATTATCACCATTGCAGCAGAAAAAATCTTGAATTGTTAAAGGAGATGCATTAATTTCTCCCTTTGTTGATCATCCTTTTGAGTTAGTGAATAAATCTTTTCTGCTAACTTATTGAACAGTAGGTAGACAGCTATGAGGAGCATCAGCAGGCTTCTCCAAGTTAAAATAGGTAACTGTTAGAGGTTTTATGCCTTTTTTTGTTTTCATGAATCATTGATCCAATTTGAAGTTTGCTTAGATTTAAAGTTTCTTTGGGTCTTTTTTAGGAAAGAATTAACAGAAAGTGTTTGTTGTCAAAAACTACTATGACATTATAGCATATTTTAACTGCTATCTCCACTAGATGGCCAGATTTGACTGCAACAAGATCGCTGAGTTTCACCATCCATTAGAAAAACCATGTCACTCTAAATAATGTCTTCATAGTCAATGTTCAAAAGGAATTTCTTGACTACTTTATCCGCTTATAAGCCTATATAGAGGAGGATGGAAACAGTGTATCCTCACGGAGCCTATAGTGTGGGGAGCTTCCATGTGGTGAATAGAAATTCTTGTTTTGGACCCCCATTTTAAAGCTAGATTAAAATAATAGCTTGATAGAGGTATTGACGTAATGTGGGTCTAGATTTGCACAGGTTTTTGAGAGATATCAAAATTAAGTGTTTATTTTAAAATCTTTGAACTGAGATCTCTTTAGTTGGTATGGTGCCAGATTAAGAGCTAGCATAGTGAGTTGCTGTGGATTTCAAAATTTCTGGCAGTTGTTTTATTCATTATCAGAATAGTTTCTTTAGGGACAACTTCTGTATTGCCCAGTTTGTGTCAAGACTATAGGTTTTCTATGGCCTGCTTGGCAAATTATGATATGTGGAGGTGTTATTGTTGTGTTTTCTTCTTGGCCCATCATAATCTTCCATAGGCACACCATGCAGTTCATCAGGTTCTTTCTGCTATTTTTTGATAGTATATCAACTTTGATTCTCTTTGTTGGGTCATGATAATTCCTGCTGTTGGCTAATTCTTCTTGATTGCAATTTTACAGTAGCATGCATCTCTTCTATAAGGAGTTGTCAGGCCTGTTTTGCTTCTTGTTTCATGGATGGATACTATATCTAATGGAGGGGTGGCTTAAGCTGTACTGGTGGTAGCTTAGCATATGGGTGCTGGTAGTGCATTGATTCTATTCTGCAGTAATCATTTGGTGTTTTCACAGTATAAGGGTGTGTGTATGACAGGTAGTGTCCCATTGGCACTCCCTATATGCAATTGGTGGCAGTTTGTAGTATTGGTAGGTACAGACTGTACAAAGTTTTCTGACCCAGGGGCTGGTGGTACATCATGGATTTTTTGGTTGAATCTGGTGGGACATCTTTTATCTAGATGCGACACTTTACAGTGCCAGCAAAGATTCTTACACTGCCTGAAATGATGCTCAGGTTTGATGTAGTTTTGGAAGTGGATGTTGCTTTGTGGAGGTCATCCCTGAACTAGCATATTGAGTTGTTGCACTTTCTCTGAAAGGGTGTTCATCTGTGAAATAAACTCAGAAGGAGGACTAATTAGCTGTAATTTTAGGGGTGGTCTTTCTCTAGGATCTGCTTCCTCTATATTAGTCCTTCTGGCTTTCAAGTTGTTTGAATGGAAGTGAGCTAGAATTGCTAATGGCAGTAGATTTCAATTGCATAGTCAATGCATGAAGTTTGTGCTATGAGGACATTATTAAGGTATGCTATTTCCTAGTGCATCACAGATTATTATGATAACTGTTGGTTTGTATTATTCTATCCTTGGTTGCCAGACTGGTGATGTTACCCTAAGAGGTCTTTTATTTGTTTAGAAATTGGAAAAAATTATATTTATTGAATTTATTTTACAGAATTTTTTGTAGAATTGCATAGTTAATCAGAACTTAGTGTGGGCACATTCTTGCCATTTGTTTCAGGTTTCAAATGAGAGGTTGGCACTATTCCATCTCCTTGGTGCACCTGTGAGAAGGCTTGGAACCTTGTGGAGTCATTGTTAATTTCTCCCATTGTAGTTGTCTCCCTATGAGTTGTAAGCTCCAGTCATTTATCAATTGGTCCATTTTCAATTTTTGATATGATATATATCCTATAGCTGGGGTGGTATATTCAAAATCCAGGCAAGTATGAGATCATAGCATGATAAGCTTAAATTATTATAAGTGTGTATCATTTTTGCATAGTTTAGCTAATAATATCAACTGAATAAAAAATAACTTTATTGTAAATGGCAATCAGTAAATTTACTATAGATTGACCAATTAAATCAGCCAAAAAAAATGAGGTAATATATATATATAGATACTTAAAAGTTTACCATATAGTTGACTGATAAAATCAATTAAATAAGAACCAAATAAGTAAAAACTGTCAACCTTATGCCTGAAAAATTGGACTAATCAAGTCAACTGAACAGTTATATATATATTATAGAATATTTGTGTCAAGTTTATCTGATATTGGTAAATAGTCTAGGAGTAGGTGTTGAAATAAATATATATTTATAATGATTTATTTATAAGATGATTTTCTAAATTACCACAACTAAAATGCTACCTAATTTAATATAAATTAAATAAATATGAATATATCTGCCAGCTACTTGTCTGCTGTCATACACAGTTTTAGTTAGGCTAATCCAACCATTATTTAAGTAATCTAACCATCTCAGGTATTATTCTTTTAAAAGTTAAATGTCAAAACATAATGATAGGATCCTATTATAACAGTAGATAAAATATTAAGAAAGTTTCTAACAACATTTAGTCATAAGGCATATATCATGCATTAAGTTTTTTATCATAAGGTAAAACTTGAATCATTTTTCTAGAGTTTGTCAGGTGTAAAGCTATATTAGCATCATGGTCTGGCTCTGGAAGGCATTTGCAGGTATCTTCTTGAAAAGATCACTATTTTGGTATGGATGTAGCAGATTATGCTGGATTCCATAATAGGATGCTAGCATGGCAGAGTAAGTATCAGGATTCTCTGGTTTGTCAGTCATTGTCAACCATCTTGGGTGGTTTATTTAGATAAACACCCAGGGAAAGGTTTTTTATCAAATTAAAATAAAATAATACAGAGGAGTGGTAGCATAGTGGAGTGGTTCCTGCTCCATTCTGAGTCGGGTTTTGATTGACAGGTTCGAAATCAGCACAAGCTAAAAAACTCGGCTTGGTATATTTGTCCCAAGTTGACCCGCCTCGTTTATTTTAACCGGCTTTGAAAAAGAAGGTTATCAACTCGACCTGTATATATGTTTTTTCTTTTTTTTTCTAGATTTGTTCGAGCATAACTCTGAAAATACTGGACCAATTCGGATGATCATCTTCAAAAATAGATGATGCTCCAACTTAGGTCCTATTTTACTTTTGTAAGTATTGGGCAAGTATCTGCCCATTAATTTAGTAAATAGCAGAAAGGGCTCGGAAGCGATGGATACTTGTGGGACTAATACAGCTCCGGATAAACTTTTTCCGGCATCGGTGAAGCGATAGCTTCGAAGCTCTTTTGATATGTCATATGGCTGGGGGTATGTTCAAAATTCAGTCAGTATGAGCTCATAGCGGGATGAGCTTAAATCATTATAGATGGCTATTGTTTTTGTATAATTTGACCAATAAACTCATCTAAATTTAATAAAAATGAATTATTTTAGATAACGATCAATAAATTTACATAGATTGACTAATAAAAGCAACCAAATCTAATAAAATGAATTACTGTAGATGGTAATCAGTAAATTTAGTATAATTTGACCAATAAATTCAACTAAATTTAATAAAATGAATTATTAGATATTTGTTTATAAGATAATATATATAGTTGGTATACAATGAGATATAATTTTATAGAAAAATAGTAAGGGTTCAAAAACAATACATAGAGATAGTAATATTTAATAAAAGTAGGAAAAAGAGCCACTTTTAAAAATATACTAATTTTTTGATGGGAAAAGAGCTGGGGGTAAAGTTTTTTTGGGAAAAATGAACCTTCTCAAAAAAAATTTGGGAAAAAAAGAACCTCTTTAAAAAAGCTCTAAAAAGTATGAAATAATCGAGAAATTAAGCCTACTCAATAAAACCCTTTTTGAAGTCGGCACCATATTTTAACTGACTTATAATAGGTATTTATAATTTTTACACTCAGTACTATTTATTTTAAGTTGCTTATAGTTTACACTTGGATCCAATCCAGACATAAGATATAATTTGTATTTATGAGCAAGATTCTATAATTTAGTTTAAAATATGGCACCGACTTCAAAAAGGGTTTTATTGAGTAGGCTTAATTTCTCGAGTATTTCATACTTTTTAGAGCTTTTTTAAAGGAGGTTCTTTTTTCCCAAAAAAATTGTAAAATAAATTAATACAAAAGCAACTTGAACTCTATATTCTCTTAATTTATTGATAAAATAACAAGTGGTTTTTATACCCATTCCTAGGGAGTTTCTAGAGCCTAGAATATTATAGGCTCATCAATGGAATTCATGATAATAATAAAAATGAATATTCCTCGAATGGTTAACTCAATCACCGAATATTGGAAAATGGCTAAACCGTTTGACTATTCCAAGCATTTATAAAATTAAATTTTATATAGAAACAAGCGGAGTTGCCCGGCGTCGCTCGGGTTTATTTATAAGCTCACATTGACATAGCCTAAAGGCTGTGCCAGCACCATGCATGAGCCACTCGGACTAACAGCTTCGCTGTTGCCCTCGCAGCTGGTGAGCTGGTTATCCTAAATTTATTTAATAACTACTTAAAATATCTGATTTTGTTTAGTTTCGGGTGATCAATTTGATGAACTATTAGCTAATATTTGCCAATTCTCACCCACTCGCCTAAATAGGTTGGGCCTATTAGATTCGATAATTTCAGATTTGATAATATTCACCAATTTTCACCCACTCGTCCAATTAGATTGAACATATCAGACTCGAAGGTTTCAGATGTCAGTCAGTACATCTGTCAATGTGTTTAAATAGATATGATTCGAATCAATCAAATTAAATCTACCGTCACGATGTTAAATGGCGTAAAAACAAGTTATGCAGAAGAGCAAAACCAGATGAATTCTGTTTGGCAGTCTGGAGTAAGCTATAGGGGTAGCTCGACAGATTCCTCGCTTACTTCTACAGGATGACCATCATTTATTCCCTTATAGCGCGCGGCTCTACTATTTTAGCGGAGCACGCCACTTCGTCTGGGAATTTTACTACTAGTAAACTCCTCCTTTATTTAGCAAGCGTTCTGACACTTGTTTTTTCTTAACAGTTACACAAAGCATTCTTGAGAAAAATCCCTCCTGGCGATTCTAAGCTTACTTATATATATGACAGGTAGACTAAAATTTTACCTTTTTCTTATTCATCCTACAGATATCTTTTTCATTATATTTCAGAGAATGGTGTGATTTACCTTTGCATGGCTGAAGAAACTTTTGGTATTATGCGTTTATTGTTTGTCCCTCAATATTGTTAAGGCAGACGCATTCCATTTGCCTTCCTGGAAGACATTAAGAAAAGATTTACTCAGTTCTACGCTGAAGAGTTTGTGCGTTCAGCTCCAGTCTACAGAATTAACGAGTTCTCTAAAACTCTTCAGTCAAGAATGGTATTTGAAGTCGTATTTTCTTAATATTTTTAGGAATTTTATTCTAGTGATCCCTCTGCAGATCGTATCCGGCAAGTAAGGGGTGAAATAGCTGGCGTTAAAGACGTGATGGTTCAGAATATTGGTAATTATCCTATAGTTTAAAATAATAAATTTAATTTAGAGCGGGTGTTGGAAAGAGGAGAAAGAATTGATATACTTGTTGACAAAACTGATAATCTTAATCAAACCTCATTTGCTTTTCGCAAACGCAGCACAGCTTTAAGGGTAAAGTTTTAGAGGGTTTATTTAATCTTAGAAGAGATCCCTTTGGTGGAAAAATGTTCGTTTGATGTGCATGCTGGCATTCGTTATCATCGTAAGCTTCCTCGTTATCGTTTGCTTCTAACTGTGTTTAGTTTTGTTCTACCTCGCTGTTTCTTCAGCCTGTGGGTTTCCTCGTAAGTCTTCAATTTTATACCTGTTTGATGATTTAAAATTGTGATTTTCGTACTTGACGTCTCTCAACCCTTACTTGTTTACTAATCTAATTATCTAAAAAGTTTTAGATAAATGTTTGGGGAGCCATTAGAACTTTCTGCCACAAACAAGCTTTTATGTAAGTCGACTTTTTCTAACACCGCTTATATACTTTACGCATAAATTTATTATCTGCTTTTTTGTTTAAAACTTATTCTTGTGTAAATTTCTATTGCCTTTGTATTGCTGACTTAAGGTTAATTCAAATCTCATTTTGCGTTATAGATTGAGGCTTCGTACTATAGCATCGTGCCTGGATGCTTTCGAGTTGCTTTCCTACTTTGCTTTATAATATTATGCTAAGTCTTATTTTTTGATTTCAGCATATCATCTTATAATGTTTGCTGCTTGGCTTTTTCAACAGCATATTTATTTCAATCTTCTACTGCTTAAAATAAAAATAAAATCTATATTTTTTGGGCAACGATTAAACAGCGTAATCATGCTAATGATGTATTACATAATTAGCTTAACTATATATCTTTTTTCGAGCCGAATTATATGTTGCCGACTAAGCATTTGCATGTAAAGTTTTATTAGTCTTTATAACCAATACCACGGCATTGGCAGCAGAACTTAAACTTTGTGATAAACGCTAACAAGATGATAATAATAGGATATAGATTAGTAATAAAAATTCTAACTATAGTTACGCAATACATTCAAGGTGAATATTCTTTATGCATTTAACTCTTCTTGGTTGAGTTTAATGTGATATGGATCAACTTTATCAGCATAATTAGTTTATATAAGAAGGCGTATTTTGCCAAAATTTGTGCATTAGATATTACAATTAGGGTCACCGCTTAAAAATATTAGCCTGTTACAAATAATCAGTATTCTTTTATCCTCAATGATAGTCAGACCAACTTGCAATATATGTGGCTCACAATTCTTTGAGTATTATGTTTTATACAAAACAAGAGAACTAAGGGATATATTATGTTAAAAACATGTATGTTATGTGTTAAGTACAGGATGCTAGAGAGTGGTATTTTGTATCATATTCAAGACTTTTATATCTTTTGGTATGAAATGGTTTGCATGAAACAACTTTAAACCGATGAAAAATCATTTCCGATGCTTTGATAATGCTTTTTATAACTTAAGCTATATAAAATGGCCGAGTAGATAAAGTAAAATTAGAATCGAAATTTAAGGGTACTTTTTAATAGCAAACCTGTACAAATTGTTTATTTAAGTATGATAATGTGAATAAGTCTTTGTGGTGTAGTTGGTTATCACATCTGTCTAACACACAGAAGGTCTCCAGTTCGAATCTGGACAAAGACATAATTTTTATAATTCTCTTGAGTTTCAATTTCCCTGCTTGAGATAAAACTTCAATTAACATATCACATTATTTATCTCTTATCCCTCGGTTTGAGTGCATCTGGTACTAAAAGTATGATGAAATTTATTTTAAAGGCACAAATTGTAATTTTTTTACTTTTTAGCAATATTTTAAAAAGAACGTGAAAGTTGATTTTTGAATTTATTTCAAAGAAAAGCGCATAGCAATTTTAAACTATATACTTTGAATGAGATTGGTTCGCTCTAACAAGCTTTTACTTGGCATTGGATCAAAGTTTACACAGTGAATTTGAAGTAATTTCAGATATCTAGACATCTGTGCCACTGAAAATAATATTAAGGAGCAGAGTATCCTAGCATCTCCTAATAATCCCCTAATATCACCATTAAGTTAATATATGATGGATGCACCCTGGAGGACCCACTGCAATGCAGCAAAAAAGATCATGTGATGTAAACCTATTGTTTCAGTTAAAAAACCTCACTGACTGAAACCAAATGGAAAATGTTTACACTTAAGATACAAAGCGAAGATAACTATTAAGTGTTTAATAATTGCCAGATCATATATTCGATCACCATATGACACACAAGGTGCTGGATCAATATAGAACTACAAATATAAATTTTATTCGAGGTGGGCCGACCTGGGGACGATACCGCACCGATTAGGGAAGTGAAGAAAATGGGAAAGGAGGATAAAACCCGGAAAACCTCCATGCGCGGCGTATGATAGGCCAGGAACTCCATGGACCGCCTTTGCTATTCGCTATCTCGGTTCGGGGCATTGGTGCGCAAAACCAACACAGTCAAAATCGTCCCCTACCCAAAGTCCATTGCCGGGATCGAACTCGGGAGGCAGTGGTAGAGGGTCCATACTCTACCACTGGGGTATCCTCCCTGCTGGATCAATATAGATGCCTAGTCACACTTGCAACTGGTGATCTCCATGAGATTAATTATATAAGATATAGTGATAATTTTTATTCCTTTTCCTTAAACCAAAACTAATTTTATAATATATCCAACCTCAATAGTTTTGGCACATGTGTAAAAAATACATAAACTAATGAGCCTTTATTTACTAAATAAACTCCTTCCTATATATTTCACAATTAGTTTTTGAATTATAAGAAGCTCTATTAGGGTATATTACAAAAGTTGAGTAAATGGCTCACACCCACCACTTGTTCTTATACAATTTCTTGGCTTATTTCTTCCGTTGCCATTAAAAGTTTTACTTGTCTAAATCCAGAACAATTAATATTGGATCCATTTTAATTATATTTTCAAGCAAATTATACACTTGCAATCATCTTTCTGTTGATCTAGTGATTGACACATTCAAGTAACTGCTTCAAATAGAAATCCTATAAGGACCTTACCACCTGTGCAATTAAGTAATTGGCTTTTTTGATTATGGCTAAGGAAATAAAAAGCAAGATAATGTTTCACTCAAAACCATTAGCTTTTTAATTTGCCTCATAATGGCAAATTTTCTTTCTAGACAGATTTAAAAATATTTTTAGATACCTTATATGCCTCATACCTTAATACTCTAGCCTAATGAACTTTAGTACTAAGTGAAATTGGGCTTCTAACTTCTACATTATATATATCAAGCTTTATTATACCTTTTACTAAAGAACTTTATTTTCATTATTATAGCAATAAAACAAAATTTACATTAACAAAACTAGTATAAATATCTTAGTCATAACTATTTTTAGGAATATAGAAAATCTTCAACTGTATGTCAAGAACCAAGAGTAGATACAAAGAAGGTTTATAATATAACAATCTACTTAATTTCTGATTTTAACTATTTTATTATGCTCATACAAAATTAATTTGATTCACTATAGAACAATCATCTTTGGTATAAGGTAGAAATTCAAAGAATCCTTTGAGTTATATTGATTTAAGTTAGGCTGTTATGGGACAGATACCACCAAAATCTGGTGAAATTCAAGAACAATTAACTTTAATCCAACAGGTGGAACAGAAGCCAATAAAATTTTATAATATATTTATAACAGAATTTGGGTTATCTCTGACAAGGTAAGAATTCCAGCTATTAAGCTAAACTATCCATCAAGAGGATTCTATGGCTGGTACCCTGGTATGTGTGTGGATGGTAAAATCAAACAGTTCCTCCAGGATGATAGTTGGATGTACTACTGACTATGCCACCATCCCATTGAATTTATTTCTATAGTAAGATCTTTTTAAAAATATCAAATTTTCTGCATAGTCATGATTAGCTTAAAAGATTACTCTACTTATTATCTAACTAAAACCACTATCAAAGTTTGACTAAACTGGATGAAAGCTTTTTTGTATCACAGTCTGGCTCTATTTTTAACTTTTAATGACAACTATATAATTAAGTATAAAATTAAAACTTATAATAAATTTTGCTGAATTATATTTTTTTGACAATATCAACTAATTAAAATAATTAAGCTAAATTAATTAATTTATATACTAAAATGTATAGACTTAAACAACTAATTATGGACAATTATTTACTAAAATTAATATCTAACAGTGCTTTTATTAAATTACAACTAAGACATCAATTGGAAAATAAATAAATTACCATTAAAAAGTTATAATTTTAAGATAACACTATATGAGTAAGCTCAAATACCACAACTAAGTTAGGTTTTCCACATTATACTAGAATAACTTAACACCAGCTCAGAAATTTGAGAGATCTGCAAAACTACTTACTGAAATAACTATTATGGCAAAATCAATTTATATTTTGTATTAAATTATTAAGCACTAAATACTAGAGGAAGAACCTTGATGTTAAAATCAAGAATAGTAAGAATGATAACAAATATAGAATAACTAATTTTTATTGTTTTGTATAGAATAATACTACATCTTGATAACTGAAAATTTAAAAGTACAGCTTTATTATTTTTCTCATAGGAATACAGAAAGAATTTTATTTATTTATTAATTTATTAATTTTAATATGAAGAAATGAGTAAGTATTTTAACTTATATTTACATTCTTTTTAGACAACTTTTATAATTATAATATTAGACTTGATTTTTTTACTTTTAAAACTTTTCTATCTCACTATAAGAATTCATAACTTATTTTATATTCTAGTTATTATCCTTAGTTCAAGAAATGAAGAAAATTTATAGTGTACCCTTGCAACTAGTTAGTCCATTGATTCAACTTTTTGACTATACTAGTAGCTTACAATTATACTATCACTGAATTAGTCAACAATACACTTACATCAGAGCTTAAGCAACATAACCATATTTAAGGGCTTATTATTTTTTATCTATTAAAACTCTGTTATCAGAACTTAGTTCCTGATATGATGGATTTATATGGCCAGAAGTCCTAGATAAGTTAAAGATTTCCATAACTTTAACCAAGGCTACATAACACATGACAAATTGTTTGCCTTATACTTATATAACCTGAGTTATACAATATACTAGCAGGGACACCTTGTATGTTTATACTGTTAATCATAGCTACTATACTTTTAAAGAAATTAAAGATGCAAAAAATGAATAATAAAATTCAAGTGATAGATTGAAATCAATCAAAAGTCAACTGTCACTGTATTAGAAGTAAACGTCTGTGCTAGCATGTTCACTATCAAAAGAAAAAAATAGAATTACTTGTTATCTAGAAATAACTAGGTCAATGTTCTACTTCTCAATTCAAGTCTAAAATAATATTAAGATGTTGATGTGGATGCCAACTAATTAAGTAATTCCTTTCCATAAGTAGACTTGAACTAATAATAACATTAGGGTTGATAATAAAGATGGTTATAAATATGAAAGTTATAATAGGTCTCATAAGGAAAATTTTACCAGGGACAGCCCAAAAATTAACTTTTGACATAATGTGTTACAATGATTGTATTTTCTTATTTTTATTAAAACAACTGAATCAGCTAATTAGATATTGAAAAATATGAGGACCAAAAAATTTAGCTAATGATACAGTTGAATAAGGTTTGATTAAGATACTTAATCTAAAAAAATGTAAAGATTTTTTTAGAATTTAACCTGGACAATGTTATTCACTCCAATTAATTATATTGTTGTTATCTTTAAATAAAAACCACTAAAACTTTGTTCTAGATTTTGTATAAGATCTAAGAATCTCCAAGGCCATTCTAATAATACAATTGCTGGTATCAGAGATAATGAGCAAGCTGAAATCCCTGCTCCTGAATTGAGCTACAATCAATTGACTCTAAACCAGCACAAAAGAAACCCTATCTTGAAAACACTAAAACTAGACTTAATTAGAAAGCATCATGTATATGAGAATCAATGGAATCACTTT
The DNA here is from genome assembly GCA_022478985.1 of Massospora cicadina. Classification (NCBI taxonomy): domain Eukaryota; kingdom Fungi; phylum Entomophthoromycota; class Entomophthoromycetes; order Entomophthorales; family Entomophthoraceae; genus Massospora; species Massospora cicadina. The sequence continues at coordinate 38,983 of JAKSZP010004060.1, read as the reverse complement.
CAGGAATCCCATCTTAGCTTCCTGAATCACAAGAGGTGCTTCCCCCACTGTTGAAGTCATGAGGATGATGTAGTACAATGAGGGCACCATCCATGTGGTTGATCTGAAAGGCAGTAAAAATTCTGTTCTCATGGGGCCACAAAGGTCCCTAAGGCACCATGACTCTCACACCCTATAAGTATCAACGTTTTCTAACCTAATAAAGTAGTATATATTTCCTACATCTTTTTGTTTTTTGACCTCTCCACTAATTTTTAGCTTTGAGCCTATTTTTGGAATTTGCAGCAGTCAAGAGAACTGTTATACTGGGAGAAGTGGCTCTCACTACAGGGGGCTCCAATCTGTACTAAGTGAAAACGTCTATCATGAATAATGGAGAATAATAGCAGTCCCAAAGATCAATATGCTGTTTTTTGAGTAACGTTGCACAATGGACTAGTACCTCACAGTATGAAGTGTCACTCATGCAGCCTGAGAGTCTAAAATTCTGGGCCACATTCCAGTTCTTTTTGCCCTCAATTGATGGAAATCAGTATCAACTTCAGTACAAAAACCTTAATGACATTGTCCAACAATTTATAAATTGCATATACTCTGTGTGTTTCCACTCCAGATGCTTCCGCACCTCTTCCATGCCCTCTATAATGTGGAAATGCTGTACCTCAGCCCAGCTGCCAGTGGGAGAACTTACCCTGGGAACCAAACGCTACCTTCTGAACTTTGTTTACACAGTTATTTGACACCTCCTACAGTTAGTTAGGTTGCACCATCATGAAGTTTCCTGGCTACTGGGACTCACCCAGACCTTACATTCCTATGTTGACAATTTCATACAAAGCGACCTCCTATTTCATCCACCACAACTGAGAGGCTATTATCAATAACTGTCAATTAATCAATGAGGCCGTAGGCAAATTGTGTTGTTGGATAGTGGGATCTCTGGCTACCTAAAGAACCAGCTGCATCAGAACATCCAACTCCTTGAGGCTGCTTGAAACTAGTGCCTTCACCAAGTTGAGGATCTGGTATGAACCCTGCAGCAGCACTATCAGAAGCTGGCCTCTAATGATTACACCTCTAAGAGTGAAGGTCCTGAAGGACCAGAAGGTCCCCGTGGACCTTGAGGGTCTCAGGCCCCATGGTACCTACCCCTGGAGAACCTGATAACCCTTGGCAAAAGGATGTGTTAGCAGCCTTGGATGCCTTATGCAATCAAATTCATAATATAGGTCAGGGATGCAAACTCCAAGTGGATGAAGTACCCAAATACTAGGTCCTCCATTGAGGCATTGATGGACAAAATGGACAACTTTAGCGCCTTCACTAAGCTTAATGACAGCTGCATCTCTCATCTTGAGCAAACTTTTCAAGGGTTCAAAACCTGCTTGAACACCCCTAAGGGTAAGCTTCACCTTCAAGGCGCTGACATTCATTCCTAAAAGAGCAGATCTCGAATAAGACTTCCATTTTCTATCTTAACCAAAACTGGGACAATATCCAAGAAGACCTCAAGGGCCTAAGATGACAGTTAGACCAGCAGGCACCCTGAAACCATATGGAGACCAAGTTCTCTAAAATTGCGCTTATCCCTGGTGTTAACATCCTCTTAACTCCTCTTGTATCTAACTTTAAATCTAGTTTGAAAGAAAGGTTCATCACTGGCCAGAAAAGCATACCCTCCTTTCTGTACGCCTATGAGAGCTCCATGGAGTAGGTCACCAACCAGCAGAAGGTAAATCATATCACTCTTGCCTCAACAGCACTGCCTGGGAGATCATTACTCCCTCATTGAAGTAGTGCAACACCTGAGAACAGGTCCATATGGCCTTAATACAAGAATTTAGCAGCAATCAAACCAAGGTCAATAAAAATTAAGCATTTATGGATATCCGCCTGAATAAAGGAGAAAGCCTCATGGAGTTTTTCAGCCACTTCTACACCCATGTGAAATGGTTGGTTACTACCAATAATATCACCTTGGATGACGCTATCACCTTTGTCATCTCCATGTTGGGATCCTATATTGATGTTTAAATGTATTTGATTGGACAGAAGAACAGTATTACCTGCATTCAGGAAATCAAGAAAGCACTTAATGAGATCCTTGCTTTGACCCTACACTTCAAGGCTACCTCTTAGGGCTCCTCCAAATTTATGAGCCCATGTGATCAAAAACCAGAAGAATCCTTGACCTCAATGCACTTACTGAAACGGTTTCAGAAAATGTGCCAAGACCTGCTGGAAATGACTTGCTGAATATGCAGGAAAAGGGCTGTCAGCATGGAGCGCCTTGTCGTTCATGCTGACATCCCTACTATGTCTCAATATTCCTTCATAACTTCAAAAGATACTGGAGCTATCATACCTGGAGAAGAAGTTTTGGTACCCATTGATAATAAAGAAATTGATACTGCTTACCCTTCTTCTGATGACTAACCAAGGTTTCTCATGCTGCCTCCTCAGTTAGAAATCTGGTTACCCACGTTGCAGTTTAGTTCATAATATTTGGTCCTCGCCATAGTTGACAGTGGCTCCCCCATGAACTTTATATCATCTAAGCTAATGAATTGCATCAAGATCACTCTGGACTTGCCCTACTATATGGATTACGGCATGGCTGGTCCACAATGTACTTAATTATATAGCCTATTCTTCTCTGCCCATTTTTGTGAAGCTTTTTGTAAATACCCTCACCGTCAAACTAGATAACCCTAGCTATGACCTGCTCCTTGGAACTCAGTCCCTTCAAGACTACTCAGCAATAATCCATTACAATGACGGTTTCCTATCCCTACTAGGATTGGGTTCCCCTGGTCTTTAGAACCTCTCATGTATTTAAGATGGAGGTCAAGGCCTGGTCCTGCCTACTGGAGAGTGAGGGCCAAATCAATCAGCTTTAGTATCATGTAAGGAGCTCTTAAGTCCAATTGCCCCCTGCTGTTGATGGATAAGAAGGCATGCCAATATACTTACCTAGGGTGACTACAACACCTCTGAGGTCCCAAGTCATTTATAACAAATGGTTCCATGTTAATATCCTCTCTAGATACCTGCTGGAAGTCCAGAGCATAGGAAACGCATCTGCCCAGGAGGTGCTAACCTGTCTTGGAATTCTAGATCCAGCTTATGTCAGATCTATATCAGTGTTGTTGGCTAACCTTACTGACAAACCCAAAATATTAGGCCCAAATAGTCCCGCCGCCCATTTCCACCTCCTACCAGTAAAGGCTGTCAATGATGTCCATAGTTTTGGGAGCCTAAGGGATTTTAGGTTGGACACGCCCCCTTCAGTGGCCCAGGTCAACACCATTATAAGAAAGGACCTCACTGATGGCCAACTGCGCAAAGTTCAAGAGTTGTTGAAGGAGTATTATGACCTATTTTTGGTCTTGACCTACTACTTAAGGAGAATGAATGGAGTCATACATCACGTAGAAACTGAGGACGCTCCCTCTTCTGGTCCCACCTTACCAAAAGAGTAAGGTTGAAGAAGCCCAGGTGGCATTGGAGCTCAGACAACTACTTGATGCCAGACTCCTAGTGCCTTCACACTTTCCTTGGGCCTCTCCTCTTCTGTTGGTTTGGAAGAAGTTTGGCAGCCATTGGGTGTAACGAATGGGATTAATCCATTTGTCACAAATCAACTCAGATTCAGTTTTTCTGAATTATGAGTCAAATTTTTAAAAAGATTTTTTGTTTGTTGGTTGGGTTTAGGTGCTTGTCTGTGCCTCACCAATGCCATTCTTTAGGCTTGCAAGAGCTTAAAGAATGGTGTGGGAGACGCTCCCTGGGAAGGGTACCCTTAAAAGTCAAGCTTGCACAATTCCAAACGTCGGTTGGAAATCTCTTTTTTGCTCATTTGAAGTCTCTGCCACAAGCTGGGCTACACCCATGTCTCTAAGGCCACTCTTACCTTGTCTTATGGTGGGATGAGACACATCAAGTTTTTGTCACATAAACAAAAACTTGTGATTTTGGGGCTTGATCTACCCCAATTATCCTGTCTTTTACTTGATGTGCTTGTGGAACCTAATTATTGGGATATGCTCTAAAGTGGGTTTTTTATTCAATAATAAACAAATAGAGTTAATTATGGGCTCTCTACCTCGCTTAAATCATTTTTTCTTTTTTCCTTGATTTGAATTTTCCTGAACCTGAGGTTTAATTTGGTTAGTTTCAGAAGGCACTAACACTTACCTTTATAGCCCAACATCGCATTGGACATTCATGTGACGTCAAGATTTGTGGTGAACTGAAGATAAGATGGAGATCAGAAACTGGATTACCAACTGCTATATTGGGTGGTGATGGACTATTGCTGGCTCAACTCCATCACCATGAAAGACAGTTATCCTCTTCCCTGGATTGATGGCTCCCTCTGATTGCTAGCCAGAATGAAGTACTTTTTGCAATGGACCTTACCAGTGGATATTGGCAAGTAAAGCTCTCCCCTGAAGATTGATCCAAGTGCAAACTAATAGCCAATGAGGAACTATTTGAGCCTATGAGGATGCCCCAGGGGCCTCTGTAACGTGCCAGCCACTTTACAACGTGCCATGGATGGGATCCACTGGGACTTATAACTGTTAGGCTCCTCACCTACCTAGACAATATTATTGTTTTCTCATAATGTTTACTTAACACGCCAAGCATCTTAGAGAAGTTATAATTGGCTCCAGATGACTTCTATTAAGCTTAAAACTTCAAAATTATCTTTCTTCCAGCCAGAAATGGATTTTTGGGACACAAAGTTTTAGAGGATGGCATCTATCCCATACCACATAAAGTTGACTCGTAGAGAAGATGTCATGCCACCAGAGTTTATGGAAAATACAGGAGTTTCTAGGCATGGTGGACTATTATTGTCATTTTGTCCCTCAATTTGCTGATGTAGATGAACATTTATTTTACCTCCTTCAGCAGAATGTGCCGTTTGGTGGCAACCTGAACAAGAAAAGGCTTTTAATGAATTAGAGAACGCTTTTTGTACTAAACCCCTTTTAAAGTATCTGCTTTTTAACCAACCCTTCCTGCTACTCAAGGATGTGAGTGATGTTGCCATCGGGGCTATCCTAGCACAGCTTGATGAAAATCAGGTCAACCACCCAGTGGTCTATTTTAGAAATAATCTGAGTAAGGCCAAAAGAACTACAGCGTCACCAAGAGGGGTGCCTGGCTGTCTTACTAGCCATCAAACATTTTCAGCCCTACCTTTATGGTACCCACTTTACCATTGTCACCAACCATTACTCGCTCTGGTGGCTCTATCAGAATGACGGACCTAGATTGCCACTTAGCCAGATGGGATTTATGACTGCAGAGCTATAATTTCACCATTGTCCATTGTGCAGGCGTGATCACTAAAACGCCAAAAGTCGCTTCAGGATGCCAGTGCTAGCAGTTTTGATCCCAAAAAGGACCAGATTTATGATATTTTTGGTTGACCTGAGAGATGGGAGTTGGAAACTCCTGAGGTTCAAGCTGAGCTCCAAAGGATGACCTGAGATACTCAAATCAATGATGGGCTGCTATACAAGAGGGTCAATAAGAAGTGGCTCTCTTATGTCAGCCCTTCTTCCAAAATTAACGTTATCATAGAGGGCCATACTACTGTGGGACACAGGCTGGTTAAAAATACTCACAGATGGCTAAAGTCACAATGTTACTAAGACAAAATGATAGAGACCATCCAAGAGGTCTTGGAGGCATGCATGACTTGCCAATCCCAAGACCTAGCTAATTCTTGATTTCAACACTTGGTCATCTCCCCAACAGGACCCTTCAGCATCAGTATTGATGTAATATGCCCTCTCCCCATTGGGTTACATGGCTATAAATATATCTTCCTAGCTTTAGTACCCTGACCAAATGGTTCAAAGCAATTCCAGTCCCCACTGCTACTTCAAATGCCACGGCTCTCTTCCTTATTTGATCCTTTTTAACCCAGCACAAATGCATACAAATTTTACTTTTGGACAGTGAGTTAAATTTAACCTCACAGGTAATTCAAGAAATTACACCACTTTTTGGCACTAACCAAAAGTTTTGTTACCCCTTACACCCATCAAACAATGGGGTGGCGGAAATGATGTAACGCACTGGCTCCTTCCAATGAGCCACGAATGAGTTGGGCAACAGGATCCATGTTAAAGACCATAGGGCTGACAGGACTCCTGATACTACTCTCCTGGTGCTCGCGCTACAAGATTGGACAAGCACCCCCTGGAAGACAGTTGCAAGTATACTTAACCCCAGCAACATGCCTTGACTCCAAGACAAGGTATAGAGGGAGGCAATAGCCCTCCCAAGCTCACTCTCAAAGTCCAATTCTTGTTGATTTAAGCCAAACATGGCTGCAGTTAGGCAATATCTTTAAAATAAACCCAAATTATAAATATATGAATTTTAGGTTCTTTTATTTAATATTTAGCCAAGTTGATAGAAAACAGAACTGAGGAGCCTCCAGCTCCCAGTTCCTTCCCTATATACACATGCTAAAAGCTAAAATAAAATATAATATAAGCTTATGGTGCCATGCCAACTTGAATGATGTTTGGTGTAAACTTTACAGCAGGATCGCGGAATCTTTACTCAATGGTTCTGTGCCAGTTCCAATCCTCAACGGTTCCGCGCCAGTTCCATTTCAAATCCCAATCAAACCGCGAAACTCCCAAGCACCCATTTCATTCCATTCTCAATTCAAATCCAAATTGAATCTCGAAACTACCCATTTTACTCGTTTTCCATTTTGTTCCAACTTGGACGCCCATCTTGCTCCTTGGCCTACTCCAAGCTCCGGCCCCTTAGGCGTCCTTGCCAGAACCAACGCCCCCTCCTCCTCCATACATACAGACACAGCCTGCCCTGTCTTACCAAAGATCAGGGCAATGTGATGCTGAGGATAGACCTCAACCGTCACATCACCCCCCTAGACAGGAAGAACTCTTGGATTTTCTCAGGACATCGGGCACAATCCCTAGCTGACTGCCATGTGGACTCCTCAATAGGATGACCCACCCAACGTACCAAGAATGAATGACGTCCTCGCACCACTTTGGTGTCAAGAATCTCCTCAACTTCATACTCTTTGGCTCCTCCTCCAGCTGGAAATAAAGGAGAAGCCCTTTCAGGTGGCTGGCCAAAGAATGGCTTGAGCTGCGATACATGCAACACCAGATGGGCTCTTGACCCTTCTGGGAGCTTCAGCTCAAATGCCACCTCGTTCACCGCCCTCACTACCTGATATGGGCCCAACGCCACTGGCCCCAATTTCCAGCTCCTTACAGGCAAGGCATAGTTCTGAGCATTCACCAAGACCCAATCACCTCTCTTGAAAGCTCTACCTTCAGATCTATGCCGGTCCGCCTTCCTCTTCTGAGCCGCGACTGCCACCACCAAATTCTTCTTCAGGAGCTCCAGGGTGTCCCGGGTATCTCGCGACAGCTCATCTGCCGCTGGATTCTGACCTTGCTCCCTGGGCCCCATACCCTCTGGGTGTTGGCCATGATTTGCAAAAAATGGGGTCATACCCGTGGATGAATGCTTATGATTGTTATAAGAAAATTGAGCCAGCTTCACCCAATATACCCAGTCATCCTGCCGCCCTGAGACATAGCACCTCAAATATTGCTCCAATATCTGATTTACTCTCTCAGTTTGGCCGTCTGACTGAGGATGGTATGCTGATGAATGGCAAGCCTTGATCTTTAGATTCCCCAACATGTGGAGCCAAAATTTAGATGTAAATTGTGGACCACGATCTGACACAATCTCTTCAGGCACCCCATGTCTGGAGAAAACCTCATTTACAAAAATCTGTCCTGCCACCTTTGCAGAAATGGTTGACCGACAAGGGAAAAACTCTGCATATTTAGTCAGGCGATCCACCACCACCATCAAGGCATCCATCCCCTGTGACTTGGGCAGTCCTGTGATGAAGTCCACACTCACTGAGGACCATGGCCTAGAAGGAATTTGAAGCAGCTTCAATTTCCCCCCCCAGTGCCACCTGTTGGGCCTTTGCCCTGGCGCAAACCACACAACGCAAAACATACTTCCGCACCGCCGCACCCACACCTCTCCACAAATAGTGATGGCGAACAAGATCTAACGTCTTCTCTTGACCGGGATGACCTGCCAGAGGATGGTCGTGATTAGCTGCCATTACCTCTTGTTGCAGACTCTTCACAGGGACCCAAATCCTTCCCTCATGGCGTATGATACCACCCCAAACTGAGAATCCTGCATGCCCCTGCTTGCCTCACCTTCTCCTGTCTCTTCTCTTATCCGTTGGCCCAGCTCACATCTTTGCTGTGCAGTCCGGATTCTTCCTGCCATTCCTTCTCTCCAGCCCTGGATCGTTGCAAACAGGTTCTGTGGCAACATCGTGGCTGTATTGAACTTCCTCAACTCCTCATCAGAAAACACCAGTCCAGAATCATGGCTCAATAAATCTGGCAAGATATTTTGTTTTCCCAGCTTGTATTCAATCCGCAGGTCATATTGAACCAACTCTAAGTGCCACCGGGCCTGCCTCTGGTTCATCAGGCGTGGGGACTTATAGTATTCTAAGGCTCGATGGTCCGTTCAGATGACAACTGGGTGCCTGGCATACAATAGGTGGTGTTGCCACTCCCCTAAAGCTGCAACTATTGCCAAAAGTTCCTTATCATAAACTGGATAGTTGGTTTCAGCTGGTGCCATCTTCCGACTGAAGTAACAGACAGGATGTTCAACCCCATCCTTACCCTCCTGCAACAACATGGCTCCAAGTGCAAAATTTGACGCGTCAGTCTCTACCACGAATGGTTTGTTTGGGTCAGGGTGTGCCAGAACTGGGGCTGTCAGCAGACTCATCTTCACTTGCTGAAATGCCCTCTCCTCAGCCTCCCCCCAAACGAACGGCACGTCTCCCGTCAGTCTTGTCAACGGCACAGCCCATTGGGCCAGATCCCTAGAAAACCTCCGCACGAAATTTACCACCCCCAAAAAGCTTCGCACTTCAGTCCTATTCCCAGGAGCCTTCCATTCCCGCACCGCCCGCAACTTATCAGGACAGATCGCTATCCCTTCTTGGAGGACCACGTTCCCTAGGAAGGACACCGATTCCTTATTGAACTCACACTTGGACGGCTTCAACTTCAAGCCCGCGTTCCTAACCACCTCCAACACACTTCTCACATCCCTCACATGGTCCTGTGCCGATCTGGAAAACACCAGGATGTCATCCATATAAGCAACACAACACCTACCCACTAAGTCCCCCAATACATGATCAATCATGCGCTGGAAAACTGCAGGGGCATTGCGTAGCCCAAATGGCATAACCCTGTACTCGAAGTTTCCCAGATGACATTTGAATGCCGTATACCGCTGGTGCTCAGGGCGAACAGGAATTTGATTGAAAGCGTCCACCAAATCCAATTTGGTGAACACCCCACACCCGGAGATCATGGGCAGAATGTTCTCCATGAGTGGCATTGGATAGGGGTCAGGTTCCATCACCTCATTAAGGCGTCAGAAATCAACACAAGGACGTAACTCCCCCTGACTTGGGAACCAACAGGACTGGCAAAACCACCGGCGACTTGGAAGGCACAATCAAACCCATATCCAGCATCTTATGGACATAATCCTCCAATGCCTCTTGGGCCCGTGGATTCAACGGATAGACTGGACAGCCCTTTGGTAACTCAGAGCCTTCCTTGAACCGGAATCCAAATGCAAAATCCCCTGTAGGCGAAAAAGGCGCATCACCTTTAGGCTCAAACACCTCCACAAAATCCTGATACTCCCTCAGCAATCCTTCCACTGGCACACTTGAGGTGATTCCACCCATGTGCTTCACCAACGAACCTTGGGACTGAAACGTCCATTCACACGTCCCCTGACCTCTAGGCGACAACAGAACCCTCTCTCTCTTCATATCAAACTGTGGGCAGAAATGGTGCCACCATCTCATCCCCAGCACCACCGAATGTGGCAGGTGAGCTATGGCGTGAAACTCCTCCCTGAATACCTCTGGGCCTTGCCTCAACAGGACCTTGGCCTGCACTCGCCATACCGCCGTTTTTTGGAGGCGTCTGCCAACGTCACCCATCCATCCTTCTGTAATGACAATCCATGGCTTCTTGCCCACTTCTCCTCAACATAATTTTCCCCAGCTCCGGTGTCAATCAAAGCTAGAACTTCACCGCAATCCCTTCCTTCATCCCCCACAAGCACATTGACGGGCAAAATCAGATAAGGATAAGATGAAGTAAGCGGTTTATTTTGAGGCACCGGATTCACTGGCTTCTTGCAAAAATTATAAGGAGCCTTCTTATTCTGAGCCTCAGGATCCTGAGCGGTAATCTTGATGGGAATCCCTGTCTCCCGCACCTCAACCATACCCTCAGGATTTCCTTGACTCTTCTTTCCTTCCTCCACATAGCTAAACCCCTTAGAACCATGTATGGGCTCTGAACCTGCCCTTCTTCCACCACTCTGTCCTCGGAATCCCCCTGGGGGTCACACAAATTCCTGATGGGCCCGTAATAAACTCAACTGTCACTCTACCTGCAAGGCTAAACCCACCTCTTCCTCCAACGTCGCTGCAGGTTTCACCGCCGCCATTGCCAATACTAAATCAGCCTGCAAGTTTTGGCGAAACATGCGCGAAAGCTGAGACTCAGGTGCCTTTGCTGCTCTCGCCAATGCGCGGAACATCTGGCCATACTCCTCCACTGACTTCTTCCCTTGACCACACTGCAGTAACGCCGCCCAGGCCGAATCCTGCACCTCATCTGGACATGCTGCACGGTCAATCTAATCCAGACATTCCTCCACTGATACGGGTAACCCTGACTGCTCTTCTAAAAGTTCTCGCACCCAGTTTGACTGCTTTACTGGAAGTGCCAACAGAACCCAACTTAACTGTAAGGCAAACGAATCCTCTCCACCCGCTGCCTTTGTCAAACGTCCCTGAAACTGAACTCGGCTAAACGTCTGGTGGATCAGTTCCAAGTCTTCCAATTTTAAAACCGTGGGAATTCTTCCTTTGTCCTTCCCAGGCCCTACCACTTTCCCACCATCCCGGGACACACACTCTAAAACCTGGTATAATTCATGAAGCAAAAAGGCGGTGGAGAATATCACCATCAAGAGTGTTGCAGTATGGTTATACCACATTGGAAACACAACCTCTTCTGGCACCTCTTTTGCTTGCCACCACAACGACAGGAAAGTAAATGAGTTCTGTTTAATGTAACGCACTGGCTCTTTCCAATGAGCCACGAATGAGTTGGGCAACAGGATCCATGTTAAAGACCATAGGGATGACAGGACTCCTGATACTACTCTCCTGGTGCGCGCGCTACAAGAGTGGACAAGCACCCCTGGAAGACAGTTGCAAGTATACTTAACCCCAGCAACATGCCTTGACTCCAAGACAAGGTATAGAGGGAGGCAATAGCCCTCCCAAGCTCACTCTCAAAGTCCAATTCTTGTTGATTTAAGCCAAACATGGCTGCAGTTAGGCAATATCTTTAAAATAAACCCAAATTATAAATATATGAATTTTAGGTTCTTTTATTTAATATTTAGCCAAGTTGATAGAAAACAGAACTGAGGAGCTTCCAGCTCCCAGTTCCTTCCCTATATACACATGCTAAAAGCTAAAATAAAATATAATATAAGCTTATGGTGCCCAACTTGAATGATGTTTGGTGTAAACTTTACAGCAGGATCGCGGAATCTTTACTCAATGGTTCTGTGCCAGTTCCAATCCTCAACGGTTCCGCGCCAGTTCCATTTCAAATCCCAATCAAACCGCGAAACTCCCAAGCACCCATTTCATTCCATTCTCAATTCAAATCCAAATTGAATCTCGAAACTACCCATTTTACTCGTTTTCCATTTTGTTCCAACTTGGACGCCCACCTTGCTCCTTGGCCTACTCCAAGCTCCGGCCCCTTAGGCGTCCTTGCCAGAACCAACGCCCCCTCCTCCTCCATACATACAGACACAGCCTGCCCTGTCTTACCAAAGATCAGGGCAATGTGATGCTGAGGATAGACCTCAACTGTCACAGGTGACCTCATTCTCTTCTATCATTATCAACCTGGAGGTCAACAGAATAAGCTTGACGTTCTTTGGTCCAGAACTTTAAGGTCATTTATAAAGTGAACTACAAGTACTACATTTCTAATTTTAATTAGAGGACAGTGGTGAATTGGGTGCATATCCAGTTCCTCTATCCTATACCTCCCTCTGAAAGAATTTTGAGGGGGCGTTGTCAGGATTCAAGATGATGAGCAAGCCAATTTTCTGCTCCTAAATCAAGCTCTTAATGAATGAATCTCAAAACAGCGTTAACAGAACCCTATCCTAAAGGAACCAAAACCAGATTTGATCAGCATCATGAATATGGGAATTGATGGAATAATCTTTAGTAATTCCGTCCTCAATTCCTTGAATCACAAAAAGCGCTTCCCCACAGCTGAAGTCACAAGGATGACGTAGTACAATGAGGGTTCTGTCCAGGCAGTTTATCTGGAAGACAGTGAAAGATCCTAATTATGGGGCCATGAAGGTCCCTAAGGAACCATGACCCCTTGCGCCCTTTAAGTATCAGCATTTTATGACCCAATAAAATAGTTTATATTCCCCCATTTTCGTTTTTGACCTCTCCACTAATTTTCAGCTTTAAGCCTATTTTTGGACTTTGGCAGCAGTTGATAGAACTATTACATTGAGAACCATTTCCAAATAAAAGTAGCAATTCATGATACTTCTTACAGTAATATAATTTCTCTTTAACTTTACATATGTTCTAAGCTCTATCTAAAGTTACTTAAATTAATTTAACTCTCTTTCAGTGATTATTTGGAATTTTTTATGAATAGTAACAACAATTATTTGAAAAGTGAGAGATTTCTTTCATTGAGATACATTCCATTTAGTGAGGAAATCATCAACTTATACACATGCAAATTAACTAACTACAGAGGTGCTACATCATTATGCTAAATTATCTGGGTCAATATCAGTGACATTATCTGACAAGTCTATGTGGTATTCAGTGAACTTTACCTTAATTGACACTTACCATTAGTCAAGTGATCAAAGGCCAAGAGTGTGAAACTTTTTATTAATAGAGGGAGTAACACCTTGACTACCTTGATATGACAATACATGAAAAATAAATATAGAAAGGTGGGGTTTTCCTGAGTGACATGAGGTGGCAGGTTGAAGCAATAGACAGCTCCAACGTTGTAAAAGTTATTCATTATCAATGGGAAGAATACAATATCCTTGGAGAGGCACAGAATTTGGCTGAGGGATGGCTTAAAGATTCACGCTACATTCAAGCATAAGCTTGATAGAACATGACCAGATCATGCAGATAATAGATAAACACAAACTGCCTGATGACATTTTTCAATGTCACCTATGTGAGGAAGTTTGGACAAGATGCTATTATTCAACAACATTGAGTATTAAGACTTTTGGACAGTGTGGTACGCCAATTAAAAAACCTTAATCAGTAATATGAGTACATTAAGAAAAATCTAAAATTTGAGAGTAAATTGCAATAACACCATGAAACACCTTTTGAAAGCTAGATAACATTTTTGGTTCATTATAATGGAAGAATAAGACTTTTAGAATGCAAGATTGTGGAAGTATGTAGATTGTTTAAAGAATCTAATAACTAACTTATCCAAGGAATTACTAGAATTGCCTCATAGCTTTAGCTATATCACGCGCATAACTTACTTTCCAGTAAAGGTATGGATAGTTGATTATGAGCCATTATTAATGATGATGAAGAAATTGTAATCCATTAAGACCATGAGGAATGATTAAGGATCTTGTAGTATCCTTTAGACTACTTTCAAAGAGGGTTGGATGACTATTGAGTTTCCCAGCAACATCTCACCCAATTCCTACTAAAGAACCACTATATACTAAAAATCCTATAATGGTCAAACAAGTACCTGTGCAAAAAGACAATCTGCAAGATGACACTAAAGTTTGCCCATTTTTAAGACCGTGTACATTCCTAAAGAAAGTATTATTGTTGGATTCTTCCATATGTGTAACATATGGAAAAACCCCAGTTCCAACCGCCATATAAAGAACAATACTTTGGTGCACTGACAGTCAAATGAAGCAGCCTAACCGAGTAGGGAGAAGTTTGGGGCACTGACAAGCAGCTAAAAATTTACCTACTATTGGTTGGTTATGCCAAATACTCTGGGAAGATTGGTCCAAAACCAACCTACATGAAAAAACTCCTTGATGAGGAAAAAGACCAACAGGTAAGCGAGGTATGCAAACACCAAAACAACCTTTATTTTATTCTGGATGATTAAATGACCTGCTGACCAGAGCTCATCAGGGGAGCAACTGACAATGCTCCCCAGAAAAGAGACATGATAGGGTGAAAATTTTGAAGTGAACTTCAGAATGGGCAGGTGCGCCTTATAAAGGCAGCACTTTGGGGGCCTCACCCGAGTCATTGATTAGGCTTGCACAATCCTAATCTACGATTTGGCTGAGGCACAACCCAGCGCCCAAAATGAAAAAACCAAAAAACCTTCTTTTAAAACGAATTAAAAAACATCAAAAGCGCTCCAACTCAGATTCAGAAAATCTGAATCTTAGTCAGAATGTAATGAACAAGACAAACTCATCCGTTACAATATGTATAAAGGTTTAATGGACAGAGAAAGCAACTGCCATAAATCATATAAAATTTAAAGTTTATGAGTAAAGAGACATGGAAAGTCTTAATTGTGAGCTTATCATCAGGATCATCATATTTTCAAGTCATGTAAATTCTCATATTTAGTTCAAAAGCTCACAAGATGTACAGAACATGAAAAAGAAGGTTAAATGATATAGATGAATAAGACTTATCAGTTTGAATATTATACCAAACATTTCAACTTTGTAGCACAGCTTCTATGGACCATGGAAAGTTTGGATATGGCTACCATAAAGATTGTCCTACTAAGTCTATTTTCCACCCATCCTCAACACCTCATGAAAATGTTACTTGTGATAAAGACTGCAACAACACTAAAAATTATGAAGGATACTTTAATGATGGACAAGGTGAATTAAAGATGAATATCATCCTCAGCATCAGGCTACTAATAATACCAAATAAGCAGATTATGTGGCTCATGATAAGGATAACAAACCAAAGGACAACAAATCCAAATCAAGTAAGGACAGATAAGTTTTACTCATGTGGTTTAGTTGCAGAAAATCTGGTCACCTTTTGTGTGACTGCACTTAGATTATTGAAGATGAAACTAAAACCCCTAATGATGAAAAAATAAACCGCACCCTCAGTTAAATGAATAATTCTGTATAACAAAGATGAATCTATGAATGAAAGCTCATATAAAAATTATATTGACTATTAATTTCTGGGAGCTCAAAGAACAGTGAAAGTACTCCTATATCTGCAAATGAATGGTGTACAAGAAGCCTTAAAATTATTTACAAATTATAATAAGATGTTGGACCAAAGAATTACTTATCATTTGAGGGAAAACAGTTTTTGTACAAATCCTACAATAGCAGTGATATATCTCAATAAATACTCTCACGCTTAGTTATCCTTAAACTAGAAGCAATTTTGTGAAAAGTGAATGGACTAATGAAGTCTTTTCCATTTACCATCCCTTTGGACTCTGCATGACTATACTTAAGATCAACATTTATAAGGTCAAAGTGTTGGATTTTCTAGATATAGGTCCTCAGTAAGTGTCTTGTTTTCTAAGCTTATACAACATATTAAGTTTGCTATAGACAATGACTGATATGTAAAGTGCTGCAGATCTGAAGAAAATCAACACATGTACTCAAAGCATATTCAGCTTTTTCCATTGTTTAAAAGTTCTTTTGTTGAACCCCCTGAACTGTACTGAACACTGAATAGTATAATTATTGTTTTGTACGTAATTCCTTTTAAATTTAACTGGAATAAGTGACTTAAAGACTAGAACTGTCACCCTCTTAGACTATAAGAAGCTTTAATTGTTCAAAGAAAATACCACTTAATTTTGAAAGGACCAGACCTATTTAATCAAATTAGATTAATTGATCTATCCTTTGGTGCATAATGTTTACACTGATAAAGAAAGACTTTACCTTTAGACGCCAAAGCTGAATTTCCTATTAATTTAAGTGAAGATATAAACTTTTATTTAAAAAGCAGAAGCTAATACTTATTGACATAAGCATTATAACCCCACCATAAACAATGCCTGAGATATACAGCCCTAAATGAATTTACAATCAAGAACAAAGTGCGCTAGCTGAAATTAATGACTGCAGGTATAAAGGAGAAATTAACGTTATTTTTGAACATAAAAACTTACCCTATCACTTTAATTTAGGGCATGTATTAAACATTGTGAAGATTGCAACACCCAATTTCATTGTGATAAACTATTAAATTGTTACTTTAGGCTTATCAGGTTTAAAAAAAGGTATTGATAAACAATATGGCAAAATAGAATTTTAAAACAGATTTATAATAATAACAGTTAAATAACTGCAATTATGAGTTGATTGAAGTAAGAACTTATAGGATGAACACTGACAATAACATTTAACTTTAATCTAAGCCATATTGACAAGCAAAGTGTAAGGAAAAACTCATTATTAAAGAACTCCAGAAATTGTCAGAAGCCAGAATATTGAGGCTTTCATTTAACCGTTGGGATTTAATCTTGTTATTGTTAAAGAAAAATGGCGCCCGCCGCATAGTAACAGGATAATAACGCCTTAACAATATCACTAAAAGAATGTATATTCACTGTTGTAGATACCACTTTAGTGAATAAATCCTTACCTAGTAATAGACTCAACCCAAAATATAATCACTAAGAATCAACATATTAAGACGTAATAGTTATTGTAAGTAACCATAAAAATGTACTATTAAGGACATATTATATTGGCTCTGGGCAAACATAAATTACAATGCTGAGAATTTACTTATAGTTTTTTAGGTATTTGTTTACTTATTTGAAATTTTTTAGATAAATACAAGGGCAAAAACGATCTAAGCAATCCAAAAATTATTAAAAACAAATAAAACAATTGATTTGAAACAATCTTCCAATCTCCATTATAAAACCAATCTATATATAGTTCAATATCCCTTGATCAACGTAAAGCCACTGTTCCCAAATGAACCTTTTTTAAGTTAAAATATTATGGTCTGCCTATAATATATAAAAGTCTTCAAAGCCACTATACTAAGCAAATTTTGAATAAAAATATCATTTCAAGATACTTGAAATACTTTAAATATACCTCAATTTTAGACTAAAGTTTAAGAATGATCTAAATTGTATGTTATTCAAATTCTCTTTCGGTGCTTGTTTGGTGTCTTTAGTGTGAACATTGACAAAATTGATATACCAAGCGAATAAATAGGACTTTGGTCAGGCTCCATATAACCTACTAGCAAGACCACCAATTTCTACCTGCTTAAAACCTTTATTCAGTGAGAATTCAACTCAATTTTTAAGTACTTTTTACATTAAATTAAGCTAGTGTCACAACCTGATTTTATCATTTTGTAGTCTTTAGCAAACTTTGGAATTTACCTTCACTTTAGCAAGCAAAGGTAAGATCACAAAACTGGTGCTCACTATAGAGGTGACACCTTTATTTAGTATAGAAAATTATCAATGGAACTACATAGCAGATATTGGCATTTAGAGTTGTGACCTGAGGACTAAGAGAAGTGCGCCTTGATTACAAGTCAAGAAGTGTATGATCCAGCAATTTGCTACAGGGCCTTAGTAAGGCCCTTGCACATTTTTACGCGCCATGAGCAAGATATTTAGGGACCTCAATATGACATGCGTTATAATTTACCTTTAAATCATTAAACTACTCAGCCACTCTGAAAGCTAACCTAAAGTTGAGAAAAGCAAGTATTTTTAAGACATAATCTCAAGTTTCTAGGTCATGATATTGGAAATAAAGGAACCAAGCCTTAATCTTGAAGTTTAACACTAAACAAAAATAAAATAATCCAGGAACAAAAGAGATGTTCTAGTCTACCTTAGATTGTTACATTTATTGCCAATTTAGTGCTCAAATTTTCTTGAAATTTCTGAACATTTAATTCACTTGTTCACTTAGTATATAATATTCAAATGGATCTGCAAAAAGAAGTCTTTGCAAAGTCTAAAACGAAGATAAATTTCACTCCTGTGTTAATCTATCTTGACTTTAATAAGACCTTCTATCTGTACACTGATTCCAGTGATGTGGTGATGAGAGAAATCATTGAACACTTTGATGAGAATGGAGCGTACCATCATTGTAATAGGCTCTTAGGTGTCAAATTGCAATGCACAGGTTGTATAAACTTTAATCACTAAAGGAAACTTTATGAAAACAGTGACCTTAAATTTGGAAAATAATATTTTTTATTGTACAAGGTTTTATTATCAGCAGCTACAAAAGGCTAAGGTTTAAAAATCCCCTTTAGAATACTAACTCCATCATTATAAATTGGATTGGTACTAAGTATAAATGGAGGGTGTGTTAGAATAGTGGGAACAGCATCTACTATTGGCCCTCACAATGCAGGTTTATATCTGGTCAGGGAAGAATTTAGTACTTCTATGCTAAGAGTATATCAATACATGTGGATTAATGAACAATGCCTCAGTATGATTAAGCGAACTAGTGAAGTTGATCATGTAATTCCATTCTATCAGAAAATGGGTAGGAAGGTTTTCCCATTACTTAGGTTTTGTCCGCAATTCCTAAATTTCACTTCTCATCCTAAATTGATGCAGTATATTTGTCCCAAAATTGACCCACCTTAAGTAGTAAACTAAGTATAAGTTGGTAGTTCATAGTATTATAGAAATACTATAATAGGTATAATGTAACATATGGAAACGCCCAGCTTTACATCTTCCATATGCTTATATTTGGGACCCCAAAATGACGGCAATTAAGTTAATAAAAACTGGACTATGGAGGTAAGCATTAGATTTGGATGCTACTAGCCTATCTTAACCTCATAATTGGGGAAACAAATACGTGGAAAAGAATGATAGGGAAGTGAGGTTGCCAACCTTCAAAGTAACCTTTGTTATTTTATTTAACGTAATAAAAGTGGTAAGCTAGGCATCATTCCCAGAATTCTCTGGTGTCATGAACGCAACAATAAGAAGAAAGGGCAACTGTGGAGGGCCAATGCACTGAACGCTCAAGGGTTTTTTCACATGACAAAAACATGTTGCGCTTTGATTATTAGGTATGGCATAAGGGGTGGCCTTTGTGGCCAAGGAATTAAATTTATATACTGAGGTTTAGAAAAGGCATGGGCTTGACATTTAAAGGTTATCATTTGGAGCGCCCCCCTAAGCCATACTTTAGGCTCTTTTTAGCCTAAAGGATAGTTTGAGAAGGGCGCAACCCCTACGCCAAACCCAACCTCAGTTGGTAATCCCTTAGACGTTATGATTTGTAATTTAGGTTTTTTAAGTCAAAATGAGCTGATTGGTACAACTTTTATCATCACATCCTACCACGCTAAAGGGAAGCCCCACCAAAGGGGAGCTCCTAAGCAGGAGGACGCCGCCATGAGGAGTTTTTGAGGATAGTTGTTTTGAGCCATAAGAAAGTTGCAAAAAATAAATTTCATGCCCCTTGTGGTGAGAGAAAACCAAAGAGGGAGTTGAAGCTGGGCTGCTGAAACCAGCTCACCCAAATCAGGAAAGCACATCCTGTGCTTAGCTGGGATGTTCTCCAGTCTGATGCATTCACTGGCGATGGATTTCCCTTATAATCTAGGAAAGCACTATCTCCAATGGGACATGAGAGGGGATGCAGTCCAACTTGGTTGGACGGCCGTTTCAATGGATGGGAGCTGTCTGGGGGTGAGGGAGCCCTGCTGGGACAGATTCCCTCAATGCCATCTAATCTTGGGTAAAGGGGAGGTCCCACTGGGAAGTTACACCAGACATCAATCTGAGACAGGGCTGGCTACCAGTCACCGGCTCCCTCTGGTGCTAGTGCTTGACAATTGGACCCAAATGAAGACCTAGATCAGATGAAATGGCAAAAGATGACTTATGGGTAAGTTCAGTCTTATGTAACAACTGGAAACGCCAAGCCTACATTCACCATATGCTTAAGTTTGTCATTATAAAACAAAGCTTAAATAAGTTTAACTTGGAGCTGGACTAAGGAATTGCGTTAGAACTGGATGATGATAACCCATCCTAATCTCAGAATTAGGGAAACTCAAACATGGGAAGAATGACAGATAAGTGAGGTTGCCAACATCTAAAGTAACCTTTTTCTATCTATCATAATAAATTATGCAATCAAAAAATTAAAACCTGAATGCAGAAAAAAAGATAAGTAAGAAAGGTTGCAAACCCCAAAGTAACCTTTTATTAATTTTTAACATAATATTCATGAGAGCGAGATATATTCTCAGAATTTTCTGGCGTCATGAAAACAGCAAGAAAAACACAGAGTCACCATAAAGGGCCAATGCCCTCAGATCTCAAATTTTTGTTCATTTGGCAAAAATATGTTGTGCTGTGATTACCAGGTAAGGCATGAGGTGTGGCCTTAGTGGCCAAGAAAAATCAAAGTTTTATGCTGAGGTTTAGAAAAGGCGAAGGATTGACCTTTGAAGGTCTCTTTTGGGGATCCTCCCAGCCATACTTTAGGATTTTTTGAGCTTAAAGAATAGCTTTGGAAGGGCTCAACCATAGTGCTAAACCCAAGCCCACGGTCAAAATCGCCTAAGCGTTTTGACTCAGGATTTGCTACTGAATTAAAGGTCAAATTGTGACAATTGTTTCAACCTGTATCATCACGCCTAGATTTCAGGGTTAGTATTAAAACTAACTATGATTCTAATTCAACGTGGGAAAGGTAGAAATACTTATAATATTAAAAAGTGGGATTTAAAATTATATGGGTGTGGATAAAGTAAATTAATAATATCAAACAAATTAGATTTTAGTAATGATGGGTTGGCAAGTAAACAGATATAACTTGATATACTCATTTTAATTTGGCGTTGCAGCCCAAAAAATGTTAAAGCAATTTAATTTCATAACATGCCATTGGCATATATGCAAAGTACTATAATATTAATCTAAATATCAGGTGTAATATAATTAGATGATTATATAAATATAAAATATGAGAAATAAACCTTAAAACCCACAAGTTATACCTCCTTATGCCTCAAAAGCTGATGCTCCTACCCCAATGTTGTACGCCATGGTCTGCCAGCTAAAGCAGGCACCAAAAAAGTTTCCTTGGAGCTTCCTCACCTTCTGATATGGCTTCCTAGGCTGTTAGCTGAGGTGCCATATTGGGATCTTTTTATTTCTAATAACACCTTTGTTTTAATTTATTTTCAAATAAAGATGTGTGGTGGCTCCCCCTTTTGTGTTGGGAACCACTAGTTCCAAAAAAAGAAATATAAAAAATATAAAATAGCATTAATGGTTGGTCAGATCAAGTTGCAACACTTTCCCTCACATGAACAAACATCAGAGCACTAAAATTGAGTGAGGGTGAATAAGTTATTGGGATGATGAGGTCATTAGGGCTGTATGATGTTGTTGTTCTTTCACATATTCTTATCCCAGTTGTTTGGGATCTTTATTAATGCAGGTTCTGGTTGGGTAATCTTAGAGTTTTTTATTGGTGGTTGTACCAGACTACCGCAGAATATCCCTAAACTGACAGTCTCCTTTGTAGTACTAGTTACTTAATTCTGGCAAGGTAACAAATAAACGTAGACGAGGATTTTATGCTTTTTTATGTGAAAAGATTAATAATAGGTGCTTTCCAATGACTCCTTAATCTCCCCCTGATTAATGAGATAGCACTAGTTGTAGTTATGAAATTCATTTTGGATTAGCTAAGTGGCGTAAGAAGTTTAAAATACAAACCATCAGGAATTTGTAAAGTAACATTTGTTCCAATGAAAGCTTAGTGGCCAAATTCAATAGCACAATATTGTCCATCTTGAATTGGAACCCATTAGGTTCTAAAATATGCTGAAGTAATGTTAATGTGCAATAGCAGCCTTTTTAATATCTAATGGGTATAATTCCATCACTAGACACAAACTGAACAATTAGGGGAGGTTGACGCTTGAGCTTTGGTTCCTCTTTAGTGTAATAAAGTGGAAGATGTTGATTAAAAATTTCCAGGGTATTCTTCTAAAATTAGCTTTGAGTTCAGATAAACTAATAAAAGAGATCTCAAAAATATAGGAATTTTCATAAGCAGGGCAATAGCAGGAGAAAAAAACTAGTAGAGAACTTATTTTCATTGGCAAGGAACTATATGCTTTTAATGAGATAGTGGCATTGGGCCCTGAAGTCCCATATTGCTTTTTGATAATAATGTGCGGAGAAATTCCCAGTTGGTTCATATGTTTTGAGGAAACTATGGTGATAGGCGCACTACTGTCAAGATCTGCTCATAATGAAAGTTTTTTGTGTTAATATTAATATAGATGCATCTGAAGAATAGTTATCTGAGCCATTAAGCATTTGTATGGTAAATATGTCCACTTGACTCATGTAGGAGAATAATACACGTGGCTTGTGGCTGTGGGGGCATAGAAAACACATCATTTATTATTAAGTGATGTGAGGTTGATCCCAAAGCATCTGTCTTTGGATCACCTATGTCAGAAAAGTGGTGCAAATTGCCATGGTAATTATATATAGGAACTTCAGATATGTTGGCGGAGTAAAATATCCCATTTCTACTCTGTCAAGCCTTTTACAACCACCTCTTCATTATCAGATGCTTCATGTTAAAACATTCTTCTTTATTAAAATAAGTAGGATAAAGTTGGTTGATTTGTTATTAGAATACCTAGTACTAGGCGCAGCAAAAGTTAGAGCGCAGCAGAAGAGGTAACTCGCCATTTTGGTTATGGTGTTTTTCAGTATTTAGTATGGACAACATGCTCCTTATAAATCCTTATAGGGTTCACAGGCATATCAGAAAGCTTTATGAGCATCATTTTTACTCAGAACCTTAGTTTCATACAACGCCTGAGCCTTATAGTAAAAGCGGTCATCAAAGTTAACTTCCTTGCCTGCACAAAAAGTTATATAGGAAGGCACTTTTTCGTCCCATAATAAAGTCTGCCCCACCAATCCATCAAGAATAATGTTTTTTTTACTAAGATAGACACGTCAGCTTCACATTTCTTTGGCATTACCAACTAATAGATATAGGGGTCCAACAGATTATCAAAGTAACCGATTTGGCATGGTCATAGGGGTTTCCCATGATTATCTTAAGTAAACTTTTGTTTTATGTTTATTTATAAGCTTGTTGAATTTAGGCAGGTTAACAGGGTTAACTTGATTAAAATTACTAGAGCCTGGTTACCTGATAAGCTGGAAAAAGTCACCAGATTGGTTAATATTAGCATTTCAGGTGATGATATTAAGAAGCCGCAGCTATAAAGCTGGACTTTTTTTAGCGGTTCAAGGAACAGGGGTGTAACAGATGAGGTTCCCAAGTCCTTGCTTGTCATTTGACATAGTGAAAAATTTGACCAAAAAGGAGTTTCCTCAATCATCTAGAAAAGTAGGTAAGTGTTATAATCCCATCCTTATGGCTCAAATGATACCAAAATGATAAAATCAAATTACATCATGTTTAGGCTTTCCCAAAAATATTGCACATGAGGCAATATATAGCACAAAATATACCTTAACATGCAAAGGTGCGGCAGACATTCATATGCCACTGGCCTCTGTCACACAGAGGGCTTCACAGGGTGCACTAAAGTGGTGCATAACCATTTTCTGGCTCAAACACTGGATGAGGTATTGAAATCAAGCAATCACACCATGCCTGCCTTAGATCATCTGTGCCTGCCAATTGAATGGGCTAATGCCACATGGCGGCCTAAGGTCCTTATTAGAAATGGTTCCAGGCACCCATGGGTCCTATTTACTCCAGCCTATCTTTCATAAAAACTTGATCATGATGAGCAACTACCCTCATGGCTCTTCAGAACATGTTATTTTATCCTTCAACCAACTATGCAAAATTGATAAATTCAATTAAGTAAATTTAAAAACAAACTCCTAAATGGGTCCATACATATGAAAGATATACTAATATTTTAAAGTTATAATGAGAGAATTTCAAGTGAGGAAAGAGTAACTCAACCTGAAATGATAAATAGTAGCTCAGAAAGAGCTATGAAATTTATTTAATAATTTAGACTTCAAAACCCAATGGATGCTGGTATCCAAGCAACCACTAGCCAGTAAATTGAAAGCCTTAGTTTTTTATTAATTTTTGGAAAACTATATATATTTTTTATAAATCCCATCTCACATTAATTTATCAATAAAATTTCATCAAAGAAGGGAACGCAACCATCTGTGTATTTAATTTTCTAAGACCAAACATTAGGAAAACCCAAGTATGATTGTCAATTGTTACATCACACTTAAAAACTGAAATTCTGGTGGTACTTATAGAGAATTGTTGAGGTGGGGAATAGCAATCAAGAATTTTCCAACATGGTGACTTTAGGAAAGAGGAGCTTGAAGGAGTCATTTGGACATCCAGGGTTTTTAAAAAGTCAACATTCCCCCTGGATGTCTCCTGGTGGGCGCAAAAGGCCTTAACCACCAGTGGTCCAAATGATCACCCCACAAACTTCCCATCCTCCTCACTTGTTGCTAACAAAAAAGTGAAGAAGATTTGAGGGTCTAAGGCAATGCCTGGGACATTACCACAAGACTGTCTTGCGGATTCCAAGTGTTGAATAATTAATTGACTTATTCCTAAAACTCAAACCAAAGTCATGAATGATCCCAACTCCATTATTTAGATTTATCCTAATATAGATTCAATCATATTCAACCCTTTGACTTCTCATACTTCTTTTTGGAAAGTCAACTCCCTCTCACAATTGCATTGGACAATAGTTGATGATATTAATTACATATTATCAGTTGAAACTTGAACGAAGTGACTTGACTAGAACACTATTTGTATAATTCTAGATAAAGACATTCTTTTATTTGTCAAGACTAATTGACTGTACAACAGTTTAGAAAGTTAAGAGTTGGACCAGTAACTAAAACCTGTGCATGCTTGAAGAAGTATTTTCAATAACAAGTGATGCTCACTACAGGGGGCTGTTGTAGCAAGGAGATAAGATTTAACTTTATGATATCTTAACCCAGGAAGGAGGAAATAGCAAGAATAATCAGTAAGTCAATTTCTATGTTAATCCACCTACACCTGATTGAATGGCACTGGAGGAAGTTGGATTACAATATACCATTGGTTTGAGAGCTTTAAGACCTCTACACTCACCATGGAGCAGCTGAGATGGATTGAAAACACGTTGTTTTGGGGATTCCATCACTTTGGTCATGAAAAATCTGATCTTGCGATCACTTTGTTCTATCAAGAAGAATAAGGACCAGATGATTTAGCAATATGAAAAATATTAGTCGCTGAGGTATATTCAAATACTACAACAAGCTGATAGCCTATCACAGATGAGGCAGTATCTTTCTGGGTATCTTCAACCCACTGTCTAAAATTCTCAATTAACCACATTTTGCCACTATGCTCTAATCTTGGAAGTGTTTAGCATAGACTAAAAAAATAAATGTGCTTCAGAACCTGAATAGGCAGCTCTAAGACAGTTTACAGAGTGTTCTCCAGACAGTAATGACAATCAAGAAATTTGTGTTTAGTTTCACAACGGTTGGATGAACTTAATAAACCAAACTGGAATGTGTTGACAGTAAAATATAAAGCCTTGGACAACCGCGTCATCACCAACAAAATGTTTTAAGATATGACTTGAGTAAGAGAAGAGGTCAAACGTAACTTTGTTACTCCAGAAAATAACACTTAACAGGATAAAGCAGTTGAGGCACTTGACCAATACACCCAACATAAAATGGGGGTGTCCGCACAACTTTTGGAAAGCAACATCAGGTCCATCTAACACCTACTGAATGGTTATAACTTAGATTTCAACAGATAGCCATTCAGAAAATATTAAAGGATTAAAACGGTTAGTCATTTACTTAACAAGATAATGGAGATCTCCTTCAGTTGAACAATGATTTATGGAGTCATATATGCGAGTTTTATAACATAGAGACTGTTCATACGAGTGAATTGAAGGGTTTGCATGCTAATATAAGTGACATTCAAAGAAGCCTAACAGAATTGAAACAGTTCAAACTGCAATGTCTTCAGGATAAGGAGAATGTATCTTTTAAAAGTGGCAAATTGAAGGTGAGATACAGGATTGTAGATATTTGTGAGAATTTGAGGATTAGTTCACTTATTAATGTATTCCTGTTTTGATAGTTGAAAGGAGTTTCAGCTGATAAATCCTTGAGTATGCTATTTGCCTTACAGTATTTCCTAACCATTCATAAGCTCACAAAGCTAAACAACAATAAATGACTCCTCTGGTCTTCATTTGGGTATATTTTCCCACTCTAATCAGGAACTCTCCAGACACGGTAATTATGACAAGCTCATTTGAATGCTTGCCTACACTTCTTAATATGTAGTTGAATTGATATAATACAATATAATATGAAAATGTAATTAGATGGAAGGATAATGATTTATTTTAGGGCCAAGCGCTGGTATTTTATACCTCTAGGGCATCTCCTGGCCATACTCATCTATTAGAAGAGTTCATTAAAATCATGTCAGTTTGCTATAGATTATGGAAGTGGTTATTAAAATATCCTCAAGTTAATTCAGCCCTTGAATTAACTAAATTACAATCATTTCAGCCTGATTAAGGCATTACTTCTCTCATAATTGTGAAGATTATCAGACTTAATATTAGCACCTCAGTGGTGTAAATTAGTCTCTCAATCAGCCCAATTACATTTCATCATACAGCTGGAGAAATACAATAAATGAGAAGAAAAAACTTATAGAGTTTGAATAATGATGCACCCCTAATTGGGACGTTGGCAGGCCTCTCAATAGTACTTGGTACTCCCTATTTGGGCCATCCATGTGCAAGTACTATCACGACAATTACAATGATTTAATTACATTAAAAATAGAACTCATTAATTGTTTTTGCATAAATTCGAAAATGCATTTATGTTTGTGCCATAAATTCACTTGGTTCACCCAAGTGGATCCCATAATTGGCCATAATGTAATTATATCATAGCTAATAATAACTACAATAATAGGGTCATTTAGACGCAATTAAGGCAGTTTTGAGGTGAACATGATTTACCAGATTATGCATATAAATCAGGAAGGATCAAAAGGATCCATCAATGGGAGTAATCTATTAACATTGATGGTATTCTCAAAGGGTTTATTCTCAGGTCAACCATCAAAATCCAACAATTTTGATGCACTCATCAAACTAAGCCTTTTGTTCATCCAAAACTATTTGGAGACAAGCCTATGGGAAAAGAGAGGCATTCCAGAACTAATGCATCAACTTACCCATTCAGTACCTGAATCACTGCTTACCTTCCTTCTTCCATAGAGACCCCATCTTCTGAATAGAGCCAACCTTGTTCTAGTAACCCAGGTCCTCAAGTTTGTGCTGCTCAATGTCATCCAGATCAGGAAGCTTCTATTAAGGATTCCAGAAGTTTAACTTGGTTGTTATCATTAATTTGATAAAAGCTGGAATGTACAGTCATTTTAAAAACGTCTAAGATGACCATTTACGGAGACAATGACCTTTTTGATGCATTGCTATAATTGCTGTTTAGATGACCAGAGTCAAGACCTGATCATGCCCTAAATACCAGAGGAACATTGGACCTTTGCTGATGTGAAAAACGCAGCGCTTGAGATTTCAGAAGTCCAAACACATTGCTACTTTAAATGCTAAATTTTTAAATTTAAGAAAAGAAAGTTACAACAACATCAAGTTTGCTAACTAATATTACTACAAGACTCAGGTTTTTATGTGCTAAATTCATTGTGGAATTTGACGTCAAGATTTCACTTCAAAATGCCACCAAGCTTTATCAAGAGTTGTACTGTTCTTTGCTTCTGGAGCTTGTAAAGAATTTAATTACAACCTCCAGATTTATTACTTGAAGAGGTGAAATTTATGTTCAGACTGCCCAATATGGAAGTGGATACCAGTTAATTCCCATGAGTTAATGATGGCTAGATGATCACGGAATTTCCTCCACATCAAAAAAGAGGCATTTGCTGCAGATTATTCAAGATAACATGTTGGATCTATGAATTTAAGGGAATTATGCAGCCTCATGCTCTAAGCGATGCCCTGGGGTGAACTCTGTTATAACTCAAGAGGATGAGAACCAGGGAAAAGAACCACAGCAGTAGAAGGGGGACGCTTTACTTCTAGTTATCAACCATTTTTCCCAAAGACAGGAGGAAATGTAAGTTATTATCAAACTCAAGAACCCAATAAAGGTATTCCCACATTGGCGGCCATCACCAGAAGTCAACTAGCGGCCATAGAATGAAAGGAAAAAGAAGTTTTCTTTAAACCTTACACTACTCAGATAGCCAAGCATTATCAAATTGGAGATACTGAGGAATCTCAATCATTGCCTCCTTAAAGAGAAATTAAATTTGACTTAACAACTGAGATATGATTACCCACTTCCCCAATGTTGGAGAACAGATCAAGACTATGATTAAAATCAAGTTGATATTTCTTCTACGCTTTCAATAAATTAGAAATCACACTATATTTTCCAATTTGTTTTTATACTGATATTTGTGTAAACAAGGTTCTGGTGCGAGCCATTGCCAATATTGGCGTTTTAATGAATGTAATATTAAACCAGTTTGTCAAACAATTGAAGACAACTCCCAATGTAGCTGACCATTAACGATATGGAACACCTGGACCTACAAGTACTATGAGCAAAGGGGCGTATAGAACATCATAATTGAGGTTTGGCTCCTTACAGGGTAGTTTCTCAGTATAGTGTTTCCCAATTATAACTGTATAATACTTGGAAGCAATAACTTTCTTAAATTTTATGGTGCTGTTTTATATTATGAGAACACTCTTAAGAGACTAGGCCAAACACCCCTCCATTACTTGAAGGATAATCAGACCTCACTAATTCAAAGAGAAAACTTTATTAATGTGGTTTATAATGATGGTGTAGTCCTCGACTGGTACCAATAAGTGGGACACAAGAGTTCCCATTTACCTAACACCTTTCTTGGGAAAACACCATCCCCCTCAAAGCCTCAAATTATAGTGTTATGTACCATTGAAAACAGTGAAAAGTCTCCACCAGGATGCGCTAGGAGCTAGATGAAGGGTTTTAGGAGGAATTTGCTCCCCTTAGAAACAGTCAAAAACTGAACCTTTCACTGCACCTGGATAATCTGGTCTGGTCACCAATAGATTTGTATACTGAAAGCCAATCTAACTACCTCTAAAATGTTTTCAAGGAAGGACAGAAGATTGCATTCATATAACTTATTCCGCTGGAAGAAATATGGGAAGTATATGAATTCAGAAATCTAAAAGAGTTTGGATTAACCAAGCTGCACCTACAAAATTGTGCAGTCATTACCCGTGAGAAACTTAATGGACTAATTGAGTATCAGAAATACCAAGCGTTGGCTTTCATAAAAAATTTGCTTAAGTATTTGCAACAGATGGCTACAACATTGGAAGCTCTGTGGGATCCAGCATCACGTTGACACTGGGGACGCAAGACCCTTTTGATTTCAGCTGATAAAAAGAAGTAGGGTAAGCGATAAGGAAGTGCAAAAGGAGTTGGAGAAGCTTATATGTCAAGGAATGGGTTACCCCTCACGCAGCCCATGGTCCAGCCTGGTGCTCTTAGTTAAAAAAAATTATGGCTCCAATAGAGTCATCATCAATTACTGAAGTTTGAAAAGTATAACTAAAAGGGATCTTTATCCTTTACCTGAATAAATGAAGCCTTGGACTAATTAAAAGAGACTATATATCTGAATGCTATAAATCTCATCAGCGGATACTGGCATATTGACTTTCCTCCTGAAGATCAGGAAAAGTGTGTAATTATTATCTCTCAAGGGTTGTTTCAACCACCTAAAATGCACCAGGGACCATGGAATGCGACGGCCACAATCCAGAAGGTTATAGACACTATTATAGGAGATTTGAAGATGAGTTGCATTTTAATCTACATTAACAATATGATTGTTTTCTCAATAACATTTACATCACACCTAGCGCACTTGGTAGAGGACTTTTGAATTTTGTCCTGAGCTCGGTTGAAGATTAAGCCTAGCAAATGACAGTTTTCAGGTCTCAAATGGAATATCTGGAGAATATTGTTGATACTCAAATAGTATTGCCACAACATCAAAAACTCAATTTTTATTAACACATAAGAGAATCTGAAAGTAAGAAAGGTATCTAGTTACTATTAGAATAGTCAAATAAAAATTCAAAATTATACCATGATCTGCACAACTCTTCAAGCTGTTATTTCATCTACTTTGATGAGAATTAATTTCTAGTGGTCACAAGAACGAAAAGACTCCTTAATCCAACTCCGTAAAGCCTTGATGGAAGCCCCCATTCTATGATACTTTAACTTCAATCAGCTTTTTATAGTGCGATCTGACGCATATCTCATGGCTATAGGAGCTGAACTCTCATATTATAGAATGACAAGGAGAATCCAGTAGCCTTCTGTAGTTGTTCCTTAAACGACCATAAATGCAGTTATTCAGAACCAAGAGAGAATGCTTGGCTGTCATATACTCTTGAAACAATTATGAGTTTATAAACATGAGAATAACTTTGAGATTGTCACTGATCATAATTCCCTGAAATGGTTATATAATCTCAAGGAACCCAAAAGTCAGTTAGCACAATGGTCCTTGAAATTACAGGCCTATGTCTACGAGATAATAATTGCTAAAGAAATACACATCAGAACGATGATGGACTATTGTGACCGCCTGTCATACCAACACTCACTCCCTTTGCAGATCTACTCTTTGATAAAACGAAAGTAAAAAATTATGCCAAAAAAGCATTTTATTTCCACACCTGGATTGGCCCATGAAAGGCACCAAAATAAGGGATGGAAATTTATACAAAATTATGGGAACAAATGGAGACTAAACCCCAACATTCAGCCTGTCCAGAAATAATCATGCAAGCTCATCACGCCATAAGACTGAAGGGCTTGCTGAAGACCTTAAAGCTAATTCAACAAAAATATTATTGTGAGTCTTTAAGAATTGACATTCAAGATGGTTAAAAAAATTCATAAATGTCAGTCCACTAGTCTTTCCAAGCCCATGACTACTTACTGGTTGGTCAAGCCTAATAGTCCTGGAACACAGTGTCTATCAGTGTACTAGGACCTTTTCCAACTAGCGTTTCTAGCTTAACATAAATTATAGTAGCAATTGATTATCTATCTGAATGAGTTGAGGCTCACCTCTCAGAGATCCTGGAGCAAGACCAACTGCAAAGTCTATAACAGAACAAGAAATAAACAAGAATGGTTACTGCAAGTTATTTTCATGGATAATGTCACTAGTTTCACATCCCATGTCATACCAGACTATATGAGCTAATGAGTATTTGTGGAGTTCCTACCATCCCTTTATCATACTAAGACCAATAGAATGGTGAAACGTACCAACTGTACCTTAGTACAAGCTCTTTGGAAGTTTTCCAACAATATTTTATCTCAGTGGGCCATATACATGTACTTAACTGTTATTGCTTACAATATCAGCTACCATAGCGGTATGTGATATTCACCTTTTCAGCTTTTGTATGCTCAACAACCTGTTCTACCACTTTTTTTTAAAATAATAAGGTTATCAATGAGGATGAAATCGGCCATCTAAATACTTTAACCAACTGGTGATCCATGTTTAAGATCCAGATCAAGGCCTATGGAGAAGCTCTGAAAAGAAAAAAGGAGAGGAGTGGATAAATAAAGTCACAGCGGAAAGCTTTGCAGTTGGCAATCAAGTAGATTACTGTGATATTAATGTATTTAATCAGATGCATAAGTTGGCTACCTTATGGAAATGACTTTAAGTTATACTTGACCAGGTCGCAGCCAAAACTAACGTTATTTATAGATTAGTTTATTAACAGATAGTTATTCATGTCCATGACAAGTTTCTCTGACCCTATTATGACCTAACGATTGGTCGAGCAAAGGTTGAGTGTGAAGCAAGTCAAGGGGGAAGTGTTGTATAATTAATTGACTTGATTTCTAACTCTCAAAAAAAGTCATAGTACAATTTCAACTTTATTTAGGGAAGGCCAACCAGGAAATAAACACTTCAAGTAAAAACAAGAAAGAAACAAAAAGATAAACAAAAAGGCACCCCTAAAGGAGTTAGAGATACCTACTCTTTCCAGAGGGATGTTTAGCGTTAGGAAGAGGGGAAGTATCAGGGAAGGCTATGCCATTACAAACATAAGCGGAGGTCAGAGTCCGTAACTTGGAACTGAATGTGGAGCCAGGAGGAAATCAAACCGGCAATGGATTATTGACTTGTGATTAAGCAACTAGTCTTGAAAGTGAGCATCAAGTTGGGAGTGGAAGCGACAAACTGCTTCACAAAGGGTGGGAACAGCATCAGGAAAGGCGCATAGTACAATGTTATAGTATGTCCATAATGCAAATGCTACAATTAAGGCACAAAGGGAAAGAAGAATAGGAGAATTTTTGGTAAAAGTGAAGATGATTTGGACAGGCTGAAAGCTTGTTCTGTATCCTGTTAGATGAGACGCATAACTTCGCGTCAGATCGCCTAAGATGGCGGAAATTCTCCAAGACAGTGGACTAAAGACCCGTGGAGACACACACTGAACTTGAAGACTGATAGGCATTGGATCACTCATAAGTGTGGTATACCCTCTTCAAACATCTACATACATGAGTGCAAACCCGATGCTGTAATAAAGAATGATGAGAATACCTCCAAATAGTCTTCTGGGTGTTTAAAGAGTAAGGGATGTTTAGCATATCAAGATATTCAACTTGGGAAATGATACTTGATGGTGAGGTACAGTGTTGTAACAACTTTTCCATAAAATTACTGGTTGTAAAGGATAGTAATGCGACCCCTCAGGGAGGTGTGACCACAGATGTGGATCCTTCACTCTGTGCTCCGCATGGCCAGAAGTATCCACTTGAAGTGGGAAGGGGCACCATGGGGATATTCAGAAGAGGGGTGGGAAGACAAATAATTGAGCAGAGAATAGGGGTGATCCAGATTGTGAAGGCAAATGACATGAGAAAAGTTAACCTTGCCTCATGGGACCAGTGCTGGGTTGGGAGTACTAGGTTAGTTACCTTATCAATCTAAGAGCCAAGTATTCTGATAGCATGGTTCACATAGTTGACAGGTCTCATACCTTTACTGTGCCATGGTCTAAACAGGAAGCCAAGATGCACAGGGGCTGGTCGGCCCAGCCATAGCCACCCTTTAATGATTGCATAAAATTGTTGCAAAGAAGGAGGGTGAAAAAGTGATAGAGTGTTCAGCAAACCAAATAATGGACAGAAGTAGTAAGTTGGAAACCACTACCCGGCCAGACAGCCTAGTTTTCTGGCCTCTGGAGGAAGCGATGCGCTTAATCAATTTGTCAAGTATGTGGTTCTCCATCATGATGGTGGCATATCCTCTCAACTCAAGCCATACTCCCAGGTGGAGGGCAGGGTCCATGGAGGTCTTGGAAGAAAATAGAAGCACAAGAGAAGCGATATATGAAGACCGCCTAGAAAAGCAAAAAAGGATTTGGAAGCTGGTTTAT
Organism: Massospora cicadina; assembly: GCA_022478985.1. Lineage (NCBI taxonomy): Eukaryota > Fungi > Entomophthoromycota > Entomophthoromycetes > Entomophthorales > Entomophthoraceae > Massospora > Massospora cicadina. The sequence goes on along the minus strand of JAKSZP010004060.1, from coordinate 5,157 downwards.
GCTGCTGGCCAGAGGTAGCAGGTGTCATCGAGTTTTATAATTGCCATGAAGGATGATCTCAGTCTTGTTTGCATTGAGGGCTGCATACTGAAACTGGGTTCTGCCTACATGGTAAACTCAAGAATGCAAGCATCATTGTTACTAGATATATCAACCAAACAATTATCAGCAAAATCCAGCATCCTGACTTTTGCATGGCCTTGCACATGAACACCAGTAAGGTGGGCATTTGTATTGTGGAGGAGTGAATAAAGTATAAAATTGTACGAAAGAGGGCTCAAAGGGTCACCCTGATGGGGACTACTCTGTGGAAAGCCAAATAAGTAAGGAAACATGAGCCAAAAACTGCTATTGTGACCAATTCAGTAAGCTACATTAACAAATTGATTAATCTAAATGGAAGCTGAAATTGTCGAGGCAAGCCCTAAGAAAAGTCCAGTTAACATGGCCATATACTTTTTGTTGATCAAGGAATCCAAGCACATCAGTAGCAGGGGATTGGCAGACGTTTTCTACTGTGTGGATGTTATCCCATATGGATCTTCTGGGTATGAAGCCAAATTGTGCAGAGGATATTACTTTAGAGGAAAATTCTCAAGGCGCTCATCCATATTTTGTAAAAAGTTTGGTATTAGTGTTTGGTATTGAGATAGAGCGTCAGTTAGCTAAATCCAAACTATCACTTTTTTTAAAACAAAGTAGGCATATATGCCTCTTGGACGCCAGAAAAGGATGCATTTCTCCAACACACAGTTATTCATAGAGGCTAAAAGAAATTTGGATTTTGTAGAAAGTTATATCTAGTAAAATTCATAAGGAATCCCATCAGGTCTGAATATTTCCTGTGCGGCGCACTTCAAACATCGCACTAGAGATTGTCTCATGAAAGTAAATTCAATAGAATTGGGTATCAGGTGATGGTGCAGTTATGTGCACCATCAAGGAAGGAGTCAATTTTGGCGGGCATGACGGGGTGAACATGTATAACTCAGAGTAAAATTGTAAATTTGCCGGACACCTCCTCCATTGTGTTTGTGATGGAAGTGTCTGTACTCCAAACCTGGATAAAAGACATGATTGTTTTAGGAGTAAAACTGGAGGAAGAATTAGCGGAGCACATCACTCATACCATAACATTTTTGCTTTATATTGAAAACAACCGAGGTGTTAATGTATTAAGACCACTTCATTCAGGTGGGCAGACAACTCCGCCCACTTGCATCCCCATGTAGGGCTGTAACCTGCAGCAGGGACATTGATTTCCAGGTAATCCAATTCTGTTAAAGTGTGCTTAATGACCATTGAGGCAGAACAGAAGCGTCGCAACAATATATGGTAATCCTGGGGCATTGTGTGCAATTTAAATGCTGACTATGAGGCTAGAGGATTAGCGCATAAAAGTAATAAGCTCCTGTGCCAAAGTTGAAGTTTTGACCTAGATAGTGAATTCATGTAAAACAAGATTTTCTAGGCAAAGCTTACTCCATTTGGGCGTCTGTGAAAATGGGCATGATGTGGTAGAGGACATTAAATTATTCCAGTGGTAAGAGAAATCAATCCTTGTGGTGGTAAACCAGGAAATTTGGGTGTAAAAAACTAATAGTGCAATAATGAGGTCCAATTTGCAGCATAGACAGCAACTGGCCTTTGTGTACATAAGGGTGAGTCATCTGAAAGAAGGGGATAGTGTTTGGGAAGGGGGTCATATAGACCCATGTTAGCTTTCAGGGCGCAAAGTTCAACTTTTTTCTTCAGGGGGTCAACTGTATAAGGCCATCAGTCTGTAGGTGGGTTTTCCCAACAGTTCATGTCGCCAACAATGAAGTATTAGAGGGAAGGGGAAGGAGAGCAAAGTTGGAAAAGTACTCAATGAACCTGTGCACAGGTTGGGGCATAAACACTATAAATTGTGTCAACTTTATTATACTATGAGAAGGTAATGGCAAGTATGCGGCCATTCAAAAAAAGTTTTTTTAAAAATAAATATAAAATTGTGGTTTACTCATACTAGCACCCCATAGTGCGGCAACAAAAAAAGGAAAGAGTAGGGATGAGCATGCAAACTTATGACTCCTCTTCCCCCTTGCAGACAGTGGATCTCCTGTATTTCCAGGATACCACTCAGAGAGATTTTACATATTACTCAATTTCTTGGCCTGATATGGAAATCCTTTAGTACCGCGATGTTCAATGTCCCTATTTCTACTAAGATTCCCAGCGCGCCTCAGGAGCAATTGGGAGAGTACCCCCAACCCTACCCCTTCGCTTTCCATGGGCACTGTGGTGTCCCTACTGTGAGTAACATACTGGTTTCAAGGACTGAAGTTTAGTCAGCAGCCTTTAGAGCTGAAGACTTGTTCACATTTTTAGTTTTGGGAGCATGAGTTTTTTTGTTGCAGTGAACTTGTAGCGCCATCAATGAGATCATTTAAAGTGGTTGGGATTAGTTGGTGAAACTCAGTTCCATTCAGTGCTCAGGTTGCATGCAAGGGTAACAAAGCCCTGGGTAGTGGAGCTGTCCCCAAATTTGATTTTTCTGAGGGATGGCTATTATCTCACCTAACTGGATGCTGGTTTGAGATTGGACAGACACAAAAAATTCCGCCTTGGCAGCCTGTTGTGTTCAGGTGAGATGGAGGTCGCCACTGAGGGCGTCTCTTTGGCTGCTGCCTTATGGGCCTGTTTGGCCTGTATACTTTCATATGGGGACACTGGTCAGCTATAGTATACTGACCTGTTTCACCCAATGCAAGGCAGCAGTATTGTCAAATACTCTTTCTTGGTCGGGACTAGTTTCATCTATCTCCTCAGAAACATACTCATACTCTCTCACACTCTCTTTGACAAGTCAAGCTTGGACTTTGTGTCCAAAAGCCTATCAGTGGTTGCAGATGGGCGGTGCACTATCCACTGTTGCTTGAAACAATTGAGACCACTACCCATGATCATGAGGTAGCATAATGAGGAATGCTAATGAAATCCACCACAGTTTCTTCATTCAGGGTAATTTACGTGATAGCCTTTTCTGTACTAAGATTAAGCTTAAGGGAAAAGTGTTGCATTTAAAATGATTTAATTTCTCTATAGTAGTAAAGACCAGCACAGAGGTGTCACTCAATGACTTTGTAAGCCACATTCATCAGAAGGTAATAAAATGAGATAAAAACACCTTATGAATGTGTCAAATGCGTGCTCTTAGTCACAAATTCCCGTTGACCCTCAAAGAGGTTGACCACAATGCACACCTGTGCAGCGTTGTTTGCCACTTCCGCCATTTCAAACCCATGGTCCACCCACCCAAGGAGGGAAGTATGGGCTACCACAAAATGGCCTGAAGGAAATACTTCTCTTTATTTTTGCAAAACTTTTCCCAAACGGAATTGAACCCCCCAGGAAAAGCTGAAACCCATGTTCACCCAAAAGATAATGGTTAAAATTGGGGCTAATGGATGAACTTATTACTTTTAGTTTGCAATTACAAAATTTAAACAGTAAATCACCATGTTTTTTATTTTGTGCTCGTCTGCCATATTCTATGGGGCGTTTATGAACCTTGGGCGATGAAAATACTGGCCCTATGCCCTTCACCACAATTGCCTAAGCCTTACCATGCTTTAGGTTCTGCTCATCTCGCCAATACTAGATTATCAAACTAACAGTCATTAATTGAATAAGTTGCAATAGTATTTTCATCATGAACGAAAAGCTTTAGGTTGTAGTACAATTGGCAACGTAATATCAGATTTTACCCTAGTATGGATTGCACTATAGTTATTCTGCAACATCTCATATGACTCTTTTTCACCAAGTCAACTCCCTTTTATAATCACATTGTGCAATAATTAATGATCTTTGCCACAAGATATCAGTTTAATCATGAATGAACTGACTCAACTATAGTATATTTAACAATTTTATTAATCAATTAAATTTCTAATACTTGCCAAATTTAATCAGAAATCTTACAATTTAGGAAGTTAAGAGCTGGACCAGCTATCCTTAACTTGTGCATGTAGCTGAAGGAGTACCTGTGCTACACCAGGTAAACATAACCCCCCAGGAGAAGATGACATAAATAATGTAACGGACAAATTTACTAAGGCCTTGCTCACCATTTGACATAGTAAAAGCTAAATTGAAGGAGAGTTTTCTCAATAATATGGTGAAATAATTAAGCTTAAAATAATGAAATGTATGCTCATTTAGTACTAAAAGGTAAACCTGAATTATGCAAGGTTTGGGCATTCCAAAATAGTGCATGTGAAATAATAAATAGTACTAAATATACCATAACATGCCAAGGTGCGGCAGACATTCATATGCCACTGGCCACTGTCACACAGAGGACTTCAAGGGTTCACTCAAGTGGCGCATAATAAACCTTGGCTCAACCAAAGGCTGATGTATGGCAAGCAAGCTGTGGGATCCGCGAATGGAGGCCACAAATAATTTCTCAGAGTGAGAAACTTACTTTTTAATAAAAGTATAAAATAATAACTTTTTATAATTTTTAAGTTTTTATTATAATCAGCGCGGCAAAACCAAGTAAGGCCCCCTTATTGATACTAGCTTTTCCTATTTAAACTAGCTTGATTTTTGAAACCATCAATATTTGAGGTAAAAGAATGCAAAGCTCAATTTGTCTAAATTAGGGAATATAGGTTTTTGGCCTATCAGATTGAGGATAAAAATTTTGAGGCAATACTGACCCATACGGTAATGATTGGATGAATTGTATCCAATCACCAGCGAGTAAAATCTTTTCATCTTGGTGGTGGTCAGACTCAACTGGTAATGATTGGGTAATTCAGCGATGGTTGGACTTGGATGGTAATGATTGGCTAATTGTTACCCTATCATCTTTGAGTAAAATCTTTGCACCTTGGCGGTGGTTAGACTCAGATCATAATGATTGGTTAACCTGCACCCAATCATTGATGAGTAAAATCTTCTTGCCTTTTGGAGGTTCTGATTCATGCAATATTATACTCCTCATACATGACCAAAGAGTCAGAGTATTTCTATTATTAATATTTACCGTTTTAAGCCAATTTTCTATGGTAAATCATATTTTTCTGGTTGTCGAGATTCCACCAAGAATCCACTAGGATCTTTTGACGGTGGGTACTCATATCACTGAAATCCCCATTATTCTTT